>JBBGZY010000961.1:3000000-3315000 GCA_037952925.1 Lithobates clamitans | reverse complement strand
CATGACTCTTAGAGGCAGAGGCATGATGGGATTTGTAGTTTCACCACAGCTTGAGTGCCAAGGTTGCATACCCCTGGTCTAGACTATAAGAAGATTGCCAAAACCCTGAAACTGAGCTGCAGCACAGTGGCCAAGACCATACAGCGGTTTAACAGGACAGGTTCCACTCAGAACAAGGAAAGGGATGGTTGGCACTCAGGATGACACCCAAAATAGTATTCTTTTATTAAATACATGTACAGAGCTGTAAAACAGCCTACGCGTTTCGGACATTAGTCCTTAGTCATGGCTGATAAAAAACAAAATAAGTAACACTTAAAGCGGAAGTAAACCCATCCGTTTATCAGTTTCATTCCTGGCACGTGCCGGAAATGTAACACTCCCATTGGTTGTGCTCTCAACCAAACTGTCAGACCATCCAATGGCTGGTGTCATAACTGATCACATGTGCAGCATCATGGCAGTTGAAGATTAAACAGAGGCCAAGATGGCAGCTTCCTTGGCTGAAAATGATAAGGGGGGTTTACTTGCACTTTAAATAGTAGATACAAAAGTCACATGATTAACCAACACAGGTGAATTAAAAATGCAAAAGGAAAAACCCGGCATGACTCCGTGCAATGGCACACATCACAAAAAGTAAACATATGAAAAACCAGGCATATAAAAAGTGACCCACAAAAGCATGCATAGTTTGTATTTTTTCCAAAATGGAACATCATAAAGATAGTGGGTGCTATATGAAGAGGATATTGCCTAGATCAGCCTTTCTCAACCTTTTTACCTCTGAGGAGCCCTTGAAATTATTTTCAGGTTCTTGGGGAACCCCTACTAAAAAGAATGATGCCCAAAGCTCTTGATACACAGCATGATATATATCAAAGAAAGTTTTTAATAAACAGTAAAAATAAATAATGTAGGGTACCTAGTGTCCACTCTAACATTAGTGGTCAGTTTGGAAGTAATGGGAAATGTTCCACTTGCATTGGTGATGAGTGGAGGTGGGAGATCAATCCACCATTGCTCAAAGCTCAAGGAACCCCTAGCAACCTCAGGAGGAACCCTGGTTGAGAAACGCTGGCCTAGATACTAATAATAATAATAATTTAAAAAAAAGTTATTTTGTAAGCATATGAAAAACCTGGTATATAAAAAGCAATCCACAATAACACACATAATCAATATCATCTCAAAACAAAACATTATCATTATGTCAGTGGATGGTTCATAAAGATGACCCCACCAGTACAAAAAATAAAACAAAACAAAAACCCACCAAAAAAAAAAAAAAAAAAAAGCTAGGCATATGAAAAGCGACCCACAGTAGCATGTGTGGTTTATAAGCCCAACATGACGTGAAATGAAACACATCACAAAAAATGTAGACATAGGAGGAGCCAAGCATATAAAAAGCAACCCACATAAACGTGTATGGTTTATATGATGATAAAATAATTATAAAACAGGACATAGTTAAATTGGTGGGGGCTACATAAAGATGATACTGCCTGGACACTAAATTGATAAAAAAAAAAAAAAAAATTAAGAAAAAGATCTACACCCCATCTGTGGTCTAGTCCCTGTGGGGTGCGGGTCCGAATCCTGTGTATCCAGTAAACTTCACGTTCTAAAAGTCTGATGTCTGTGATGTCCCCCCCCCCAACTGCAGACAAAATCCTCTCTATACAACAAAAAGGAAAAAAAAGGACGTGTCTCCCCTGTGTACATCTCTCTTTCTTTACAAAAGTGGAGCTCCCCTTCAAGAACCTTTAAAAAGCACTAGGTTTGTAACACCTAAACCTGGGTAACACATCATGGTCTATTATGGAATGATTAATGCTTCATTCATCCGCATGAAGCCGATATCAGGGAAAACATAACAGAACAGCTGGAAATCTTTTTAGTGCTGCACACAAGCAAATGACTAAAACCTTTGCTGATTTATATATAGAGCATGAATGAAGCATCGTAAAAAACATGTACTTATATTGCTCACCTCTTCAGTATACTCCTTCGGTAGAGGAACACCAGCGGTGACCTGAACGATAAACACAAAGGGGCCTTAAATGTCAGTGTATTCATTTATCTGCCATCTGTTGCATTCGTGTAACAGCAATAAGTATTCTATCCATTTTGGAACCTAGAATTTAGCAGGCTTAAAAAAACCCCAAAAAAAGAAAAAACACCTTTTGTATAAAGTCTAAGGTGGGCTGAAGACTAGGACATTAAAGGGCATTCCATTTTATACAGAAAGCCACCTTCTCTTTGGTACTATTCTAAGTAATAACACACAGGGATCGCCATCTTCCATATCCCCCTTTTTTAACTATACACTGAATTCTTAGATACCTTGTGGTTGATGGAGAAACTGGAGAGTGCAAAATCTGGTGCAGCTCTGCCTAGAAACCAATCAGCTTCCACGTTTAATTGAACAAGCTAAAAGTGGTTGTAAACCTCAGACATGAAATATGAACAGAGCATATCCCTCTATAGTGTGTACTTGTCTCAATTAGGAGCACTAAGTGTCTTTTCTATCTGCTGCTTCCTTCCTCTGCCATCTGCAGGAATCACTTCTGACAAGTTTTCTTGACACCAATAAAAAAAAGGTGACAGGGGAGGGATCTCCAGATGATTCACACCCTCATCTCTGTTCCTGTGTGAAGAGGGGTGCCTCCTCCCTCCAATCAGCTTTCAGAGCTCTCCTCACTGAGTTCTGCAGAGTGTAACTTCAGCTTTCTGCCCACTTTTTTCTCACGGCTCAGACAAGTTTATAAATTATAGACTTTGAACAGATGTAGAGAAGATAAGACTGCAGATAAACAGGTACAGCTTATATTTTTACTTATGAGGATTTGATTCATCTCTGTTTATCACCTGAGGTCAGTCAATTCACTGGGTATATGTAAGGGTTTACAACCACTTTCAGTTAGGAGCTGATTAGCTACCATGCACAGCTACACCAAATTTTGTGCTCTCCAGGTTTAGTAAATCAACCCCTTGGCCATTTTTCAGTACCAGATTTCATCAGCAGGGGGCCAATGTAGGTGTAATCTAGAACTCTAGAATCTCTGGGTTATTACGTGGACAAGTATAACATTAAAACCCAAAAACTCAATGTGATGCAAAGAGATTGAAATGTCTGCCAACCACTGATTGCGCTTTAAACAACTCCCATTGCCATGCACTTCTTTCATTTCAATAGAAAGTTCTTACTCTGGCTGGATAAGAAGAGTGCAGATCTTCCACTTGAAGATCCCCCCCCCCCCCCCTCAAAAAAAAAATTCAAGTCAACAGCTACAAATACTATAGCTGCTGACTTTTAATATAATATGCACGCATGGTAAAGAATCTCAGTGTAAATAATCTATAATGTCTAAGTTCCTAAGAAACATCAAAGGCTCTTTCACACGTCAGCATAACACTCACAGTTGGCCCTCCTCCATGCATTTTTAATGCTCGGACTGTAGCAACCAAAACCACCGCACAGGGGCACAGGCCAGAATATCTACACTTGATATTGAAAAATTTTTCCATGCCAATGTCTGCTCCAAAGCCAGCTTCTGTCACTGCAAACACAATTACAGGCGATTATGAATATGAAATAAAAAAAAAACAAAAAAAAAACGATCTGCTACTCTACTTGGGAAGGCAACCTACCTACAAATCCATCTGGACCAACCAGCTTTAGGGCTATTTTATCGGCCAGTATGGAGGAGTTTCCGTGAGCAATGTTAGCAAAGGGTCCAGCATGAACAAACACAGGATTTCCCTGAAAAAGAGAACATAACCATGAAAAGGGTTCATTCGAAGATGGAGGAAGCAATTTTCACAGAGCACTTGTAACAATGGTAGGACTTACCTCTAGTGTCTGCATCAAGTTTGGCTTTATGGCATCCTTCATCAGTACAGTCAGAGCACCACTCACTCCCTGAGAAAAATGAAAAGGCAGTTTGCTCACCAGCCATATTATACATTTTTTTAAAAGCTTATCCACCAAAAACTGATGCTGGAAAGCTAATCCACCTGACTTTCAGCGATTTTTTTGTGCGAGATCTGTTGGCTGGAGTTATTGGTTCTAAACACCTGCTGTGGCCATTAAAAGGGGTTCCCACGCTCCCTGTAGGTTTTTCTTTATATATAAAGCGTAATAAAGGGTCTAGATAGAACATAAAAACATGAGTTGGAATACCCAAAACTTCAAGTGGACAGGAAACTGATTGGAACTGTGGCAGGGAGCTATCACTGATGGAGTATTCAAGACATAGAACAAGACAGGGGCTGACTTAAAGTGGAATTAAAGCGGAGTCCCAGTCAGAAATTTTTTTTAACATATTCAGCTGCATTCAATACAAAGAACAACCTTTGAAAAAAACATTTTTTTTTTACTCACCTTTTCAGTTCTGTTGCTAGGGGGTCCCTCGTAATCTGCCTCTTCCTCTCCAAGGCGCCCGTGCTTGCTAGTGCTCCTGGAAGATATCTGTCATCATTTCCCAGAAGTCACTGGGCAGCGCCGAGGGCTTCATTGCCATCACAATGGGGGAAGGCACTTCCATGACGCCGCCCGTTGTGATGGCAACGTCAGAAGTGTACGGCGCTGCGCCATACGTACAGTGCTTGCACGAGAACGGCGGTGCATGCTGGTAATACAGCAGCACCGTAACCAAGGAAGTGCCATAGCTGCCATAACCCCAGTATCCTCTTCAACAGCGGGCGGTCTGCTTTCAGATAAAAGTGGTCGCCGCAAGATCACTTTAATCGGGGGCGGGAGAGATCCCCCAACCCACCCCTGGTCGTCTCTGCCGCTTCCTGGAGCCGTCGGTAGCGGCGGAGACGATAGTGTCCTTCCCCCTGACAGGCTTTGAGCCAAGTGAGGGAAAGATTGCCTCCACTCGACTCCATAACATTGGATGCCGGAAGCGACGTCAAACGTCACTTCCGCCCAATGGTCTTAAAAGGGGCAATTTTTTGATGCCTGCTGCAGGCATTACTCGGTACAACCCCTTCAAGACAAAGGCCGCATATTTGCGCTACGTCGGCGTGAAGGGGTTAACCAAGAAAAACAAATGAAATCCCGTTAACCCCTTCCTGACCAGCCGCCGCAGTTGTACTGTGGCAGGTTGGCTCCCCTGGGCAAAACGACATTACCTTACGTCGGTTCGCCTTTTGATGCACTATGCGCATGTCCGGCAGTCACGATGACACAGAGACAGAACGGAGATCAATGTAAAAAGACAGATCTCCGTGCTGTCAGGGGTGAGGGGAGCGATCTGTTGTTGATACTAAGTATGAACAACGATCGGTCTCCTCACTCAGGCAGTCCCATCGCCTCACAGTTAGAATCACTCCCTAGGACACACAATTACCCCCTTGATTGCCCACTGTTAACCCCTTCCCTACCAGTGACATTTACACAGTAATCAATGCATTTTTATAGCACTGATCGTTGTATAAATGCCAATGGTCCCAAAAATGTGCCAAAAATGTCCGATCTGTCCGCCATATCGTCGCAGTCCCGATAAAAATCGCTGCTCACCGCCATTACTAGTGAAAAAAAAAATAATAATAAAAATGACATAAATCTATCCCCTATTTTGTAGATGCTATAACTTTTGCACAAACCAATCAATATATGCTTATTGCGATTTTTATTACAAAAATGTGTAGAATACATATCGGCCTAAACTGAGGAAAACATTTTCTTTTTTAAAAAAAAATTGGGGAATTTTATCATAGCAAAAAGCAGAAAATATTGTGTTTTATTCAAAATTGTCACTCTTTTTTTGTTTATAGTGCAAAAAATAAAAAACGCAGAGATGATCAAATACCACCAAAACAAAGCTCTATTTGTGGGAAAAAAGGACATTACTTTTGTTTGGATACAACGTCGCACGACCGCGCAATTGTCAGTTAAAGCAACACAGTGCCGTATCGCAAAAAATGGCCTGGTCATTGAGCAGCCAAATCTTCCGAGGCTGAAGTGGTTAATTAATGAAATAGACATATAAGTTCTGTGTCTTACCAAGTCCTCTGTGGTAACTGGATCTCCTTGTTTGCTGCTGGCCACCACCATCTTGCCTAGTCGTTCCCTCATGTCACTTAAAGAACTTGTAAGGGCCAAAACAGCCATAATTTCACTGGCTACGGCGATGTCAAACTGGGCCTGCATATAAGAGTGATCATAAAAACAGAAAAGTAAAGAAATACAGATATATTTTTTAAAGATCAAATATATTTGAAACATTTCATCACAGTTGCTTTCTTTAAAGGGTGAAAGGGGGGTATATTAAACCCTAGGTTTGTGTAATGCCAACCACAGCATCCTCATGGGCTGTACTTTATCAATGGCAAAGAATACAAAGGGGGAGGAGACACAACACCAGCGCTCGTGTTTGAAGTACCTCTATTCCTGCCCCCCATGCAACAGAGCCAGGTGCCTGGGTGGCCAAGCACCAGCGTCATGTGGTAAGGGGAGTGATGCACTTGTTACCCCATTCTTCCTCTGCTCCCAATGGCTGGGGAAGCAGGGGAGGAAATTAAAGGTATGCACTACTCTTATGCCCCGTACACACGGTCGGACATTGATCGGACATTCCGACAACAAAATCCTAGGATTTTTTCCGACGGATGTTGGCTCAAACTTGTCTTGCATACACACGATCACACAAAGTTGTCGGAAAATCCAATCATTCTGAACGCGGTGACGTAAAACACGTACGTCGGGACTATAAACGGGGCAGTAGCCAATAGCTTTCATCTCTTTATTTATTCTGAGCATGCGTGGCACTTTGTGCGTCGGATTTGTGTACACACGATCGGAAATTCCGACAACGGATTTTCTTGTCGGAAAATTTTATAGCCTGCTCTCAAACTTTGTGTTGAAAAATCCGTGATGGAGCCTACACACGGTCGGAATTTCCGACAACAAGGTGCTATCACACATTTTCCGTCGGAAAATCCGACCCTGTGTACGGGGCATAAGGTCCCTTTCACATGTGCGGACCGTTCAGATCCACCTGTCAGTTTTTTCAGGCGGATCTGAACGGTCGCTCCATACAGCTTTATGGAGCATCAGATGTCAGTGGTGACATGTCTGCTGACATCCGATCCGCTCCGCAAAATCCAGACAGATGGATGTCCTATTTTCCATCCGTCTGGCGGATTGTATGAAAACGGACAGGCGGTCCGTAATCATCCGATCCCCCCATAGGGGAGAGCGGACTCTCTGACAGGTCCTGCACAGAGTGCAGACGGACTTGTCATCCGCCGGCTCAGCGGGGATCAACGGAGCGATCCCCGCTGAGCAAGCGGAGTACTAAAAACGGACAGCCCCGTGTGAAACGGGCCCTATTATTTAGGATATGGATACATTTATTGTATAGTTAGAACAAAATATTGATATGTCTGATTATCTACCGTACATAGGTCAGACAATATTAAAGGTACATTACCGTCCGAGTAAAACCCTTTTCTGTTGGTGATTGACCAATTGTAATCTTTCTTAGGAATCGATCATTTGTATCCATTACTGTAAAAAATAAATAAAGGCCTTTAATATTCTTGATATACACACACAACATAACGCATCCAATGCACGTGTTGTAAATTTCCAACAAAGTGGAACCATTATTATTAAACAACTCATTCTTTAACATTTTAAGCCACCTCCTATCAACCAGCAACACTCCCTGTATTCGAGCTATGCTACACCTGTAGCAAGTAATACATTGAAAAGTATAGCAGTTACACATGGATGTTAGATGATCATCTAACTGGCTTTGGCAGCTACCATTATAACAGATCAGATAGGAACTGCTCTGTTTATGGCAGGAAAATCAGTGTCACATACATTCAAGTGTTAAATTGTGTAAGAAATCTCTAAAAAGAACATGTCTCTGATAACCAATAAATAGGGACAGTACCCCTATAGTAGGCACCAGTCCAGTCCAGCTACTTGCTTCTATCAATGGATTACTTCCACAGAATACTGGGAACATAAAAATTGGGGTGCGCTATAATGCAAATAATGACCAGAGCTACAGCCTCCTGCCACACTTGTACCTTCATACTGACCAGTAAGCCATTGTACCTGAAGGAGAAGCTTCCTAGTTTGATTAGCAGGAACCCAAGTGGGCGGCACAGTGGTGTAGTGGGTAGCACTCTCGCCTAGCAGTAAGAAGGGTCGCTGATTCGAATCCCAACCATGACACTACCTGCCTGGAGTTTGCATGTTCTCCCTGTGCCTGCGTGGGTTTCCTCCGGGTACTCCGGTTTCCTCCCACACTCCAAAGACATGCTGGTAGGTTAATTGGATCCTGTCTAAATTGTCCCTAGTATGTATGACTGTGAGTTATGGACCTTAGATTGTAAGCTCCTTGAGGGTGTAGGGACTGATGTGAATGTACAATGTATATGTAAAGTGCTGCGTAAATTGACGGCGCTATATAAGTACCTGAAATAAATAAAAATAAAAATAAAACCCAAGACAGTGGCTATTACCGGAATGATTGCTTTAACAGCCATTGCAGTTTGTTAACTATTAAGCTGGTCGTTCACACATTGATTTTACACGCGTGTTCTAATAAGTCAGATGTTTGAAGTCATTGTTTATTGCAATGAAAACATTACATTCACCTGAATCAATGTGATCACTTTCAATGTAGAAACTAGCTACAGAGCTCAGTCTACAACTGACAATAATGCAGTAATGAGTCTCTGCTGTAGCCTTTCCAGATCACAAAAATATTCATGAGATTGCCACTCATGTGCCAAGTATATAATTTGCCTTTCTTGCAGAATGTGAGTTCAGGATTTGGGTCTTTCTTAACAAACCTCCTGCTATTTATAATCAGTAATGACAAAAATCTGGCTCTCTGGGTGAAATAACAAAGACAAAGCCAAATCTGCCATCTGTTTACCACCTTCAGCGATTTCACAAAAAAACGAATGGCTGACTGGCAGTACCCGTTCACTCAATGTCAGGTGTGAATGCTCGCTGCTTGACTCTTGAAGCTGAGACAATAAAGTGCCCCCCACCTACCTAAAAAATCAGGTTCAGAATAAATCACTGCTAGTTTTTGTGATCGTATCAGTCATTATATCCTGTGAGAAAGAAATTGAGTTCCTCCTTCAATTGCTTTATTATCCATTGCCTTTAAAGAAATACTTTGTTTCCAAAAGTGCTGAGCGTCTATCGATGGTAGAGCACTTCTTCACTATAGGCCGGGTGCAGCAGGACTCGGGTACAAGTTTATAGAATAGCTGCAAGGCTCAGGTTGAACCATAGGTGGGATACTTTAAAGCATTTGAAGAACTAAAGCCAGATAACTGCATAGTTTAAAAACAAAGGGCAGTTGATGCAGAGCTCAGGAACAAGTATAGGCTGGATGCTACAGGACTCTAGGAGAACCTCAGGCCAGATGTTGTAGGGTAAAATTCTGATGCTGCGGGGTTCAGGAACAACTATAGGCAGGATGCTGCAGAGCTCAGCAACATGTATAAGCTGGTTGCTGTAGGTCTCGGGATAACCATAGGTGGGATTCTGCAGGGGTTCAGGAACAAGTATAGGATGAGATGCGTCAAGGCTCAGAACAAGTAAAGCGGGATGCTGCAGGGCTCAGAGAGAACCATAGGTGGGATGTTGCAGGGCTCAGGGAGAACCATAGGTTGGATGTTGCAGGGCTCAGGGAGAACCATAGGTGGGATGCTGCAGGGCTCAGAGAGAACCATAGGTGGGATGCTGCAGGGCTCAGGGAGAACCATAGGTGGAATGCTGCAGGGCTCAGGGAGAACCAGAGGTGGGATGTTGCAGGGCTCAGGGAGAACCATAGGTTGGATGTTGCAGAGCTCTTGGGGAAACATAGCCAGATGCTGCAGAGTTCAGGAACAAGTATAGAATGAGATGTGAAAGGCTCAGAGCAAGTATAGCGGGAGTACAGGGCTCAGAGGGGACCATGGGTGTGATGCTGGAGGGCTCAGAGGAGACCATGGGTGGGATGCTGGAGGGCCCAGAGGGGACCATGGGTGGGATGCTGCAGCGCTCAGAGGGGACCATGGGTGGGATGCTGCAGGGCTCAGAGGGGACCATAGGTGGGAAGCTGCAGGGCTCAGAGGGGACCATAGGTGAGATGCTGCAGGGCTCAGAGGGGAACCATGGGTGGGATGCTGCAGGGCTCAGGGGGAACCATAGGTGGGATGCTGCAGGGCTCAGCAGGAACCATAGGCGGGATGCTGCAGGGCTCAGAGAGAACAATGGGTGGGATGCTGCAGGGCTCAGAGAGAACAATGGGTGGGATGCTGCAGGGCTCAGAGAGAACCATAGGTGGGATGCTGCAGGGCTCAGAGAGAAGCATAGGGGGGATTCTGCAGGGCTCAGGGAGAACCATAGGTGGGATGCTGCAGGGCTCAGGGAGAACCATAGGTGGGATGCTGCAGGGCTCAGGGAGAACCATAGGTGGGATGCTGCAGGGCTCAGGAAGAACCATAGGTGGGATGCTGCAGGGCTCAGGGAGAACCATAGGTGGGATGCTGCAGGGCTCAGGAAGAACCATAGGTGGGATTCTGCAGGGCTCAGGGAGAACCATAGGGGGGATGCTGCAGGGCTCAGGGAGAACCATAGGTGGGATGTTGCAGGGCTCAGAGAGGACCATAGGTGGGATGCTGCAGGGCTCAGGGAGAACCATAGGTAGGATGTTGCAGGGCTCAGAGAGAACCATAGGTGGGATGCTGCAGGGCTCAGGGAGAACCATAGGTGGGATGCTGCAGGGCTCAGAGAGAACCATAGGTGGGATGCTGCAGGGCTCAGGGAGAACCAGAGGTGGGATGTTGCAGGGCTCAGGGAGAACCATAGGTTGGATGTTGCAGAGCTCTTGGGGAAACCTAGCCAGATGCTGCAGAGTTCAGGAACAAGTATAGAATGACATGCGAAAGGCTCAGAGCAAGTATAGCGGGAGTACAGGGCTCAGAGGGGACCATGGGTGTGATGCTGGAGGGCTCAGAGGAGACCATGGGTGGGATGCTGGAGGGCCCAGAGGGGACCATGGGTGGGATGCTGGAGGGCCCAGAGGGGACCATGGGTGGGATGCTGCAGCGCTCAGAGGGGACCATGGGTGGGATGCTGCAGGGCTCAGAGGGGACCATAGGTGGGAAGCTGCAGGGCTCAGAGGGGACCATAGGTGGGATGCTGCAGGGCTCAGAGGGGACCATAGGTGAGATGCTGCAGGGCTCAGAGGGGACCATAGGTGAGATGCTGCAGGGCTCAGAGGGGAACCATGGGTGGGATGCTGCAGGGCTCAGGGGGAACCATAGGTGGGATGCTGCAGGGCTCAGCAGGAACCATAGGCGGGATGCTGCAGGGCTCAGAGAGAACAATGGGTGGGATGCTGCAGGGCTCAGAGAGAACCATGGTGGGATGCTGCAGGGCTCAGAGAGAACCATAGGTGGGATGCTGCAGGGCTCAGAGAGAACCATAGGTGGGATGCTGCAGGGCTCAGGGAGAACCATAGGTGGGATGCTGCAGGGCTCAGGGAGAACCATAGGTGGGATGCTGCAGGGCTCAGGGAGAACCATAGGTGGGATGCTGCAGGGCTCAGGGAAAACCATAGGTGGGATGCTGCAGGGCTCAGGGAGAACCATAGGTGGGATGCTGCAGGGCTCAGGAAGAACCATAGGTGGGATTCTGCAGGGCTCAGGGAGAACCATAGGGGGGATGCTGCAGGGCTCAGGGAGAACCATAGGTGGGATGTTGCAGGGCTCAGGGAGAACCATAGGTGGGATGTTGCAGGGCTCAGGGAGAACCATATGTGGGATGCTACAGAGTTCTTCAAAAACCATAGCCAGATGCTGCAGAGTTTAGGAACAAGTATAGGATGATATGTGGCAAGGCTCGGAACAGGTATAGCAAGATGCTGCAGGATTCAGAGAGAACCATAGGCGGGATTCTGCAGGGCTCAGAAGGAACCAGAAGTGGGATGCTGCAGGGCTCAGAAGGAACCATAGGTGGGATGCTTCAGGGCTCAGGGAGGACCATAGGTGGGATGCTGCAGGGCTCAGGGAGGACCATAGGTGGGATGCTACAGGGTTCAGGGAGAACCATAGGTGGGATGCTGCAGGGCTCAGGGAGAACCATAGGTGGGATGCTGCAGGGCTCAGGGAGGACCATAGGTGGGGTGCTGCAGGGCTCAAAGGAAACCATAGGTGGGATGCTGCAGGGCTCAGAGGGAACCATAGGTGGGATGCCTCAGGGCTCAGAGGGAACCATGGGTGGGATGCTGAATGGCTCAGGGAGGACCATAGGTGGGATGCTGCAGGGCTCAGGGAGGACCATAGGTGGGATGCTGCAGGGCTCAAAGGGAACCATAGGTGGGATGCCTCAGGGCTCAGAGGGAACCATGGGTGGGATGCTGAAGGGCTCAGGGAGAACCATAGGTGAGATGCGGCATTGCTCAGGGAAAACCATAGATGGGATGCTACAGAGTTCTTCAAAAACCATAGCTAGATGCTGCAGAGTTTAGGAACAAGTATAGGATGATATGTGGCCAGGCTCAGAACAAGTATAGCAGGATGCTGCAGGATTCAGAGAGAACAATAGGCGGGATTCTGCAGGGCTCAGAAGGAACCAGAGGTGGGATGCTGCAGGGAGAAACATAGGTGGGATTTTTCAGGGTTTGGGAACAAGTACAGGCTTGCAGGGCTCAGGGAAAACCAAGTGCAGAATACTGCTGGACTCAGAAATCTTAATCTAGTGTCTGCTACCACAAGGTGCTTGGTAAAATAGCTTGTCTGGGATTATATGCATTCTAGTGGATATTTTGGTGAAGACAGTCAGGAGCTGGCAGTGTAGCAGACAGAGGCATGCAATGATTTGTAATTACAGGTGATGCTCAGACACTTCAAAGGTTGTAATGATGGTATACAACTTAGAAAAATTTGGGAAGCACAGCTTTAGAGCCTGAGAAGGTGTGATGAAGAAATGAACACTGGAACTGTGCTAAAATCAGAGATTTCACTAAATGTATCTTAACCACTGGTTGAAGGAAAGAAAATTGCTTGATTCCCCCCTGCTGCGTATTGTTTTCTGACAGCGGGAGGTATCCCAGTCGTCAGAATACAATAATCATGGCCAGCAGCTACAACCACTGGCAGTGATCCAAATCAGTACAACCAGCCTGCCCATAGATGGATCGTAAGTCAGCAGAAACAAGACAAATTTTGACCTATCTATGGCCGGCTTAACTGCCAAGGCAATTCTGCATCTCTTTGATGGTTGTAAGAAACTTCTCAGTAGTAACTGCATTATACCACTATATAAGACTATAACTGGGGACTAAAGAGCTGAGAAATATTTTATGCTGCACATGAGGCTCTGAAGCGTTACCACATTCTACTACTGTAAATTATAACACACAATATTTCATATTTAAGCCTGACGTATGAACAAAAATCTGTTCTTGCTTTAAGACCCCTTTCACACTGAGGCGTTTTTCAGGCGCCTGTAAAGCGCATGAAAAACGCCTTGCCTGCAGTGCCGGCGTAAAGGCCCGAGTGCTTTCCCACTGGGGCGCTACGCTGGCAGGACGTTAAAAAAAAAGTGGATGGCCCACTGTGAGCTCTCTCTTTTTCTGACTCCCTGAAGGCAACATAGCCCAGCTTAACCTGGACCCTATGGGATACCCTACCCATTGTGCCATCGGCTAATATGCCTCATGCTCGCAGGCACAGGGGACATCCCCTATGGTCAGAAGAATAAGACAATTTCCAGACCAGTTTTTTTGAATGGGCACTACATGGGCACATTTAACTATTTATTCGGCTGCTAGCGGGGTTTAAAAGCACCCCGCTAGCGGCTGAATAGCACAGCTAAAACGACAGTAAAGCACTGTCAAAACTAGCGGCGTTTTGCCTTCAACGCCCGCCCCAGTGTAAAAGCAGTCTTAAACAATAAAGCCTACTCTTTTTTTGCATAACATGGTATACTGGAAATACATGTTTGTTAAAATTTTTTTCCCCAATCCCCCCCCCCATACACAGAGCTAAACTACGACTGCGGGTTTCCACACTGCCTGCAGCCCAACCAGTAAAAATCAAAGCTTGCGCTGCCCGTTCCTGCATACCAATGTCCTACAGATTTAAATGGAGTGCTGCTCTGGCTATATGGGTGCATCCTATTAAAGTTATTGTAAAGGCTCGTTTAAAAAAACTAAACAAAAAACAAACATGCTATACTTACCTCCTCTGTTGCAGTGGTTTTGCACAGAGCAGCTATAAACACTGGCAATTATCACGTTAAAAATTAGATAGGCTGGTTGTACCCAAGTTGATTGAATGATCAACTTGGGTACAATCAGCCTGCCCATACGTGGTTTGAATCTCAGCTGGTTCCTGTTGAACCGGCCAAGATTAGAACTGTCCATGGCCAGCTTAAGTGCCTAATTTTGTCTTGGAATTAGCCTCTTGCAATCCCCTATACAGCAGCCCCCAGATAGAAGGAGGAGCAGGACTGACTGTCAATCAGGTGTGACGAATGAAAATATGTTCACAAGGAACATGATTATAGAAGGAGAAAGCAAAATGAGCAGAAAGGTAACTTCGTCAATCTGCTGCTGCTCTTTCGCTATCCATTCACTAGGCTAGCCTAGTCACTAGACTAGGCATGGACAGAAGACACTACTGTATTCTTTAGCTGTCACTGGTGTCATTCATCTGTATGTGTTGTGTGACAGAGCTGTGTAAATCTCTAGACTGGGTGGACAGAAATACAAATCCTTTGGCAGGTAAAACAGCTCTTAATAAATTTAATTTATGTATTTAGCTGTTGGTCTGCAGCTTTATGACTATCACTCTGAAGCTCTTGCCTAGATACCTCTCTGCCACGTGATGGTGTCTGGATCGATGTCAAGGCGTACAAACTTTGTGATTTCTTCTTCCGTTAAAGCTGCAGGGTCTGTCTTCTCAATGCCCAGTCTCTGTGCAAATGAAGTTATATCAATACAATGAAATAATCTCGTTTTTCACATTAGATTAGACATTCAACCAAGCCAGTACATTTTGTTTCGCTCATTGAAAATATTGGGCTATAGCACACGCCAAAAGAACAATTCAATGCAAAATGATGTTCGTTACATTGCGTGTTAGTATCGCTACGCAGGAAAAGAAATGTGCGATTAATGGAATTTAGCTCATTTTGTTCCCAGTTCCTAAAGTCTAAAGACTGTGAAGGAATAAGAAAACAGTGAAGATTAGCTATTTCTTATTTCGCTGTGAAGTAATGCAAAGTTGTTCAGAGGGCACTCAGTCAAACTTTGGGACACTAGAAAAAGCCGTGCTGAATTTATTGGACTGGAAGGATAGGAACTGCCATGTGCTGAGCAAAGCTAACAATCAGCTTTAAATGCCAATTTTCTTACCCAAGTTAAAACCTAGCTCTTTTGTTTTTGTATTGTTGTCTGTAAAATGGAAAAAAAATGTTTTATAAATAAAATCTGAATAAAAAATAAAATAAAAAACACAAAAAGCAAAAAGAAAACCTAGATCTAAAACATGTTATTTAGCTTTGGATGAAGTGGAAAAGACTTAACAAAAATCATTATTTCTGTTCACGTACAAGAAAAATTTTGGAGTTTGAATCAGATTTCGAAAGTTGAGTACACACTGTATGAATATTGAACGATCGTGTCTCGCATGAAATTTTTCTTACGATTTTCTCATAGTGTGTACTCAGCGTCTTTCATGGTTTTATTGCCTTCTCTGCCCCTGTTAGGGTGTTGATAATCAATTACCCTAAGAGCCGGTTCACACGGGGGCGACTTGTCAGGCGACCTAGCCGCCTGACAAGTCGCCTCCCGTTCTGTACAATGGAACCGTTCTAATCGGAGCGACGCAAGTCGCTCCGACTTAGAATAAAGGTTCCTGTACTACTTTGGGGGCGACTTGCATAGACTTCTATACAGAAGTCGTCTTGCAAGTCGCCCCGGCAGTCGTGTGCAGGTCGCCTCGGTGAGGCGACCTGCAAGTCGTGCCGCGTCTAGTGTGAACCGGCACTAAGACAGACTAGATTTGACCCTTTGCTTGCCTTTAACTAGTCTTTGGGGTGGAATTCCTCCCACATACAGCTATGAAAGGGCACTATTCCCCCCATTTACCCCAATGACGGGGCACTATTCCTTCCACTGACACCCAACAATGGTGCAGTATTCCCTCCACTGATAGCAACAATAGGGCACTATTCCTCCAAATGACACCAATGATGGGGCATAGTTCCTTCCACTGACAACAAGGATGGGGCACAATTCCTTCCACTAAAATCAAAAGGGCATTATTCCTCTCACTGACACCAACAATGGGGCATTATGCCTTCCACTGACAGCAATGATGATACATTATTCTTCCTCCTGACACCAGTGATGGGGTACTCTTGTTCCCACTGACACAATGATGGGGCATTATTGCTCCTTCCACTAACCACAGGTGCTAGGTCATTTTTTACTCCAACCCTGATGCATTTTTTCACTCCCACATTTGTGCTGTACATTTTGTACTCCTTTTAGTCAAAGTATGACCCCCAAAAGTTTAAAGTAGTGTCTCAAACTTCTTACAGTCAAGGCACCCTTTAAAATTATAGAAAATCTCAAGGCATCCTTTAAAATTATTAACAGTCTCAAGGCACCCTTCTCTAAAATGTAAAAATCGATTCTAATAGTTTTACATAATGCAGCAACATCCACACAGGGGGCACTCAACGTTAGCAATAACACTTTTGCACACTGGTACTGACTAGTATTCCAATGTTTCTCTTCTCCCTCAATTTCTGTCCATCAGTCAGAGCGGCAGAGGAGGGTCAAACAAAGATGCTCTGAAGGCAACAGACATCCTCCTTATCAACCGACATCATTGGTTGTTAGGATGCCAGTGTCTAGAACAGGGCTCTCAAACTGGTGGCCCTCCAGCTGTTGCAAAACTACAAGTCCCGTCATGCCTCTGCCTGTGGGAGTCATGCTTGTAACTGTCAGCCTTGCAATGCCTCATGGGACTTGTAGTTTCGCAACAGCTGGAGAGCCACCAGTTTGAAACCCCTGGTCTAGAAAGTCATAATGGTGCATAATAAAAACCGGTTGCTTTATTGACTCTGTGTAACTAAAAGGCAGGCTTGATCCACCTGCTGGCTTGTATACAATATGTTTAGGCATTTTGCCAAAGCACCCTGGTTGAAAAAAGGCTGTTTTAAAGGATAGTGAACAACCTCCAAGTGAAGGTTTTAAGAGCAAGTACTGGAGGGAAGATCTACTGAATTATGTGTCTATTCTGATGCCTTGTCTTCCAATGTAATTTCTTGATTAAATCACAGTTATCTTTACACTAGATTCTTTCCAATAGCTCATTAAGAGAAGAACTAATGGCAAGCCTTAAGTTAGCCATACAATAAATTTAGTTTAGAATAACCATTTTATACCTACAAATTATTAAAATAATCAGACTGATAGGATGAAATATCACTGTATGAGCCTGTGCGCGTCAAGCTGAAGGGTCGGCTTTAAAGTACCCATAGATATTAGATGGAGGTCAGAAAATTCAATAGTTGCATGGTCACTTTGTGAAATGACTGCAGCACAAACATGAACAATCACACCAGGTAAGTCTTTACATGTATGGCCTGTGCACCCCCCTTCTGATATCAGCCCTCTCTTGGGGTACCAATTGCAATCAGCTCGAAAATCCTATCTTGGGTGATTTTTTATTCCTCAGATGTTTGTTGGTGATCTTTGCCCATGTCAGGGGTGGCCTTCAAACAAAGAAGCATTTCCTAATATAACAATTCATGTGCAATGACTACCAAGTTCTACAAATACTTTTCTAATCATGCATCTACTTCACATCCGTCTAATACAGTCCTGTTTTTTAACAACGTAGGCTCAATTTGGCATCTACCTTGTATAATGAACTGTTATAAAATCCCTAGCATAATTATTAGTCATCGCCACCTATTGAGCCTCCATGCACAAATATCCATTTATGGGAAAAATAAGCAATCTTGGATGTTGCTATGGAGATTTCTACATCACAGGAAATCCTCTGCCAACACAGGTGTAAAGGAAGTTCCATCACACACATGGCCACCATGTCTAGTCATGCCTTCACTCTGCCTGTCTCTTCATAATAGCACAATCCAGAAATGGCATTAAACTACTAAAGCCCAACCCCAGCTTACTATCTAGCTATATAAACAGTGCCTTGAAAAAGTATTCTTACCCTTTGAATACTGGCCTTTATGGAAAAGTGGCAAGAAGAAAGCCATAAGCAGACATCCCAACCCGCAAAAACTAATTTCAGGGAGGTGGGCGTGGCTTAAACCGTGCTACATATTGAGCGTGGCTTAAATGGGGTGTGGTTTTATAGCGTCTGAGATGACTTACATAGTGCAGAATGTAGTAATGTTAAATAGGGAATGTACAGTGCGGAGTGTACGGCGGTGGGTAGTATGTGCAGGAGAGGAGTGTGGAGTGTATGTAGGTGGGTATAATGTGCAGGAGAGGAGTGTGGAGTGTATGTAGGTGGGTATAATGTGCAGGAGAGGAGTGTGGAGTGTATGTAGGTGGGTATAATGTGCAGGAGAGGAGTGTGGAGTGTATGTAGGTGGGTATAATGTGCAGGAGAGGAGTGTGGAGTGTATGTAGGTGGGTATAATGTGCAGGAGAGGAGTGTGGAGTGTATGTAGGTGGGTATAATGTGCAGGAGAGGAGTGTGGAGTGTATGTAGGTGGGTATAATGTGCAGGAGAGGAGTGTGGAGTGTATGTAGGTGGGTATAATGTGCAGGAGAGGAGTGTGGAGTGTATGTAGGTGGGTATAATGTGCAGGAGAGGAGTGTGGAGTGTATGTAGGTGGGTATAATGTGCAGGAGAGGAGTGTGGAGTGTATGTAGGTGGGTATAATGTGCATGTGAGGAGTGTGGAGTGTACAGCGGTGAGTAGTATGTGTAGGATGATGTCAGTAGGGCAGTGGATGATGTCAGTAGTTCTTTATTACTATTTCTTTACAATTTTATTTATTTATTTATTTTTTACATTTTATTTTTTGTTTTTCAAAATTATAGGGGGTGGGGGTAGTGGACAGTGTCAGTAGAGCAGTGTGTCAGTTTTTTGTTTTTATTATTTTCTCTATTATCTTTTACAATTTTGTCGTTTATTATTTTCTTTAAATCATTTTTTAAAATATTTTTTTTCACAGTGCTTCCGGGGAAGGGGTGGGGAGTATGTGGCAGTGATGGTGTCGGTAGTTTTTATTTTTACATATTTTTTTTTTTTTTTTTACAATTTTATTCTTTTTTAAATGTTTTTTGGTGGGAGGGGGTTGGCAGTGGACATTGTTGGTATGGCAGGGGGTGGTGTCAGTAGTTTTTTTTTTATATCTATAATTTTTGTTTACAATTTATTTTTTTAAGAGATATTTTTTTTTAAGATATCAGGGATCTAAACAGAACCCTGACATTTCCCGTCTGAGAGAGAGAAAGAGGGTAAGGACTGATTCCCCAGTCTGTTTCTCAGCATTGAAGATGAATAGACAGAAGACAGAGGCTCCTGTCCATTCATAAACTGAGGTTACTCTGCGAAGTTTTTCACAGGAGTGAATTCACTGTGTCCAATTCAAAAAAGGAAGGGGCCAGTAAATGACCGGTCCCTTCCTCCGCTCTCCATCCTGACAAATCCTGTCCTCCTCCTCCGCCCTCCCTCATCCCCCACAGACGGCTTCCCTATCCTCCCTATGGCTGTGGGGGACGAGAAAGGGAAGAGGAGGAGGACAGGGAGCCGGAGGAGGAGGATACAAGGAACAGTGGGGGATGATCGGTGCGGCGGGAGGGACAGCTGTGATCACCGATTTCCCTGTATAGCCTTTTACCCGACAGCCGCAGAAGGGAGAGAAGGAGAAGAGGATGTCAGCTATACAGGGATATTGGTGTTCACAGCTGTCCCTCCTGCTGCACCGATCATCCCCAACTGTGAACCAGGGGACTCCACAAGGATCAGCCCTGCAGCTGGGATATCGGGCAGCACTTGCCAGTGTCCAGGAGCCGCACCCGAAATGCGGGAGACTCCCGCACCTCACAGGAGACTTGGGATGTCTGCATAAGAAGTCTTGTTTGCAGTTTGTTAGAAGCTTTTTGGCCTAAAAGCAAAACGCTATGTGTGGGGGGAAGACTAACACTGCACATCACCCTGAACACACCATCCCCACCGCGAAACGGGGTGGCAACATCATGTTGTGGTGAAGCTTTTCTTCAGCAGGGACAGGGAATCTGGTCAGAGTTGATGGGAAGATGGATGGAGCCAAATACAGGGCAATCTTAGAAGAAAACCTGTTATGCCATGTACACACGAGCGGACTCTTCGTCAGCAAAGGTCCAACAAAATAAATCCGTCAGACAATTTGATCGTGTGTGCTTCATCGGACCTTTTCTGTTGAAAAATCTGACGGACTTTAGAAATAGAACATGTTTCAAATCTTTCCGATGGACTTGAGTCCTATCGAAAAATCAGTTCGTCTGTATGCTAGTCCGATGGACCAAAAACGACGCAAGGGCAGCTATTGGCTACTGGCTATGAACTTCCTTATCCTAGTCCGGTCGTGCGTCATCACGTTCGAATCAGTCGGACTTTGGTGTGATCGTGTGTAGGCAAGTCCGTTTCGTTGGAACTCCGTCGGAACTTCATTGAAAAGTCCTTCGGAGTTCAGTCCGTTGAAAAGTCCGCTCGTGTGTACGCGGCATTAGAGTCTGCAAAAGACGTGAGACCGCTGGAAGGTTCACCTTCCAGCAGGACAACGACCCATACAGCCAGAGCTACAATGGAATGGTTTAGATCAGGGATATGAATTTAGCGAACCTCCAGCTGTTGCAGAACTACAAGTCCCATGAGGCATAGCAAGAATCTGACAGCCACAAGCACGACACCCAGAGGCAGAGGCATGATGGGACTTCTAGTTTTGTAACAGCCTGAGATCCGCTAATTGCATATCCCTGGTTTAGATCAAAGCATTTTCATGTGTTAGAATGGCCCAGTCAAAGTCCAAACCTAAATCCAATTGAGAATCTGTAGCAAGACTTGAAAATTGCTGTTCACAGACGCTTTCCATCCAATCTGACAGAGCTTGAGCTATTTTGCAAATAAGGCAATGTCTCTTCTTGCTGAGCCACCTAGAATGTTGGACAGCTTCCTGGACAATTCATTGAACTTTGTTGGTCTTAAACCTTGAACACTTTGCTCCTCCTATGAACTTCAAATTAAAGCCTTGGATTTTCACTTTCTGCTTGCCGGACTATTGCGCCCTCTCCAGACAGTATCTCACTCTTGTCAGTCTTGCTGACATCTGTAAATTTGCTATCACTTGTTACTGACCTTTGGCTTGCTCCTCAACTACACTTCTCATTATCCCTACCTGCTATATCTGCTACTCACCGCAACCTGCTACTAACACGCAGCAAAACCCATCTCCACCATCGGGAGCTCTGGTGAGCACCGGTTAGTACTTAGACTCCGTACCTCAGATAAGCCCATGTCATCCGCCGGAGTGACATGCTTCTGTACTTCCAGTGCCTTGAAAAAGTATTCAGACCCCTTAAAATTTTCCACATTTTGTCATGTAACAAATAAAAATGTAAATGTATTTTATTGGGATTTTATGTGATAGACCAACACAAAGTGGCACATAATTGTGAAGTAGAAGGAAAATGATAAATAGTTTTTATTAAATAATTTTTTACAAATATTTTTTACAAATAAATATCTGAAAAGTGTGGCGTGCATTTGTATTCAGCCCCCTTTACTCTTATACCCCTAACTTAATTTAGTGGAATCAACTGCCTTCAGAAGTCACCTAATTAGTAAATAGACTCCACCCGTGTGCAATTTAATCTCAGTATAAATACAGCTGTTCCGTGAAGCCCTCAGAGGTTTGTTAGAGAACCTTAGTGAACAAACAGCATCATGAAGGAGGCCAAGGAACACACCAGACATGTCAGGGATAAAGAAGTTTAAAGCAGGGTTAGGTTTTAAAAAAATATCCCAAGCTTTGAACATCTCACGGAGCACTTATTATTTGCTTGATTTAAGGTATCTATAAGGGTATTTTTTATTTTTTTCAAAATACACCCAAATTAGTGTTAACTTGGAATCTGCTCCTGTAGACGTGTACCCCCCCCCCCCCCCCTTCAGAAAGTCCATGAGCAAGCAGATAACCATCAGACAGCGCCATGCCCCCTGACAATTATTCACTATTAATTGTCTTTCATGTAACTTGTTATCTTTCACGTCTCTCATGCCCCTAAGACTGTTTTAAGTTGTTCTCATTAACATTCACAGCAAGAAAGCAGAAATCCAAAGCCAGCTACACTAGAAAATGAGACCATATTGTATAAAATGAGACTACGCCAAAAAACATTCCTAGAAAGGCAAATGTCAAAACAAACTGTTCAGAAATAGAAACAGCATAAATACTGAGCAAGGAACATGTTTTCAAAGGGAAAATATACTCTTGGCAATCATGTATTAAAGTAAACCAATCACAGCCTAAATGAACATACAATAAAAAAATAAAAATATAATAAGCAGATGTGACTTTCAGAAAAAAATCTCATGTTAAAACGATCAACATGTAAAGTCACCTACAATCACACGCAAATTGAGTTTGACTGTAAACTGACCGTAAAAGCTGAAAAAAAAACGAAAAAGAAAAAAAAGAAAAAAGGTAATGTCTAATGTTTTGTGAAAGGGCTGCAATGTGTGGTACACACTGCATTAGTGCATAGAAGTTATCCTTAGATAAGATCAAGTTGGATTTGCACAATTTTCAAAAGTTTGCAAACAAATGCAGTAAACACATGCCTTTCCAGAACATCCAGAGTGTTGATTTTTTAAAAATATTTTTTTTATTGTATTAACATCCTAGTTTACAGCTACAATAACAATTCACCTAATTTAATCTTTTTCTATTAACATTTTTGTTTTACTCATGGGAGCTTTGGATCTGGTCATTGGAGACCTGATCAAGCAATTGGAGACCAATGCAGCTCTGCAGCAACAGATCACTTCTAATAATGACCTTTTGCTGTATGCAGGGAAGGCAGGACTAAGAGGAAGTGCTGTGACACTGCACATGATGTCACTTCCTACGTAAACACAATGAGGAAGCATATGTTTAGAATGTTCTGCTACTGAGCTCTTCTATAGAGTGCCCTCATAGCAGGAGTAAAAGGCAAGAAGCTGATCAATTCAGTCACTGACAGCTGCCAGTTTCAATGCTACAGCCTGCTGGAGCTGCTGCCACTAATACCTAATACACACGATCAGAAAATCGGACAAAAAAAACGCTTTTGGAGCGATTATCTGATAATCTGATCGCTGGTACACAGCTTTCGAGAGACGATTACGGCAGGTAATGCAAAATTATCAGAGGGGACAAGCACTAAAATGTTTCTCATACGATAACAGAGCAAACGACTTTCGTTTAATCAGCATAGTATTTGTCAAGTAACCAAGACTGCACATGCTCGAAAAAAAAAAAAGAATACATTACAATACATTACATCATTGCGGGACTTTGTATTCTGTCTTAGGGGAATTTTTGTAACTCTAGTAACCTAATGGTTTTCAATATGAGACTAGCATGCAAAAAAACAGATGATCATTCGTGGGTGCACAAGGCTTAAGTGTGCAGCCCTGATCAGAGGTCTGGAGTACAGTGTGCCCAGTGCTGGTAGGCCACTTTTTAAGCACCAGGGCCACATACTCAATCTGAAATTCCCAGGTACAGTATCTCACAAAAGTGAGCACACCCCTCATATTCATGTAAATATTTTATTATATCTTTTCATGTGACAACACTGAAGAAATGACACTTTGCTACAATATAAAGTAGTGAGTGTACAGCTTGTATAACAGTGTAAATTTGCTGTCCCCTCAAAATAACTCAACACACAGCCATTAATGTCTAAACCACTGGCAACAAAAGTGAGTACATCTCTAAGTGAAAATGTCCAAATTGGGCCCAATTAGCCATTTTCCCTCCCCGGTGTCATGTGACTCGTTAGTGTTACAAGGTTTCAGGTGTGGATGGGGAGTAGGTGTGTTAAATTTGGTGTTATCACTCTCACTCTCATACTGGTCACTGGAAATTCAACATGGCACCTCATGGCAAAGATCTCTCTGTGGATCTGAAAAAAAAGAATTGTTGCTCTACATAAAGATGGCCTAGGCTATAAAAAGATTGCTAAGACCCCGAAAATGAGCTGCAGCACAGTGGCCAAGACCATACAGCGGTTTAACAGGACAGGTTCCACTCAGAACTGGCCCTGCCATGGTAGACCATAGAAGTTGAGTGCACGTGCTCAGCATCATATCCAGAGGTTGTCTTTGGGAAATAGACATATGAGTGCTGCCAGCAATGCTGCAGAGGTTGAAGGGGTGGGGAGTCAGCCTGTCAGTGCTCAGACCATACGCCCCACATTGCATCAAATTGGTCTGCATGGCTGTCATGCCAGAAGGAAGCCTCTTCTAAAGATGATGCACGAGAAAGCCCGCAAACAGTTTGATGAGGACAAGCAGACTAAGGACATTTATTACTGGAACCATGTCCTGTGGTCTGATGAGAACAGGATAAACTTATTTGGTTCAAATGGTGTCAAGCGTGTGTGGCGGCAACCGAGTGAGGAGTACAAAGACAAGTGTGTCTTGCCTACAGTAAAGCATGGTGGTGGGAGTGTCATGATCTGGGGCTGCATGAGTGCTGTCAGCAATGGGGAGATACAGTTCATTGGGGGAACCATGAATGCCAACATGTACTGTCACATACTGAAGCAGAGCATGATCCCCTCCCTTCAGAGACTGGGCCGCAGGGCAGTATTCCAACATGATAACGACCCCAAACACACCTCCAAGATGACCACTCCCTTGCTAAAGAAGCTGAGGGTAAAGGTGATGGATTGGCCAAGCATGTCTCCAGACCTAAACCCTATTGAGCATCTGTGGGGCATCCTCAAACGGAGGGTGAAGGAGTGCAAGGTCTCCAACATCCACCAGCTCTGTGATGTCGTCATGGAGGAGGGGAAGAGGACTCCAGTGGCAACCTGTGAAGCTCTGATGAACTCCATGCCCAAGAGGGTTAAGGCAGTGCTGGAAAAGAATGGTGGCCACACAAAATATTTACACTTTGGGTCCAATTTGGACATTTTTAGGGGTGTACTCACTTTTGTTGCCAGCAGTTTAGACATTAATGGCTGTGTGTTGAGTTGTTTTGAGGGGACAGCAAATTTACACTGTTATACAAGTTGTACACTCACTACTTTACATTGTAGCAAAGTGTCATTTCTTCAGTGTTGTCACATGAAGAGATAGAATAAAATATTTACAAAAATATGAGGGGTGTACTCACTTTTGTGAGATGATGTATGTAAAAAGTTCACTTTAGGCCCGGCTCACACTGCACCCGACTTTGAAGTTTTTTTTTAAACCTTTTTTCTAAGTTAGGAGCGACACAAGTCGCACCGATTAGAACGGTTCCATTGCACAGAATAGGGTCCGACTTCTAATGGGACAAGTGCTCCAAAGTCAGAGAGATTGTCGCATTAGTGTGAACCGAGCCCTAAAGAATTTATGTAGCATCTACAAAACTATCAGTCCTGGTCTGGGCAAAGGGGACCACACGCAAGGCTCTTCTGGATAAAAATACAGGTGCGTCGCAGTGCCTTCCCCTACGTAGAACATTTTCCCCACATTCCCAGAAGAAAGAAAAAAACTGCAGAAATTATTTCTTTGTATTCCATAATGCTTTACAATCTCAAGAACTGACAAAACATAGTATAATATAGCATCAATGAAGCAAAAGAGGGGACCTTTTCTGAAAAAATTTACAAGAAAATCAGTGCAAGTCAGTTTATAATCTCAGTAACATTTTAACCCTGGTGCTTAATAAAGAAGTCTAGGGACTAAATCACATCCCTGTACTAGGCAAAAACTCCAACAGGAACAGATTCCTGCAGTCACTTCATCCTTTGCCTGGTTTGGTTTCATACAATATAGCCTTACCTTAAGTCTCCGGATCTGTATGTCTGAAAATCTGCGTACTCCACTGTTGGAAGGGACTAGGCGGTTGTAAAGGGCCTAAAGAACAACAGTAATGTGTTAGAAACGCAGGCAGTGAAATTAAGTCTTTGCATTTTTTTTCAGGGGGGGTGTGGGTACCTAGTTACCCACTCCCACTTCTGCTCGGATCGCCTAGGTCAGTGATGGTGAACCTTGGCACCCCAGATGTTTTGGAACTACATATCCCATGAGGCTCAACTACACTGCAGAGTGCATTAGCATCATGGGAAATGTAGTTCCAAAACATTTGCTGGGGTGCCAAGGTTCGCCATCCCTGGCTTAGGTGATCCAAGTGGCAGTTCTTTTCTCCCCCTCCTGCAGTCTTCTGGGACACGTCACAGGTCATGAACCGCAGTGTGGCTCACGCATGCGCAGTGAGCACCCAGCTGTGAAGCCGCAAGCAGCACAGCCAGCTGCCCACAGTTAAGATGCTGGTGCCGGGAACCCAAAGGCCAGTGAAGAACTAGCTAGGGTGAGGACAGCACTGGACCCTGGACTGGTATGTGTACTGTTTTAAAAGTCAGTAGCTACAGGATTTGTAGCTGCTGACTTTTATTTTTTTTCCCCAGAGTGGAGAACCACTTTAATTGACATGCTATAAACCTAAAGTACACATGCACACGGCTGCAAGGGGGGCATACAGCATGCAAGAGCATACAGAATCTGCGTGGAAAATATGGGATCCATAGCTGCTGTGTGAGGGTGTGATTATGCCAGTAATGAGGTATACCTGTGTACAGCTGCATCCAATAATTGTCTTCTGTGGACAGCTATATACAGCAACCATAGCTCCTGGGGGGGGATTTTACAAAGGTTCTGTATGCTCTTCCATGCTGTATTGCCTCCTTGCAACTGCATGCATTAACCCCAAATGTTGTGTTCTAACTTATCAGTAATTTATTATAAATGCATCTATTCTGCTTCTCTGGGCAGCCATAAGAGTCACATGCTTACGGTGCATTTTACAAGACCATCACTATGACACTAACTTCTTCATCAACTTGAGTGGCTGTCAGCAGCTGCTTAAGAGGCCACTTGAAGTTTCCATGCACTATGCTGCCCTCACCACAGTCGCAGCAGCTACCCTGCCAGCTGTTATATAGGGGTCCTTAAATCCTGCAGGCATGTTCATGTGTTTTAGCTGAGCACAATACAAAGCTCTCAATAGGACCCTATTAAGAGCCATGTATTGCACCTGGAAATCACTGACCAGTGCATACAGCTGAGGCTCAGTCTTTTAAGTGGCACTCCACTTCTGCCCTTTAAACCACCCTACACCTGCCATATACCGGTACATTGTGGGAGTGGTTAAAGTGTGGGGCAATGCAGGACTTTTTTTTTTATTTTTTATACTATTTGAAATTGTCTACAAAGTCACCTTTTATGGCCCCATCTGTACAGCACAGTCACAGATAACTCATTTAGTCACTGTTTAAAGCTCCTGGGTCATGGATAATTGGATGATTGATGTACATGGCTCAACACTCTCAATCTTGCTGCTACTGATTGCTCCTCCATCACTTTATTGGTGTTATGAAGAATGTTATAGTACAGCGGGTTGTCAAGGAGAAATCTTGGGAATAAGATGCGTGGAGATTTTTAATTGCTTCTGAAACAAACTTGAAATGACTTCTCACCTTGTCTGACTGTGTCAGCTCATGAAAGATACGTGCGTCAATAGCAGCAGCCACTAGATTGTTAGCTGCGGTGATGGCGTGAATGTCCCCCGTAAGATGGAGGTTAAACTGGAAATAAACAGGATACATTTAATAAGTGTGATATGAGACAAGGTTTGGACCAAAAAATATTTACACCTAGCAGCCTTGTGCAACAAAATAGTTCCTATATCTAAAATCAATAAAAAATGTAATATAATGCATCTTGCCAATCCTTAGATGTAGCAGCTGCATCATTTTTCTTTTTCAGGATTTTTTCATTTATCACTTGGTGATCCTGCCAATAACACACTTCCCTCTCTATTTCCATAACATAGAAGGGAAGTGTTCTTTAACCACTTCAGCCCCGGAAGGTTTTACCCCCTTCCTGACCAGAGCACTTTTTACAATTCGGCACTGCGTCGCTTTAACTGCTAATTGCGCGGTCATGCAATGCTGTACCCTAACGAAATTTGCGTCCTTTTCTTCCCACAAATAGAGCTTTCTTTTGATGGTATTTGATCACCTCTGCCGTTTTTATTTTTTGCGCTATACACGGAAAAAGACCGAAAATTTTGAAAAAAAATGATATTTTCTACTTTTTGTTCTAAAAAAAATCCAATAAACTCAATTTTACTCATACATTTAGGCCAAAATGTATTCGGCCACATGTCTTTGGTAAAAAAAATGTCAATAAGTGTATATTTATTGGTTTGCGCAAAAGTTATAGCGTCTACAAACTAGGGTACATTTTCTGGAATTTACACAGCCTTTAATTTATGACTACCTATGTCGTTTCTTGAGGTGCTAAAATGGCAGGGCAGTACAAAACCCCCACAAATGACCCCATTTTGGAAAGTAGACACCCCAAGGAATTTGCTGAGAGGCATGTTGAACCCATTGAATATTCATTTTTTTTGTCCCAAGTGATTAAATAATGACAAAAAAAAAAAAAAAAATTACAAAAAGTTGTCACTAAATGATATATTGCTCACACAGGCCATGGGCATATGTGGAATTGCACCGCAAAATACATTTAGCTGCTTCTCCTGAGTACGGGGATACCACATGTGTGGGACTTTTTGGGAGCCTAGCCGCGTACGGGGCCCCGAAAACCAATCACCGCCTTCAGGATTTCTAAAATATATAATGTAACAGCGCTTAGTCCATTCAAGGATAATATAACCACATAGAAACACACATGTGTGTGTATAATCAATCAAAGAGAAATCAGTTGATGGGGACAAGCAGACCAATGGAAACAATGATGATAAAAAATAAAAAATAAAAAATAATAAATAGGAGCAGTGTCCAATAGAAAATAGTCCAATACTGTAAAAAACAATGTAAAGTCTATGGATGATCGGTGTAGTTGATAGGTTAAGGAGTCAAGTGGGTTTCTATATATCCAATACTCAGGGCAGCTTCCTGTTGAGCGAAGTCAGCTCTCCATGAAAATATGAAAAAAATCCAAAAGGAAAAGCGCCTCTTAAGTATCAGAATTTATTGTAATAAAAGAATCACATCAAAGCACTTACATGTATAAATGTAGACTTCCAAGGAGAACTGTTCCCGTTGTCGCCACATTCAGGTGTAGATGGGAATAGATGACAGCCGTGCGGATGGCCGCGGACCTCCGCTCGGAGACGCCGGCTGTTGTGCGGTGAGCGAGTGTCACTTCCGCGTTCCAACAGCGTCACGTGGTGGGTGACGTCAATCGGGCAGTTCTAATATCTGGGATCCACTACGCGTTTCTGAGCATGCGCGAAGCTCACAACGGGCATGCGCGCTCCTTTCTCAAGTGTACTAAGGTCGGGAAAGGAAGGAAGTTTAAGTAGCTCTATGTGAGGGACACGTGATTACTAAAACCAATCATGGAAGTGGGGCATGTATGTAAATAGACTGGATAACGATGGAAGGGAAGAGTTCTTGATGAAAGACTGAATAACATACTAATAAAATATAAAATATAATGGAGCTCATAAAAATAAAGATAATTCATATAGAAAATGACAATAATAATAATAGCAGCAAGTGGATGGATATATTATTGGTAATAATGGTAAATAAAAAAATGAAAAATTATATATATATATAAAATATGTGAGCGTGAAACTTTTTGGATTTTTATTTTGGACACTTTGGCGCCTAATGGTTTAAATGAGGAATTAGAGGTTAACACCATTATATAAATGTAAATGTATAATATATAGAGTTATTTAACTAGTTTATATACCACCATAACATCTGGTAATCACGTGTCCCTCACATAGAGCTACTTAAACTTCCTTCCTTTCCCGACCTTAGTACACTTGAGAAAGGAGCGCGCATGCCCGTTGTGAGCTTCGCGCATGCTCAGAAACGCGTAGTGGATCCCAGATATTAGAACTGCCCGATTGACGTCACCCACCACGTGACGCTGTTGGAACGCGGAAGTGACACTCGCTCACCGCACAACAGCCGGCGTCTCCGAGCGGAGGTCCGCGGCCATCCGCACGGCTGTCATCTATTCCCATCTACACCTGAATGTGGCGACAACGGGAACAGTTCTCCTTGGAAGTCTACATTTATACATGTAAGTGCTTTGATGTGATTCTTTTATTACAATAAATTCTGATACTTAAGAGGCGCTTTTCCTTTTGGATTTTTTTCAGGATTTCTAAGGGTGTACATTTTTGATTTTACTCCTCACTACCTATCACAGTTTTGAAGGCCATAAAATGCCCAGATGACATAAACCCCCCCCAAATGACCCCATTTTGGAAAGTAGACACCCCAAGCTATTTGCTTTGAGGCATGTTGAGTCCATGGAATGTTTTATATTTTGACACAAGTTGCGGGAAAGTGACAAATTTTTTTTTTTTTTTTGCACAAAGTTGTCACTAAATGATATATTGCTCACACAGGCCATGGGCATATGTGGAATTGCACCCCAAAATACATTTAGCTGCTTCTCCTGAGTACGGGGATACCACATGTGTGGGACTTTTTGGGAGCCTAGCCGCGTACGGGACCCCGAAAACCAAGCACCGCCTTCAGGATTTCTAAGGGCGTACATTTTTGATTTTACTCCTCACTGCCTATCACAGTTTCGGAGGCCATGGAATGCCCAGGTGGCACAAACCCCCCCAAATGACCCCATTTTGGAAAGTAGACACCCCAAGCTATTTGCTGAGAGGCATGGTGAGTATTTTGCAGCTCTCATTTGTTTTTGAAAATAAAGAAAGACGAGAAAAAAAATTTTTTTTTTTCTTTTTTCAATTTTCAAAACTTTGTGACAAAAAGTGAGGTCTGCAAAATACTCACTATACCTCTCATCAAATAGCTTGGGGTGTCTACTTTCCAAAATGGGGTCATTTGGGGGGGTTTTGTGCCACCTGGGCATTCCATGGCCTCCGAAACTGTGATAGGCAGTGAAGAGTGAAATCAAAAATTTACGGCCTTAGAAAGCCTGAAGGCGGTGCTTGGTTTTCGGGGTCCCGTACGCGGCTAGGCTCCCAAAAAGTCCCACACATGTGGTATCCCCGTACTCAGGAGAAGCAACAGAATGTATTTTGGGGTGTAATTTCACATATTCCCATGGCATGTTTGAGCAATATATCATTTAGTGACAACTTTGCGCAAAAAAAAATAAAAAAAATAAAAAATTGTCTCTTTCCCGCAACTTGTGTCACAATATAAAATATTCCATGGACTCAACATGCCTCTCAGCAAATAGCTTGGGGTGTCTACTTTCCAAAATGGGGTCATTTGGGGGGGTTTTGAACTGTCCTGGCATTTTATGCACAACATCTAGAAGCTTATGTCACACATCACCCACTCTTCTAACCACTTGAAGACAAAGCCCTTTCTGACACTTATTGTTTACATAAAAAAATAATTTTTTTTTGCAAGAAAATTACTTTGAACCCCCAAACATTATATATTTTTTTAAAGCAAATGCCCTACAGATTAAAATGGTGGGTGTTTCAATTTTTTTTTTCACACAGTATTTGCGCAGCGATTTTTCAAACGCATTTTTTGGGGAAAAAACACACTTTTTTACATTTTAATGCACTAAAACACACTATATTGCCCAAATGTTTGATGAAATAAAAAAGATGATCTTAGGCCGAGTACATGGATACCAAACATGACATGCTTTAAAATTGCGCACAAACGTGCAGTGGCGACAAACTAAATACATTTTTAAAAGCCTTTAAAAGCCTTTACAGGTTACCACTTTAGATTTACAGAGGAGGTCTACTGCTAAACTTACTGCCCTCGATCTGACCTTCGCGGCGATACCTCACATGCATGGTGCAATTGCTGTTTACATTTGACGCCAGACCAACGCTTGCGTTCACCTTAGCGCGAGAGCAGGGGGGACAGGGGTGCTTTTTTTTTTTTTTTTTTCTTTATTATTATTATTTTTTTATCTTATTTTTAAACTGTTCCTTTCATTTTTTTTTTTTTAAATCATTTTTATTGTTATCTCAGGGAATGTAAATATCCCCTATGATAGCAATAGGTAGTGACAGGTACTCTTTTTTGCAAAAATTGTGGTCTATTAGACCCTAGATTTCTCCTCTGCCCTCAAAGCATCTGACCACACCAAGATCGGTGTGATAAAATGCTTTCCCAATTTCCCAATGGCGCTGTTTACATCCGGCGAAATCTAAGTCATAAAATGCTCGTAGCTTCCGGTTTCTTAGGTCATAGAGATGTTTGGAGCCACTCTGGTCTCTGATCAGCTCTATGGTCAGCTGGCTGAATCACCGGCTGCATTTTCAGGTTCCCTGTTGAGACAGGAGAGCCAGAGAAAAACACGGAAGACGTTGGGGGGGGGGGGCATTCCCTCCCACTGCTTGTAAAAGCAGTCCAGAGGCTAATTAGCCACTAGGATTGCTTTTACATGAAAGCCGACCGCTGGCTGAAAAGAATGATACCAAGATGATACCTAAACCTGCAGGCATCATTCTGGTATAACCACTCAAAGTCGTGAATGGCATACCTGAAGACAAAAAAATGGTTAACAATAAAGCACAGTAAACGGTAAGGTATAAAAAATTGCATACCTGAAAAGCAAACATGATAAAACATAACAACAATAAAACATTGCAGAATAGAATACAGTAAAAAAGAGCAGAACAATAGAGAGAGAATAGAGAGAGAGAGAACAATAAAACGACAACTATTTTTTATTTTATTTTATATTTTTGTTTGTGTTTTTTTTTTTTACACTTTTTTTTGTAACTAACTTTTATAACTGTAACCGGTTCCAGGTTCGGGTCTCTCAAAATGCGATGGCATCTCGGGAGACCCTGTGAAAGTGTGCCTAGTCTGTGCAATGCTGTACCCTATGCTAATACTCAACTAGTGAATGGTAGCGTTCAAAACATTCACCAATGCAAAGACCAGGATTATCAGGACAGGAGGGACAATAATAGCGGGTGTCACGTCTATATCCGCGCTTGCTGCAGACACAACATCTTTTTTGGGGGGTTCGTTGGGTAGGGGTACTCGGGAGGACATAAAGAAAATGCCTCTCATGCAGCCGACTGCATTTGGTTGGGGATGTGAATGGGGGAAGTACGGGCGCTGCAGAAGCGGTGGGTTCCCAATTAGGATTGGCGAATGCAGCAGGAAGGGCACTATGGGCACGACGGGCCTGTGGTTGTCTTTTTGGTGGCAGCGGGACACTACTTGTGCTTGCCACCTCACCAGCTTGAACTGCACTTATGTGACTCGCCACGTCACCAAGTGTTACTGCAGCGCTGGTTTGACTACGACCGGGGTGTACTAGGCCGCTGGCGCTTGCCAGTTCACCAAAACACTACAAAAAAAACTGTTAGCGATCGCAGGGATCAGGCCTGACTCTGCGAACGCTGCAGTTATGTGTTTAGTGTTTTGTAGGTGTCAGTGATCGATCGATACTGCACTTGGGTGGGGTGGGCTGGGCCGGGCGGAGGGGCAAAACGCAGGTGCTAGCAGGTATCTGGGCTGATCCCGCTAACACTGCGTTTTTGGGAACCCTAAACTGCTGGGGACACTAGTATAGATCTGATCGGATCAGATATTGATCCGTTCAGATACTATACCACTAAGGGAGGTGTACGGTGCGTGCGTGGGTGTTAGCGGTACTGGCGCTAACCTGACGCTGCCTGGGGCTGGTGCTTGCCAGTTCACCAAAACGCTACCAAAAAAACTGTTAGCGATCACAGGGATCAGGCCTGACTCTGCGAACGCTGCAGTTATGCGTTTAGTGTTTTGTAAGTGACAGTGATCGATCGATACTGCACTTGGGTGGGCCAGGCGGAGGGGCAAAACGCAGGTGCTAGCGGGTATCTGGGCTGATCCCGCTAACACTGCGTTTTCGGGAACCTTAAACTGCTGGGGATGCTAGTATAGATTTGATCGGATCAGATATTGATCCGATCAGATACTATACCACTAAGGGAGGCGTATGCTGCGTGCGTGGGGGTTAGCGGTACTGGCGCTAATCTGACGCTGCCTGGGGCGACGCATATCACCGCCGGGCGATCAGGGGGCTAAACCTTTATTCGGTAATAAACGGCGGGTGCCCTGACACTATAAAAAATAAACGAACTAACCAGCGTCACCCGTAACAGTTATACGGTGATCAGTGGTGAAAGGGTTAACTAGGGGGCAATCAAGGGGTTAAAACATTTATTAGATAGTATATGGGGGTCCCTGTCGCTATAAAACACTGACGGCGAACCTAAATATTTACGTTCCTAACTAGCGTCACCAGCGAAACTAATACAGCGATCAGAAAAATGATCGCTTAGCAACACTGGTGACAGGGGGTGATCAAGGGGTTAAAACTTTATTAGGGGGGTTAGGGGGGTATCCTAGACCTACAGGGGGGTAATACTCACTGACCTAACACACTAACTGTCACAAACTGACACTATGCAGTAATCAGAAAAAAAAAAAAAAAAAAATACTGCTAATGTCAGTTTGTGACAGGGGGGGGGGGGTGATTGGGGGGGGATCGGGGGTGTAAAGTATGCCTGGCATGTTCTACTGTGTGTGTGTGTTGTGCACTCACTTGTCTTCTCTCCTCGGCGCTGGAACGGAAACTGCCAGACCGAGGAGAGATGACATCACATCCTCTGCCTGTGTGAAACGACACACAGGCAGAGGAGGATTCCTATTGGCTGGGAGCGATCGCGAGGGGGGGGGCCATGATCAGATGGTCTCCCCCTCGCCTCCCGACGCTCCCAGTCAAATGCCGACCGCCGATGGCACCGGGGGGGGGGTCCGATCGGACCCCCCGCCCGCGGGAGGCAGATCACGTACGGGTACGTGATTCTGCCTGCCCGTGCCATTCTGCCGCAGTATATATGCGGTAGGCGGTCGGCAAGTGGTTAAAAAGGGAGTTCCACCTGAAAATGGAACTTACGGTTTAAGTGATGGTGACCCCCTGACATGCCACATTTGGCATGCCATTTTTTGTGTGTGTGTGTGTGTGTGTGTGTGGGGGGGGGGGGGGGGGGGGAGCGGGCACCAAACTCCCACTTCCTCCTCTGGCTCCGCGGCACCGGAAGGAAGTTCACCTCTCCCCCCTCCCTCCCTGCAATCTTCTGGGACACGTCACAGGTCCCAGAAGATTGCCCGGCCATTCACATAGCGCAGCGTGGCTCACACATGCGCAGTGTGCTCCCGGCTGTGAAGCCACAGCCGGGCACCCACAGTTAGTATGCCAGCCCCGTGGAGAGAAGGGGAAGAGGAGCGAGGCTTCCTGCACCCGCATAGCTGGACCGTGGGACAGGTCTGTCTGATTATTAAAAGTCAGCAGCTACACTTTTTGTAGCTGCTGACTTTTAAATGGGTGGAACTCCACTTTAAGCCGGCCATGCATGGATCAAAATTCGGCAAAGACAGCAGGGACTGGCCAAATTTAAATAGGCAGACCAGTTCTACCAAAGCCTGTTGAAAAAAAAAAATCCCACATGATCATAACCCCCCCAGCTATAGCTAGCAGTGCTGATCAGTCTCCCCACTGGCAGAATACAGAGGCTCAGAGCAAGTGATTCCCCCATCCACACTGATTTTTTTTTCATTCAACCCACCGGATAAACGAAAAAGAATGACTGATGTATGGGCTACCTTAAGCAGCCCATAGATTATGCAATTTTCTTTCCTTCCACCATGGGTGAAAGGAAACAAAACTGCTCGATTCCCCCATCAATGCAGTCAATCGAGCAATTTTCTTTCCTTCCTGAAGTGCTGTTGTGCTCTGCCAGCAGGGGGCCTTCTCTGCCAGAACACAATGATCGCTGTTGGCGGCTATGGCAGCTATAGCCGCTGCAGCGACTGCATGAAAAAAATCAGAAAGGCTGATTGTACTGAAGGTGATTGACAGATCGAATTCAGTACATCCAGCCTGCTCATAGAGAGATCAAATCTCGCCAGTCTGTGCTGAACTGGCCATGATTCAATCCATCTACGGCTGGCTTTAGTCAGAAAGAACACTGGGATGGGATGATAACATTGTTTGAAATGGTCAGCTCCCTACAGGAGGGTATCAGCTCATTGGAATTCAGGCAGGATCAACAGATATTGTTTTGCATTTATCTAAACAAATATTCCAATAGCCTTTAAAATAAATAACAAAAAGAGATCAAAGAAGAGATTGTTAGGTTTTTACATACACTTAAAGGCTTGTTTCACACAGGCCTCAGCTTGTATGAGAGCAATGTGAACAGCAAGCTTTGACAAAGCATTTGTAGAGCTTTCAGCTTTTAGAGTACCAGTCAACTTCGGTTTGTAAATGCTGAATACAGAACATAATGGCAGTGCTGACTGCCACTTTAAACAAGCTGCTAGCAAACGTCTGCACTTCTATAAGCTTGTTGAAAGCCTGCTAGCAGCTTGCTTAAAGTGGTTGTAAACCCTTACAGACCATTTTGTGCTACAGGTAAGCCTATAATAAGGCTTACCTGTAGCTACCCAGGATATCTCTTAAACCTGCATGGTTTAGGAGATATCCCCTGTATTTGCATGTGCCAACGTGATCGGCACATGCGCACTGACACAAACTGAAGCAATGGTACGTAGGTACCGTTGCTTCAGTGAGTGTGCCGCTATCGCGCGCATGTGCAGGAGTGACTTTCATCGCGGCTCCGGCCAATCACAGCGCCGGTGCCGTGATACCTGGAAGTAACCCCCGGGAATGATGTCGGCCCCCGGAGCGGTGTACGGGCACCGCAGAGAGGGCTTCGATCTCAGGTGGGTATTTCATAATGAGCTAGTATGCTATGCATACTAGCTCATTATGCCTTTGTCTTGCAGGTGTTAGTTTTTTTCTTTTTCTCAAAGTGGGTTTACAACCACTTTAAAGTGGCAATCAACACTCCCATTAGGATCTGTGTTCAACATTTACAAACTGGAGTTCAGTGGCACTTTAAAAGCTTCAACAAAACTTGCTAAAAGCTCTGCAATCGCTTTGTCAAAGCTTGCTGTTCACTATGTTCTTATACAAGCTGAAACAGGCCTAAGTGCAAATCTGATGGGTTGCTGTAAGTTACTGCATATAAGACATAGACAAGAGGATGCTCTTTTGCACAATATACCTTTTCAGCAAACTTTCATGATAATTGGTTAGTCTTGTGTTCAAGACTGCACAAACAGTGGGAAAGTTGAACAATTTTTAGGAAAGTTGCGCATATTCTGAATTGTGGCCAATTTTCATGACATTTTTTTCACAAAAGGTCAGATTGTCGGCATTAAGCCGCTAGCAGCTGGCTTTCAGTACATTACTAAACTAAACTAAACGGACACAGTGGAAATAGACATTTACCTCTTCCATGGGGATAACTTGAGAGTATCCTCCTCCTGCAGCTCCACCTATTAACAAGCAAGAACCATAAAAAAAATAAAAAATAAATAAAAATCAGCATTTTTTATCTGTCTGGGGAAGGGGTTAGTTGGTCATGTATCAAAGTGGTTGTTATGAAAACTGCCTTAAATCAAACTAAGGCAGCCCATACATGAATCCGTTTTTTCAGTTTTTTCTGTTCATCCAGCGGGTTGAATGAAAAAAAAAAAAAACGGACTCAATTTCCCTATCCACACATTTGAGGTAGATGGGGGAATCCTCCCGCTGAGCTATTGTATTCTGAGAGCGGTGAGACTTCCCCACCGCTAGAATACACCGACCAGCGGTTGTCGGTAGATTGACTTCTGCACAACCACCCTGCCCATACATGGATCGAAATTTGCCAGGTTCAGCAGTGACCGGCTGAATTTCGAAACATGTATGACTGGCTTAAAAGTGAAGTTGTCCTTTCCACTTGCCTTTGATTCCAAATGTTGGTCCTTGAGAAGGTTGTCTGACACAAGCGAACGCATTGAGCTTCAGATGAGCTCCCAGCGCCTGGACCAGTCCGATGGTGGTAGTGCTTTTCCCTTCTCCCAGGGGGGTTGGTGTTATACTGTACAGACAAAGTGCATCTATTAGACAAATAGACTTATGTTCACTAGAGCTTCAGCTTCCACCTGACCTTTGGATGGGAAGCCATTTACCAAATAAGATGATGACAGGCTAATACATTTAGTCAGCAACATTCATATAAAATAAATGATGGGGCAGACAAGGCAACATGCATCAGGGGGCTTAACAATATACCCAATGGATCAGATGGAATATTATCTATGGTAGTATTGGTCCAGCCCAAAACATGGAGACAGTCGCATTAATTGATAATGGCTTTTGATGTCGACAGTGCTGTGAGTGAAAGGGAAATACAAGGGGGCCTCATTCACAAAATTCCTGAAGGCAGCAATGTTCTTGCTGACCAGTCTGGATAATTTAAAGGGTAAGTTCACCTTGCCCAAAAAAGAAATAATAAATGCACATTTTTTTGCAGGTAAAAAAATATGCATTTTTTTTTTGTTAGGAGCATGTAAAGTATTGCACCCATGATCAGCAGATCATGGATGTAATGCCACGGTTCTGCAGACTGTCTATGTAGCTGTCTGCCCATACCTCATGCGGGTAGGAAGTTACTGAATAACAGGAAGCTCAATGAACTACCTGGAGAACTCAACAGCACCCTGGAATTTTAGTCAAAAGACTATGACTAAAACTAAATCAAAATTTGGAGTTAAAATGAACACTGCACTACCACTTAAGAATAAGTAGGGGCCATATACTAAGCTGCTGAAAGAAAAAAAAAAAGAAGAAAAAACCTTTTATTTTTTTGTCAATATTTAAAGTGATATTAAAGTCTTTTTTTTTTTTAAATAGCAAACATGTCATTACTTACCTGCTCTGTGTAATGGTTTTGCACAGAGCAGCCCCGATCCTCCTCTTCTCGAGTCCCTCGCTGGTCCTCCTGGCCTTTCCCTCCTGCTGAGTGCCCCCACAGCAAGCAGCTTGCTATGGGGGCATACGAGCTGAGCCGCTGTTCTGTGTGTCCATTCAGATATGGAGCCATGGCTCGGCCCCACCCCCTTTCTCCTCATTGGTTGACTGACTTTGATTGACAACAGCGAGAGCCAATGGTCCCGGCTGCTGTGTCAGCCAATGAGGAGGGAGAATCTGGACAGCCGAGTCTTATCGCTGGATCGAGATGGGGCTCAGGTAAGTATTAGGGGGGCTGCTGCACACATAAGGCTTTTTATCTTAATGCATATAATGTATTAAGATAAAAAAAATCTTCTGCCTTTACAACCACTTTAATGTTGGTAATATATTCAGGTAATTTGTGCAATAGCATTACAGCCAACAGAGAGAAGAGGGAAGAAGATGTCTCAGAAGACCGGGCTCCTCCTCTAGCAAAAGAGCGGCAAAAGAGCAGAAGATAGCGGAGGAGCCCGGCAGAAGGAAGAAGGCACCGGAGAAGAACCAGAGAGCACGGAGACGACACCGGAGAGAGGGAGAAGAGGCCTGAGAGACCCCCGAAGTCGGCAGAAGACCCCCGAAGTCGGAAGAAGACCCCCGGAGCTGCCTAATAAATTACTTTTAAACCCGTGTAGTGTGTTTTTTTATTGACATTTTTTTTCCCCCAGGTGAATGGGTAGGGGTACGATGTACCCTATACTCATTCACATAGGATGGGGGGGCCAGGATATGGAGGCCCCCTTATTAAAGGAGGCTCCCAGATTCCGATAAGCCCCCCGCAGACCCCGACAACCAATGGCCAGGGTTATTGGGAAGAGGCCCTTGTCCTCATCAACATGGGGACGAGGTGCTTTGGGGTGGGGGGGCCTGCAGGGTGCCCCCCTTGCCCCAAAGCACCAACCCCCCTATGTTGAGGGCATGCGGCCTGGTGACCGACCGGGCTGCGTGCTCGGATAAGGGTCTGGTACGGATTTTGGGGGGGCCCCCACGCCGTTTTTTCGGCGTAGGGGGTGCCCCTTGGAATCCATACCAGACTGAAGGGCATGGTATGCTCTTGGAGGGGAACCCATGCTGTTTTTTTATTTAAAATTTGGTGTGGAGTTCCCCCTCAAGATTACCAAATACCAAAGTGCCTGGCATTGGCGGGGATCCAAGTCGGATCCCCATGCTTGTTGCTCATTGGGAAAGGAAAAAATATTTTTCCTTTCCTGATGAGTGAGCCAGCTCGGCGCTGCTATCCGCAGCTGACACAGTGCACTGCGATTACCTGCGGTTATGTGCAGATAGCTGCGCTAAATCGCTCCTGGACGCAGTCAATTCTATTTTTTCTATCCGCACAAAACCGCATGTAATAAAAACGCCGCTAAACGCAGTGTGTGAATGGGGCCATAGGAAAGCATTGTGTGCGTTTAGCTGCAGTAGAAAACGCAACTAAAAGCACAATTCTATCCGTCTGTGTGAAAGGGGCCTTACTGTTCCAGTGTGCTAACAACAAACAACTAAAGTGCCACAACTGTGCATATAAAATATATATAGTCCAACAAATTGTATATTACAAACAGATATTTGTAGAGTCCAAATGGTATTGTAGACTAAACAGTCCCCAAAAAAACTTTCTTCCAAAGTCCTGGTGTGCAGAAATTTCACTGTGCGACCGTTTGGAGCACTACAGCACTTTTAGGCTCCATGCACACTGGACATTAAAATAACATTATAAAAGCGCCAGTAGTTTTGCAGTGAGTCTTCCAATGTTTTTTAATGGTTTTGCAATAGCGCTTATAAGCGTTTTTGTTCTTTTTTTTTTTTTTTTATTATGTTTTTCAATGTACCAAAAACGTTAAAAATGCTGGTGAGCCACGTTTTTGAGCATTTATCGACGTTTATCAGCGCTTGGTGTTTTTTTGGTCAAAAAAACCTACTCCTGAACGCGATTTTATGCCGTTCAGAAAACAGCCCATAAACTCCACTGCTGTTAAACATCCAAAAACGTCCATGTGTGCATGGACACATAGGATAACAGAAGGGAGTTTATGGGCTGTTAAAAAAAACGCCCAAACTCCCAAAAACTACCGTTTATGAGCTTCAGTGTGCATGGAGCCTAATGCCGCGTACACACGAGCGGACTTTACGGCAGACTTTGCCCGGCGGACTTTTCGACGTACTTTATGACGGACTTTCTGAGTTAACGGACTTGCCTACACACAATCCACCAAAGTCCGTCGAATTCCTACGTGATGACGTACGACCGGACTAAAACAAGGAAGTTCATAGCCAGTAGCCAATAGCTGCCCTAGCGTGGCTTTATGTCCATCGAGCTAGCATACAGGCAGCGGACTTTTCGACCGGACTCGATTTCGACTGATTAATTTAAAACATGTTTCAAATCTAAGTCCGTCCAACTTTTGAGAAAACAAAGTCCACTGGAGCCCACACACGATCGAATTGTCTGACCAAATCCCGTCCGCCGGGCAAAGTCTGCCGTAAAGTCCGCTCGTGTGTACGCGGCATTAGGAATTTCTGCACACCAGCACTTTGTACGAAAGTTTTTTTGTGCAGATTTTATATGCACAGTTGTGGCACTTTAGTTGTTTGTTGTGAGCACACTGGAACAGTAACTTTGATGTGTACTAATTATCCCTGTAATGCATTAAAGGATAAATTCAGCTTTGGGAATATGTAATATGTTGCACCCATTTTTAGGGTGAAACATGTTCCTATAGCGGCTCAGCGATCCAAACTCTCACTAGGACAGCAGTAAAGGGAGAAGTAGTGCGCGTCACTAATTAGATGACGAGGCATTTGGCTACCCCGTACAAGCTGTCACTTTTTGAAGAGTGGAGCCGAGCAGAGTCCTGTGAATGAATGAACGACAACTACTGACAGCCATTGCAGTTGTCAGCTTGTAGTTCTCAATGAACTACCAAGGCACTGTTGAGCACTGTGGTAGTTCATTTATTCTTCCAGTCAGTGTGAAACTGCCTGGCCGTACCATGTATGGGGCAGACAGCTTACAATGATAGTCTGTTGGCAACATGCATGGCACCAGCAATCTGCTGATCACTGGTGCAATACTTTCCAGGCTCCTAAATAAAATAAAAATAGTAAATTGCACATTATCCTTTAATCTCATTGTTAATAGTCTTGTATTAATAGTTTTGTGTGTTATTTGAAACAAAGATGGGAGTGTGCTATATTACTTGCTACCAGTTTTGGGCAAACTCATCACAAACACATCCTCGACCCAATTTAGCAAAAGGAAATATATATTGGGCCCAGTTAAAATGAAGTGTTTTATTACTATTTGCAGAAATTGGAACATGGCATTTAGCCAGCAAAACCCCACGGAGTTCTCTCTGAAGAGCACATAGCTATGCTTTATAAATGGGCACTACTTGCTAAACCACTGCTTTTAAAATGTTATAAAAGGCCCCTTTGCTTCCATCTAAAATACGACAAGTGCATCACTTTACAAGCAAAAGAGCATCAAAGGAAATAACGTACCACAGATTTTATTATAATATATATATATATATATATACACACACACACATACCTATACACCACACAATTACCAAACGTATTGGGCTGCCTGCCTTTACACGCACTTAAACTTTAATGGCATCCCAGTCGTAGACCGTAGGGTTCAATATTGAGTTCAATATCCCAATACTTTTGGTAAAATAGTATATTTATATATGTGTGTGGGGCTCAGTTATAACAGAGAGCAGTATCACTATCTACACTCCATTATGCACCCCTATGCTACACACACACAAGAGACAATTTACTAAAGCTGGAGCACTCAGAATCCGGTGAGGCTGTGCACGGTAGCCGATCAGCTTCTAATCTCAGCTTGTTCAATTGAGGTTTGGCAATAAAACCTGGAAGCTGATTGGTTTCTTTGCAGAAGTGAGTCTGATTTTACACTCTAGCTTTAGTAAATAAACCCCCCAGTGGCCCATCCATTCGAAAAAGTTGGGGCACAGCACGTCTCTTCTGCTTCCTGCTGTTAGATATCAAGGAGACCAGGACATTGTTCCAGCCAATCCCCGGCCCACTTAAATAACCCTAACTGGGTCAGCTCTTCAGCTCTGGTCACAAAGGGGCTTGAGCACCTATATGTACAATGGAACAATTCACATACCCCGTCACAACGACATATTTCCCATCTTGCTGTCCTTGTAACCGTTTATAAGCAGATAGCAGGACTTTGGCTTTCATCTGACCATAGGGTTCCACTTCTTCTGAGCGCAGGCCAGTCTCCTCTGCAATCTTTGAAATGGGTTTTGGCACACAGGAACGAGAGACCTCAATGTCACTGTAAAGGTACACAAATCGAGATGATCAAAAACGTGGAAGATGTTTCAGAACATAACCTAAATATAATGTTGAGAAAGGCCTTAAAGAAAATCATACCCCAAGATTTCATTTTCTGGATATGTGTCTGTTGTACCATGTACTTGTGTTAAAAAGCATCCTATTCTCTTTGTATTGCTTTCTTTGTGTGACATACCTGGCGACCCTGCCAGTCCCCCTGCTTTGCTATATCAAACTGACCATACTAGGCGTGAGAGCACATCTATCCCAGTGTGGTCAGTTTTCTGGCTGTGCTAGAAGAACAGCCCGATTGTTCACCAATGGCAAATACTTGTGCTGACATGCTTTCCGTACAGCCATTTACTGGGAAGATCAGTGTGCTGCTGTTACTCCACCCCTAGCTCTCTAAACCCCTTATGCAACGGAGAAGAGAGATTATGTGGTCATAATGTAAAAAATAAAAAGGTATTTATTTAGTTTTTTTCTAGAGCTATATTATATATATATATATATATATATATATATATATATATATATATATATATATATATATAGATATCTCTAGATATCTATCTCTCTCTCTCTCTCTATATATATATATATATATCTCAAAATATATATATATATATATATATATATATATATATATATATATAAATCTCTAGATCAGTGGTTCTCAACTCCAGTCCTCGGGACCCACCAACAGGCCAGGTTTGCAAGATAGCTGAAATACATCACAGGTGATATCACTTGCTGCTCAGTGATTGCAGTATTCTAGTCTGCAACTCCCCAAGGTTATACTTAAAATCTGGCCTGTTGGTGGGTCCCGAGGACTGGAGTTGAGAACCACTGCTCTAGATAGATAGATAGATAGATAGATAGATAGATAGATAGATAGATAGATAGATAGATAGATAGATAGATAGATAGATAGATAGATATGTAGATATATATATCTATATATCTATAGATATATATATATATTTTTTTTGTAGAAAACACAATGATCAAAATTAGAAAAATTAAAATTAAACTAAAATTGAAACAAACATTTTTGAAGGTTCGGACAATTGGTAGGAAGTGTACAGGCCCTTGCTTTGAATGACTTCAGCACATCTGCTTTGCACAGGACATCACTAGTCTCTCACACAGCTCTGGTGTGATTTTGTTCCACTCTTCTTCCAGCCTCTTCCACAGTTCGGTGACTATAGTGGGTTTCTTGTGCATAACTTTTTGTTGCAAAGGATTTTCCAGAGGTTTTCTATTGGGTTTAGATCAGGACTCAGGGCTGGCCATTTCATTATTTCAATGTTTTCAGCTTCAAGGAACTGCTTTATCCTATTTGCTGTATGACTGGGGGCATTGTCGTGCATGAAAATTGCTGGCTGATTGGGTGATGGACGCAGGGAAGGAACCGCATGTTGTTGAAGAAGGTTCCGATAAACATTTGCATTCACTCTGCCATGTAGCTGTATAAGAGACCCAACTCCTGCTGCAGAAAACATCCCCCAGACCATGACGCTTCCCCCTCCACCTTTCACTGACTTCTTTACACACTTGAGGTTTAGTCTTTCCCCAGTTTGATGAAGAACATAATGTTTCCCATCGGACCCAACTAAATTAAACTTGCCATAATCACTAAAGTGAACTTTGGACCAGTTCTCCTCTGTCCACACAACATGCTCCTCAGCAAAGGTTAGTCTAGCCTTTTGATTCTTTCTGCTAATGAGAGGTTTGGTCACTGCAGAGTTGGCTTTCAGTCCAAATTCTCTTAAGTGACGAGACAGATCCTGACTCTGTTCAGCACTGAACTGGCGAGCAATCACAGCTGCAGTGTTGAACTGATTACCCATTGAGATTCTCCGCATTATCCTGTCCTCTCTTGCATTTGTCTTTTGTGGATGACCAGCCTTCTTGGGGGACTTGAATGAGTTTGTGATATAAAGATGCGATATTCTAGAAATCCCAGATTTGGAACAACAAACTTCTCTTCCTATGGCTGAAAGGGTCATCCCTTTGGCCTTCATCTGGACAACCTGCTGCTGGAGGGTTTCAGTCACTTTAGAAGTTTGACAGATAAATAAAATTAGCACAAGTTACAGATTAACACCAATAACTGTGAAGGGTCTGAAAGTTTTCTTTAATTTTGTTGTTCTTTATCAAATCTCATCAAAGTTTGTTATTCTGTGCTTCAAAATATATGTAACTCATGTAATATGCTTAACAAAACTGCTCTTTTACTCTGGTTTAGATAATTTCAAATAGGACTAAGCAGTGACCTTGAAATTTTTTGAAATTGTAGGTTGTTCTCTAATTTTGATCATGTGTGTGTGCCTATATTTGTAGGCGTCTGAGGGGTATATATCCCTCCTCCTCTGTCTGATCCTGCATTGGCTTGTATTCAGGGTTGCTGGGTTGTAGTCTAATGAGACCAAGATAAACTTATTTGGTTCAGATGGTGTCAAGCGTGTATGACGGAAACCAGGTGAGGAGTACAAAGACAGGTGTGTCTTGCCTACAGTCAATGTCTTGCCTACAGTCAAGCATGGTGGTGGGAGTGTCATGGTCTCGAGCTGCACGAGTGCTGTCGGCACTGGGGAGCTCCAGTTCATTGAGGGAACCATGAATGCCAACATGTACTGTGACATACTGAAGCAGAGCATGATCCCCTCCCTTTGGTAACTGGGCCACAGGGCAGTATTCCAACATGATAATGACCCCAAACACACCTCCAAGGCAACCGCTGCCTTGCTACAGAAGCTGAGGGTAAAGGTGAAGGAATGGCCAAGCATGTCTCCAGATCTAAACCCTATTGAGCATCTGTGGGGCATCCTCAAATGGAAGGTGGAGGAGCGCAAGGTCTCTTCATCCCCCAGCTCAGTAATGTCGTCATGGAGGAGTGGAAGAGAACTCCAGTGGCAACCTGTGAAGCTCTGGTGAACTCCATGCCCAAGAGGGTTAAGGCAGTGCTGGAAAATAATGGTGGCCACACAAAATATTGACACTTTGGGCCCAATTTGGACATTTTCACTTAGGGTTTTACTCACTTTTGTTGCCAGCCGTTTAGACATTAACGGCTGTGTGTTGAGTTATTTTGAGGGGACAGCAAATTTACACTGTTATACAAGCTGTACACTCACTACTTTACATTGTAGCAAAGTGTCATTTCTTCAGTGTTGTCACATGAAAAGATATAATAAAATATTTACCAAAATGTGAGGGGTGTACTCACTTTTGTGAGATACTGTATATAAAGTTTAGTTCCTCTTGGGATAAAGGTTTTTACATAAAAAAAAGCTGATCATTGTAAGCATCCCTGTCATGGTAAATGGTTTGTCTCAACGCTCTTAACCGATACATTTTCAGGAGAGTTTGTTCTGTTGATAAACAACAGACTCATGGTAAATGGTTTGTCTTAACACTCTTAACTGATACATTTTCAGGAGAGCTTGTTCTGTTGATAAACAACAGACTAAGAGCCGGTTCACACTGGGACGAGTTGTCAGGCGACTTGGCCGCCTGACAAGTCGCGTCCCGTTCTGTACAATGGAACCGCTAATAGGATGGGCGCAAGTTGCTCCGACTTAGAAAAAGGTTCCTGTACGACTTTAGGAGCGACTTGCATTGACTTCTATATAGTTACATAGTAGGTGAGGTTGAAAAAAGACACAAGTCCAACCCAAGTGTGTGAATATGTGTCAGTATTACATTGTATATCCCTGTATGTTGCAGTCATTCAGGTGCTTATCTAATAGTTTCTATATAGAAGTCGTTTTGCAAGTCGCCGCTGCTGTCGTGTCCAGGTCGCCTGAGGCAGTCGCGCTGCAAGTTGTGCTGCCTCAGTGTGAACCGGCTCTTACTAGCTAGATCACCACGTGAAAATAAAAGAAAGAAAGCCCAAAAAAGAAAACGAAAAGCCATCACATCTACGAATTGGTAAGCTGCACTATACAGGTTTTAATAAATGCTTGCTTTAGGTTTAATACTGCTTTAATCTTGATTGAAAGAATTTAGTTCTGCATTAACGGGCTGCTTAACTATGAGCTAACGTGGGGTTGATACACGCATAGTAACATATAAAAGTGTCTGAATGAGCCCTTACAAAAATGTAAGATGGAATACAGATTCACTTCAATTAGAGCATAGATCTACATCCGAATTTGTTCTGCATTCCTGCACAGGAATGTAGCACCGTGCCTCCTCACTTACAGCAGTTTAAAATACATGCATCCGTGGAAGCACCTAGCCTTACATGTGCAATATTTGTGTGTGCTGGATCCATACCAAACTGCTCTTACATTTATATCAGCCATTATACCGGGAAAGGTGCTGGAAGCCAAACACCCGGAGGTGATTAATGTCATTTCACCGGTGATCACCCAACAGTTCTCAAATAAGTCCTAAAAATTCCGCACTCTGACCCTCATTGCCATAGGACAGCAACTACTGTACACTGCACACTGCACACAGGTATTTTGTAGCAGTTCAAATTAAAAAAAAAAAAAAAAAAAAAAACCTTTGGACTATAGTTATTCTGGTCATCAAGGACCAATAGTCACAAAGGCGTTTACAGACTCTTTTTCCTTTACTGGCTTTGACAGGTTTTTTTATGAGTGAAAATGATGGTTTATTGATTGTGAACTTTGGTTTATTGAAACCTATTTATATGTAAAATATGTACACTTTGCCATATTTAGATTTCTTTTTTGTAACTCAGTGGGGGTTATTTACGAAAGGCAAATCCACTTTGCACTACAAGTGCAAAGTGCACTGGGAAGTGCAGTCACTGTAAATCTGAGGGGTAGATCTGAAATGAGGGGAAGCTCTGCTGATTTCATTATCCAATCACGTGCAAGCTAAAATGCTGTTTTTTATTTTCCTTGCATGTCCCCCTCGGATCTACAGCGACTGCACTACCAGTGCACTTGTAGTGCAAAGTGGATTTGCCTTTAGTAAATAAACCCCCTTATGTCAATAAGTTAGGGAAGGTGGTGTCCTTGCATGTCCCCCTCGGATCTACAGCGACTGCACTTTCAGTGCAATTTCAAGTGCACTTTTGCACTTGTAGTGTAAAGTGGATTTGCCTTTAGCTTTCTTTATTACACCCCTGTTGTGTTACATTGCTGATGCAAAGAGGTTAAGGTGGTTTAGATGTTTTCTCCCAGCACTGAAGTGTTCCACGCTACTTTTATATTTCTGGAATACAGATCCGATCAACTGGAAAAATTCTTGTATTATGCAGCTGGGTTGCTTTGTGTACCGATTCAATAGTGACGCACACATTGCTGCAAATCATATATTTATACAACTACAGATATCTCATTTTGGTTAACTCTTTTAGGGCCAGTTCAAGCCATATGCAGTTCAGTGCGTTTTTCTTCTGCAACAAAAATGCACGGAAAGTAGGTCATATGGTTTCCAAGGGCATAGTTCACACCAGAGCGGTCAGTTCCAGAAAAAAAAAAAAAAAAAAAAAATTAGGACATGCTGCATTTTTCCTGCACTGGAACGCAGTAAAACACATCAAAAACGCACCAGACCCCAGTACAGTGGGGGAAAAAAACACACCGGAACAGATCTGGAGTGCATTTTTGTAGTATGAACCAGCCCTTAGCAAAATCATATGATTAAACCTCTTGGGGCTAGGCTGGGCTTTACACCTCTGTGGGTTTTTATCCTTCTCTGAGAGGCAGATGAAGCAAAGCCCAGGCAGTGAATATTTATTTTAAATTGACAGATTTTTTTTTTCTTTGGAAGGAGATATAGAAAAAAGAATACATGTGTAGCACAGACCCCAAACTGGGCTGGATGGAGATATAGAGAAAGATATAGCCCAGGTTCCATTCCCTATGAAGCACACGGCAGGTTACAGTCACTCAAGTCAGAAAACAGACTTTTTTTTTTGCTGGTTTAACCATTTCAGTACAGGGCACTTATACCCCCATCCTGCCAAGGCCAATTTTCAGCTTTCAGTACTGTTGCATTTTGAATGACAGTTGCGGTCATGCAACACTGTACCCAAACAACATTTCTGACCTTTTTTTTTTACCCACAAATAGAGCTTGCTTTTGGTGGTATTTGATCACCACTGGGGTTTTTTTTAGTAAAATTTGAAAAAAAAAATTCTTAGGTTTGGTTATAAAATTTTGTAAATAATTACGTGTTTTCCTTCACTGACAGGCACTGATATGCAGCACTGATGGGTCTGCACTGATAATGAATCCACTGATTATCAGCGCAGACCACCCCCCACTGATCGGCTCTCCTCTACCTGCACCTTGTCAGCATGAATAGAGGAAAAGCCGATAAACAGTACTTCCTGGTTATGATGTGACCCGCTGTGATTGGACACAGCTGATGACATGGTAAAGAGCCTACGTCATAGACTCTTTACCAAGAGCGGAGATGCGGTGTGTCGCTCTGACACATCCCATTTCCGATCTTGGTAAAGAGCCTATGTAGGCTCTTTACTATGTGATCAGCTGTGTCCAATCACAGCTGGTCACATCATAACCAGGAAGTACTGTTTATCAGCTTCTCTTCTTCGCCCTGACATGGTGCGGGTAGAGGAGAGCTGATCAGCGAGCGGCTTATCCTGTTGGACGTTATATGACCACTTTGTGGCCGTCATTCTCCTAATTGGGGGGCAGGAAGTGGTTAACCTGAGTGGGGCGAACCTGGCATATTCCAAAACAGAATTACAATAGAGGACACCTGTAACTGTTCTGCTTCTACAGGGTGCAGCCACCCTCTTGAATTTAGGGAACTACAACTCAGGGGACCCCTTGGCAAAGGTATAACCTCAGTAACTGTGGTGAGCTTTCCCAAAGAGTGACAAGGACAGTCTTTAGGATCCTTAACCACTTCCCAACCAACCCATAGCAGATTTAATGCTACAGGGTGGCTCTGTAGCTGCTGACTTTTAACATTAGGACACTTGCCTGACCTGGAGTCCAGCGATGTCGGCACCACAGCCAATGTTTACATCGGCTGGTAGGGTGCTGCCGCTGCCATTGCTGCTAAGGGAACCTGGCAGTGTAGCCTTTCGGCTTCACGAAATGTGATGCGCTCTCACTGGCCCCAGCAGAAGGGGAGGGAGGCTGCGTTGCTGACGTACTTTGACGCCGCCCAGTCTCCCGGAAGTGGGGACAAGGTACCTATAAAAAAAAAACAGGTACCAGCTCCCCCCTCCGGTGCCATATTTGGGGAGAAATCAAATAAGCAGAAGTTACACTTTTGGGTGGAACTCTGCTTTAGCTTAAGACAAATATACAGTGCAGTGCAGTTGCTCTAGAATAGATCTTAGGAAAGAAAAGGAAGCTCCGCTGATTTTTATCATCCAATCATGTGCAAGCAAAAATGCTGATTTTTTATTTTACTTGCATGTGATTGGGTATGCTTTACAAGTGTCATCTTTACTTTATTTACTAAGCCCTGGAGCAACTTTACTTGCAGTGCAACCTTCATGTATGTGAAAAGCTGCAGCTGTCATTCTATCCTGTACAAATAAATGGGCATTGCTGCTGCTGTTCTTCTGCAACTGCTCATCTGACCAGTCACATGCGACTAGAGTCTGGGATTGGTGCTGGACGCAGCCAGTGTGTATCCAGGTTCAGTTTTTGCGGCCTTTTAACTACACACAAGTTGGCTCCAGCCAAATCAGGCAGTGTGTATGAAGCCATAACATAGTGTTGCTGTGTCCAGAGGTGAAACGTAGCCATCTCTGAATGCAGCAAACTATCTGCAGCTTACCTGCCGCTTGAGTAGCCTAAATCAGCTAAATACATTTTAGGTGCATCAAAATTCTTGCTCTGTGTGTAGAAGCAGTGGTCTCTTCGCAGATGTCCAAAACACCCGCTGCTGAGCTCTCAAATCAGTAGTAATCTTGAGATTGCAGTCCTACCTGACTCAGTTGATGGGTGTGTCAGACCTCTGCAGAGAGACAGCTGCTTTCAAACAATGAGCAAGAGTCCTTCTCTGCAGCATGCTGGCAGGGAGCATGCCTTTTAAATCAGACTGTGATAGCAGGTTGCGCTCCAGTGTTCTGGACATTGCTAAAATAAAAAGTGTAGAGTGCAAAGTGCTAAAATAAAAAGGTGTATACTGCAAAGTGTGCCAGGGCTCAATTTCAGAGCCGAAAGTCGATATTTGAAGCTGCTACCACCTGAACCTTTGACAAATTTAACATCAGGAACCTTTTCAGAAGTTTGAGAAAAAAGGGCAACAATGCTTCCTTATTGATTTTCTTGGATACATTGTAGTTGTGTCATAGGCACACTCCAGTTAGCCCCGGTTCACACAGGGGCGGCACGACTTGCAGGTCGCCTCATTGAGGCGACCTGCACACGACTTCCATGGCGACTTGCAAAACGACTTCTGTATAGAAGTCTATGCAAGTCACCTCAAGTCGCCCCACAGTAGTACAGGAACCTTTTTCTAAGTCGGAGCGACTTGTGTCGCTCCTATTAGAATGGTTCCATTGTACAGAACGGGAGGCGACTTGTCAGGCGGCTAGGTCGCCTGACAAGTCGCCCCTATGTGAACCGGCACTTAGGAGAAAGACCCCATTAAACTCATACCTGGTGATGTGTTCTTGACACTGCAAACTGCAATTCATAGGGCAGAACCTCACCCCTGAAAGCAAGCTTTTAATAAGAGGAAGGAGATGGTCAACTGTCGCTGCACTGTGTATAATTAGAAAAATCTTGCCAGCGATTGTAAACAAACATACCAATCAATGACCAACACCACTATTGTTTTACATGTAAACACTCATCTGAGAGGCTACATGTGAATAGAGCCCTCGATAAACCCTGGACGCAGATGGTGTGCATCCAGGACCAGTATTTCTGCAGAGCTTTGGCTGCACACAGACTTGCCGCAGCTAATCAGCCACTTTGTATGCGACCATAGCACAGAGTGTTGCTGCATCCAGAGGCAGCATTCAGCAATTATTCAGCCAAGACTGAATTATTCAAAGGAATATATGGAGACAGAAAAAATACCTGCGAGACTGTAACCCTTCCCTGCTATTGACAAAGCTTTTTTTTTTATTCCCCTCCTAGAAAATTGTTTGACTTGCACTCCACAATTACATGCTTCTCTTTCACATGATGCATCCATAAATAAAGCAGTTGACACCTCTGATGGAATGTTATGTTTTCCTTGGAGTTATTCTTTAACAAACCTCCATGGCTTTATATCGCAGCATGCATATAGAATTTATTTATAATATTGCACAACTTGCCTTTTCTTCACATTGCTGGTAACACCATTGTTTCACTCTGCTCCATGCAAGAACTGTCAAGGGCAAAGCTTTGAACCAAACAGCACCTGTCCTGTTTAGGTGAAGAATGCCACTTGCAGCTGGAGATGTTCACTTTGACTATTACAGTAGTTGGTCACCTTTCTTGTAATGTGGTTTACTGCAATCAATATCTTAAAACGCAAGTGAAATAGAACAATGTATGTATCTGCTATTCTTGAATGTTTTGCACAGGTCATTTTTCACCCGCCATGACCAGTCTAATCCTGATTGATGGTAAGTGCCTAGCTTGACGTGTGTTTGAAGATCTGGCTGTGCAGTGGGTAGCCCTCTGAAATGATTACAAGCATCTGCCATGAGGCGTGATGTTGATTGCTCACTGAAAATATTCCACCTTGATGGATCACCTCTAAAAATGGATTGATTTATGCATTTGCAGCATCAGTCCATGAGGGGACTAACTCAACTACCCATAGCAAGTCCCAGCCCCACAACAAATGGGCACTGTCTCCCCTTATCTATGGCTAGCCCAACTACATTTTATAGAAAGTCACACTAAGAACACCCACAGTTAGTAAATAATGGAAGTCCCTTATGTCTATAAATTTCAATGTTAGCACCCATCCTTGAATCAGGGTTGGCAACTGTCAGTAAATTTAGACATTCTGTAAAATCTGTGATTTTTACATCTAACCGTAAATGTCCGTAACAGATATTATTGGACAGGATGTATACCAAAAAAAAAAAAAAAATTACAGAATGTCCATGACTTTACTGACAGTTGCCAACCCTTAACCAAGAATTTACCCCCTTCCTGATCAGAGCACTTTTTGCGATTCAGCACTGTGCCGCTTTAACTGACAATTGCGCCGTCGTGCGACGTAGCTCCCAAACAAAATTGACGTCCTTTTTTCCCCCACAAATAGAGCTTTCTTTTTGTGGTATTTGATCACCTCTGCGGTTTTTATTTTTTGCGCTATAAACAAAAAAATAGTGACAATTTTGGAAAAAAAAAAAAAAAACACATTATTTTTTACTATAATAAAATTTCCCCAAAATATATTTAAAAAAAACATTTTTTCCCTCAGTTTAGGCCGATACGTATTCTTCTACATATTTTTGGTAAAAAGAAAAAAATATCGCAATAAGTGTTTATTGATTGGTTTGCGCAAAAGTTATGGCGTCTACAAAATAGGGGATAGTTTTATGGTATTTTTATTGATAGCTTTCTTTTTTACTAGTAATGGCGGCGATCAGCGATTTTTATTGTGACTGCGACATTATGGCAGACAATTTTGACATATTTTTGGGACCATTGTCATTAATACAGCAATCAATGCTAAAAAATTGCATTGATTACTGTAAAAATGTCACTGGCAGTGAAGGGGTTAACCAAGTGGCGCTGTAGGGGTTAAGTGTGTCCTAGGGAATGTTTCTAACTGTGGGGGGGGGGGGGGGAGGGGCTGTGTGGTACACTACACTGATCACCGCTTCCGATCACAGGAAGCAGAGATCAGTGACAGTGTCACTACGCAGAACAGGGAGATGCTTGTTTACATTAGCAGGTCCCCGTTCTGCCTCACCGAGAGACGATCACGGGTATCCCTGCGGACATCGGATCCACGGGACCCAAGGTCACAAAGCTCCCGGCGGGCATGCCCACGAGCCACCTCTTAAAAGGGCAACGTACAGGTACGTTAATCTGCCTGTACGTGCCCTTCTGCCGCAGTATATCTGCGTGAGGCGGTCGGGAAGCGGTTAATGCACATCAAAATATATATTGCATCTTACTCATCTCCTTAGTGGTGGCTACAGTGTTTTTTTTATGTAGCTGGTGGTCCTCCAGCCAATACCCAAGTGTGACAACACTCATTCACTGTAAGAAACAGCATTCTTGCCCTAGGACAGATTGTGTTAGATAGAACACAGTGGGGTTGATTTACTAAAGGCAAATCCACTGGGAAGTGCAGTCGCTGTAAATCTAAGGGGAAGCTCTGCTGATTTTATCATCCAATCATGTACAAGCAAAAATGCTGTTTTTTATTTTCCTTGCATGTCCCCCTCAGATCTACAGCGACTGCAAATCCACCGCAAAGTGGATTTGCCTTTAGTAAATTTTGTCAATAAGTTAGGGAAGGTGGTGTTCTTTAGGCCACTGAGAGAAATGGGAGCCATGTTAACTGGTAAAAGTACATTTGTTGTTGCTTTCAAAGCCTGTTCAGTTTTTAGATTTGATCCTTTAAATACTGTTTTTTACAGATTATCTACACATATCCTCATATTAATATAGGCTCCAAGTTTCTGCAGAAATGCTCTCGATTTATAAATCCTAATGTGCATACCTATAACTAGATGTAGGAGCAGTTAATTTGCAATGAAATAATTTTTCTTTTTAGCTCCATCTATAAGAATAAAGGTCTTGAAGTTAAAAAGTGTTTGTTACCCAAACACTTCATATTCCTGATATGTGCCTGCTGTACCATGTACTTGTATGATAAAGGAAGCAATACAAAGAACAGGAGACTTTGTGAAATCCCTGGTGTTCCTGGCAGTCCCTTTGATTTCCTATTAAAAACTGACCACACTAAGCAGGAGTGCACACTGGTCAGCTCTCTACTCCAAAGAACAGACTTGTCCTGACATATATACACACACAAAAATGTTTTGCCTTTTTCTATTTTAAACTGAATGGGCCGTTTTTAAAAAGGTGATCATTTACCATCACTTCAACTAGAAATTGATGGTGAATAAAATGATATACACACAAATACTTCATTGTTAATTTACAGTTGACATTTCATCAAACGTGCAATACATTCAAGCCCAACTGCAGCAAACAATTATCCTTTGCAGTCGGGCTGCAGAAGCACTACAAAGTTGGAAGGCTTAAAGCCTCGTACACAAGGGCCAAGTATCAGTAGACATCGGTCAATTTAATAAAAAAAAGTCCGACATTCACCCCGTGGGACGGTCTGTAATGGGTTGGCGGGTCTCTGATGGCGGACTGTGATGGAAAAAGGTAGATGTGCTATGAAAGGGGGGGCACTGAAGACAATGATGTAAGGGCTTGTTCACACTTGTGCACAGATCTGTTTTCCTGCCCTAGCAAAACACAGGTATCTACAAGGGCAATAGAAACCAATTGTGACGTGCACGAGAGGCTGTGATGTGAAGGATCTCAGTCATCACTAATGACATTTGGACCTCCGCTGGAAGAAAATTTTACTGACTGGACCCCCATGAATTTGAATTCAGTACCCCTGGACCAAAATTATTAAAAGGTCAATCCACCCAAAAATGCTAGTTCATGGAAAAGGTGACGTCTACGGGTTGCAAAGTCAACTGATGGCCTTTTATTGCATTATGGATTTGCATAGCGATATGTCATGACCTGGCTTTAATCCCCTTCATCTTACGGTGTTTGGTATTCCCACCTTTATAAATATGTTCACTACAATATAAAATAAGAGTTCAAAGAGGAAAAGTGCAAATTTGAGTTCCCTGAGGAATCCATGAAACTGTTAGGTGGTTCCATCAGAAACATGTTTTGGATGGACTGGGAACACCTATATTGCTTACCAATCATATTAAAGAAGGCATATGCCCCGTACACACGGTCGGATTTTCCGATAGAAAATGTCTGATCGGAGCGTGTTGTCGGAAATTCCGACCGTGTGTGGGCTCCATCGGACATTTTCCATCAGATTTTCAGACACACAAAGTTTGAGAGCAGGATATAAAATTTTCTGACAAAATCCATTGTCGGAAATTCCGATCGTGTGTACAAAAATCCGACAGACAAAGTGCCTCGCCTACTCAGAATAAATAAAGAGATGAAAGCTATTGGCCCCTGCCCCGTTTATAGTCCCGACGTACGTGTTTTACGTCACCGCATTTAGAATGATCGGATTTTCCGACAACTTTGTGTGACCGTGTGTATGCAAGACAAATTTGAGCCAACATCCGTCGGAAAAAATCCTAGGATTTTGTTGTCGGAATGTCCGAATAAAGTCCGACCGTGTTTACAGGGCAATAGGGTATCAGGATAAACAATTCTATGAAAAAAAATTTATCATTTTAGGAATGAGAAATCTTAAAAGTGAAAGTCAAACTGTATGTGCATCGTACTCCTTTTAGGTTACTCCATCCAAGGGTAAGTAAGGGAGAGGCCATAGTAGGCACACTTCTTGTAAAAGGGCCAACAAAAGCCCAAACCAGACTAAACCTTCAGAGAGACCCAAATTAATTCACATATTGTACAACATACAATGTAATGTTTACGGTACAAAAATACATAACTAGTAATATGAGGTTATTTGATAGTGACCAACAATAATATACAAAGTGAACATGACCAGAGGCAAATTGTATTGACATCAAATCTGTTTTTAGCACGAGTGGAGGTGAAACATCGGTGTTACCTGTAAAAGAAAATATAAATGGTGATAAATCTTAAAAATGTGATCCGTGAAAACACAGTATTAGACGTACAATGGTGCAGCTATGGATGAGGCACAGATATACACTGAATATCACAAAAAGGATAATGAACATGTGGCAATAAAAACTGTGGAGAGTAAAGGAAGAAGTAGATTCATTACTGCTACCAAGTGAAGAATAATAGTAGACATAGTTCAATTAGCACTACACAAAATATGTAATAATGTATGTAGAAATGCATATCTTTATGGAGTTTAGTTTAAGAGTGTTTAAAATTACAAAGACTATTCTCTAATCAGTGCAGAACCACTATAGTTATTACGAATACAGGAGATCAAGAAAATGCTCAAATTGTTAAAATCTTTAACATCCACTGAAGTAGCAGATTTGGATTGCCTGGCCCTTTAACTTACTACGGTCTCTTCAGAAAACATGCGATCCATGGTAGCCTTCCTCAGAGTCCATACACATGGATCTCTTTCTGATGGGGAGTAATGTACTGGAGTTGGGCCTAGAACCCTGGAGTGTTTTTCACTTGGGATATTAAGTGTGAGTGATTCTACCTTCTCTGTAGTAGTGAGGTTGTATTTGTATTGGTGTAATACCTGGAGTATGATATGACCATCACAGCAATGCCTAATGCAGGGTGGATTCGATTTAAACCAGTGGGGGGGAGGAAAAAAAAGCTTTTTTTAAATTGTGATTTAAATCAAGTCATCTGTCCTGCAGCGGCTTCTCCTCTGACCCGCTGTTGACTCAGACAGTTCCATTCACCTTAATGGGACTGCTGGTGATTAGAGTTGCCACCTCATCCCTTTAAACCCGAACACCTTTGAATTACACAGGTTCTGAGGCTAATTAAATGCAGATAAGGCACCAAGTGAGTTTAATTACCACCTTAATCAGCCACAGAACCTGTGTAATTAATATGTGTTCGGGTTTAAAGGGATGAGGTGGCAACCCTACTGGTGATGCAGCAGTGAGACAACAAGGTGAGGGACATGGCGGCAGCAGGTGAGTGGATGCCCACTAACAGGCGCTGCCATGATGGATCTGAAATGACAGGTGCTCTTTAAATGTAAGGACTCATTCTTGCTGGTAGTTAGAATCTTTAATATTTGCAAACAAAATGAAGGTTTCCTATTTCAAATAATAAGCCGTCAGTAAAACAGCGATATCAGAACTGAATCATACAGTTTGCAGTGTATAGATTTGAAAAATAGGATAAACTAATATTCCTGAACTTTGTTTAATCTCATGGTTGCTGTGAAATTGTGTGAATGCATCAGTGCATGTTCTCAGCTTGGATTCATTGAACAAGTTTACTAAAAAAATGTAAGTATTGCAGAATATACAGCCTCATACTAACTAAGCTCCATTTCATGCTGAATAAACTAAAAAAAAAAAAAACTAAAAAAATCAAAACAAAATCTGATTAAAAGTAAAAATCATTGATTTTATCCACCCTGACTTCATGGCATAAGATCACATTTGTTATCTTGGTTTTATTTTAAACAGTGATCGCCTGTTTTGGGCTACTGTTTCGTCTGTTGCATAACTGAAATATAATTTAATAAAAAAATTACTCAATGAAAAAAAAAAACCCACTTACTACTGTCTTTACAATGCAGCTTGACACAGGATGGCCTACTGACTTTGCCAAGGCAAGCAGGAATTTAGGGAACGTTCTAGGGAGTTAAGCATTTAAGGGACCCTGTCACCAATTTAAAACATTTGCATGTAAAAGCATACAAAAAAATAAGGTATGTTAAATGCTTACTTGCAGGTTTTTTTTCATTTCCATCAATTTTTTCTTGGTTTACCATATATTCACTTGCAGTTTGCCTTGGAACTTACTATAAACCTGACCATTCTAGATGAGTCACATCCCTAGTTTAGCCCTCTTCTTTCCTGGGAGGGTTTCATTTTTCGGTTAAGGTCCAGCTTCTCTGCCTCTCTACCACCCTTCACAAAACCTATGTAGCTACCAGGGGAGGGGCAAAGTGGAGTACTAGAAAAAAAGTATCACTTGAGTGCAAGCTCTGAGTCTTCTGGTGCTGTCGACATATCCAAGGTGGTGGTATCCATCATCTTATTTACAGTGGGGATGGAAAGTATTCAGACCCCCTTAAATTTTTCACTCTGTTATATTGCAGCCATTTGCTAAAATCATTTAAGTTCATTTTTTCCCCTCATTAATGTACACAGCACCCTATATTGACAGAACACAGAATTGTTCACATTTTTGCAGATATATTAAAGAAAAACTAAACTATTACATGGTCCTAAGTATTCAGACCCTTTGCTGTGACTCTCAAATATTTAACTCAGGTGCGGTCCATTTTTTCTGATCATCCTTGAGATGGTTCTACACCTTCATTTGAGTCCAGCTGTGTTTGATTATACTGATTGGACTTGATTAGAAAAGCCACACACCGGTCTATATAAGACCTTACAGCTCACAGTGCATGTCAGAGCAAATGAGAATCATGAGGTCAAAAAGGAACTGCCTGAAGAGCTCAGAGACAGAATTGTGGCAAGGCACAGATCTGGCCAAGGTTACAAAAAAATTTCTGCTGCACTTAAGGTTCCTAAGAGCACAGTGGCCTTCATAATCCTTAAATGGAAGACGTTTGGGATGACCAGAACCCTTCCTAGAGCTGGCCATCCGGCCAAACTGAGCTATCGGGGGAGAAGAGCCTTGGTGAAAGAGGTAAAGAAGAACCCAAAGATCACTGTGGCTGAGCTCCAGAGATGCAGATGGGAGAAAGTTGTAGAAAGTCAACCATCACTGCAGCCCTCCACCAGTCGGGGCTTTATGGCAGAGTGGCCCAACGGAAGCCTCTCCTCAGTGCAAGACACATGAAAGCCTGCATGGAGTTTGCTTAAAAAAAAAAACAAAAAAAAACACAACACACCCCAAGGACTCCAAGATGGTGAGAAATAAGATTCTCTGGTCTGATAAGACTAAGATAGAATTAAGGCCAAAAATTTCTAAGCGGTATGTGTGGAGAAAACCAGGCACTGCTCATCACCTGTCCAATACAGTCCCAACAGTGAGCTCATGACCTCAGACTGGGCCGAAGGTTTACCTTCCAACAAGACAATGACCCTAAGCACACAGCTAAAATAACGAAGGAGTGGCTTCACAACAACTCTGTGACTGTTCTTGAATGGCCCAGCCAGAGCCCTGACTTGACCCAATTGAGCATCTCTGGAGAGACCTAAAAATGGCTGTCCACCAACGTTTACCATCCAACCTGACAGAACTGGAGAGGATCTGCAAGGAGAAATGACAGAGGATCCCCAAATTCAGGTGTGAAAAACTTGTTGCATCTTTCCCAAAAAGACTCATGGCTGTATTAGATCAAAAGGGTGCTTCTACTAAATACTGAGCAAAGGGTCTGAATACTTAGGACCATGTGATATTTCAGTTTTTCTTTTTTAATAAATCTGCAAAAATATCAACAATTGTGTTTTTCTGTCAATATGGGGTGCTGTGTGTACATTAAATGAAAAAAATGAACTTAAATGATTTTAGCAAATGGCTGCAATATAACAAAGAGTGAAAAATTTAAGGGGGGTCTGAATACTTTCCGTACCCACTATGTTTACACAAGGGAAGTTTTTACAAGCATATAAAAAAAAAAAAAAAAAAAAAAAAAAAAAAAAAAAAAAAAAAAAAGGTATATTAAATCACTTAAGGACTGGTAGGATTTGCCCCCTAATGAGCAGGCCATTTTTTTCGATACGGCACTGCGTCACTTTAATGGACAATTGCGCAGTCATGCGAAGCTGTACCCGAATTTATGTCCTTTTCCACCCCCCCCCCCCCCACAAATAGAGCTTTTTGTGGCATTTGATCACCTCTGCGTTTTTTTTTTTTGCACTAGAAACAAAAAAAGACTGACAATTTTGAAAAAAAAAAGTAAAAAACTCCAAAATGTCTTCAGTTTAGGCAGATATGTACTTGTATACATATTTTTGTAAAAAAAAAAACTGCAATACGTGTATATCAATTGGTTTGCGCAAAAGTTATAGCAGCTACAAAATACGGAATAGATTTTTTTTTTTAACTAGTAATGACTGACACTTTTTTGGGACCAGTGACACTTATACAGCGAACAGTGCTAAAAATAGCCATCGATTACTGTATAAATGTCACTGGCAGGGAAGTGGTTAACACTGGGGGGCGGTACTCTAAAGAGGCATTTAACTGCAGAAAGGGGGGGGGGGTGTAGTGACTGGAGGAGTCAGATCGTGGTTCCTAATCACTAGGAACAGCAGATCGGTCTATCCTCCCCTGACAGAACAGGAATCTGTCTGTTTACATTGGCAGATCCCCGTTCTGTCTCTCTCAGGAGCGATCGCGGGTGGCCGGCGGACATCGCAGCCACACACATCGGCTCCTAGTGGTCTTAAAACGGCCGACGTACAAGGACAGAGATTCGCCTAGGAGAGCCTACCTGCTGCAGCTGGTCTTTAAGTGGTAAAAAGTAACTCACCTTTTGTTGAGAGAAAATAAAAAAACAAAAAAAAAAAAAAAAACAAAAAAAAACAAAAAACACATTATTCCCCTCTGGGCGATCTATGTACCGTATATACTCGAGTATAAGTCGAATTTTTCAGCACATTTTTATGTGCTGAAAGTGCCCCCCTCGACTTATACTGGAGTCAAGCACTTTTCTGCAGCAAAAAATTTCATTTTCTGAACCGACTTTGGGGCCCCATATCTCAGGGCCACTTGGTGCTAGGAACCCCAAATCTGGTGAGCAAACCCAGTGGAACTGGTACCACAACATATCCAAAGCTGAAGTTCCTAGCACCAAGTGGCCCCGAGATACGGGGCCCCAAAATCGGTTCGGAAAATGTCATTCTCTGCTGCAGAAAAGTGCTTGACATTTTCTGAACCGACTTTGGGGCCCCATATCTCAGGGCCACTTGGTGCTAGGAACCCCAGCTTTGAAAATTATATGGTGCCAGTTCCACTGGGTTTGCACACCAAATTTGGGGTTCTTAGCACTAAGTGGCCCTGATATACGGGGCCCCAAATTCGGTCAACTGTGTCCATCTGCAGCAATGTCATTTCGGGACCCTTTGGGTTCAGAGACCCCAAATTTTGGCTGCAGCTAGGGGGCATCTAGGAACCCTTAACTACTAAGTTTGAAGTTTAGGGGACCTATGGCTGCAAATGGGCACAGTGATGCTGCAAATGGGCATTGTTGACCCTCTTTTCCACTTACAGTAGCTGTGCATTTCTCACCCTCGACTTATACTCGGGTCAATAAGTTTTTCCCATTTTTTTGTGGTAAATTAGGGCCTCGACTTATACTCGGAACGACTTATACTCGAGTATATACGGTAAATTGCAAGGATTATAACTTTGTTACAGATTCCTATCTTTTGTTATTCTGAAGAAATCCCTCCGTGTTACTCTGTGCCGAGTGGGTCTAATGGGAGTGGCTGCATAATTATCAGTCAGCTGTTGGAGCTGCAGGGCACCAATGAGGAAATCTGCTGGGCCTGCATCCCTTTAGACATGTTCCCATTGGGAGTATCTCACCAAAAATTACATTTTTGTTGCAGGGGATGCCTGAAATCTGACTTGTATCTTAGGCAGATTCCTGGGAAAATTGGTGAGTCAATCACACAAGCTGGAAATGTTTCTGGGGTGTGTCCAGTACACTCTGTGTACAGAACACCTCCGGGTAGCCATATTGCGCTACATTTTCATAAAATTACAGCGGCTGCAAAATGAAAAGTAAAAGGTCATTTCTAATTACATTCAATTACAATATGATTTGTAGAGCAATTATATGTGCTATATTTTTTCTTTGCTATTTTTTTTCCCCCACGAAAGTTGACTTACCCTTTAAAGCACATAATTTTGTTGACATGAATGGTCTGAGGACGGTCTCCATGGGCTACAGTAAAGCTGATCTAAACTATCAATATTAACCCTTATTCTGTTAGCATTCGTAAATAGATAAGACAAGACGATATGTTATATTAAGCTAAACTTTTTTTTTTTGTTTTTAACACATTTCTTCAGTTGCTTCTTGGTTTCTGGCCTATGTAAAAATGATGTTATACATCCCATGGGCTCTCTCAGCTAAGCACACCCTTGTGTCTGCATGCCTGTGCCAAGGGCAGATGGATTGCAAGAAGTAAATACTACATGAATCCTCTGCCCTTACTCAAAATGACAGCGACTAGAAATGCTAGAGGGGTGTTTTTCAAAGTGACTTCTCAACAAAATTAAGCACTGAGACATAGATGGTTGGGAAGTTTGCTTTGAAAAAAAATGAAATGGTGTTTTCAGTTTGTGATGCTCAGATACAGTTAAGCTCCACTTTAAGGTTATGGTGGAAAAGTGTTATGGGGTAAAAATTACGTTTTAATCCAACTTCAGCAAATTTGAGTTTGGTCAACATTGGGGTAGGAGGAAAATAAAAGTAGAACTATAAAAAAAATAAAAATAAAAAAAAAGGCAAAACCCTCCCTCTTCAGATAAGAGTAAGGGAGGGTTATAACCCCTGTCCGCTATTTTTTTCCCCCCATTACTTTGTCTTCTAGCCAAAACAGGAAGTGAGGAAAGCCCTCCAAAGTGAGGGAACCTGGTTGTCACCAGAACTAGTGACCCCATTAAAAATTTCCTTTATTCTTGAGCTGGTGACCTTTTTTTCTTGTTTTTTTTTTTACTGTCACTTTCAAGAACGGTGAACAGGACAAATAGAGAAGGTGAATTTACCTAACAGAAGCACAGACAGCAATAAAAACCCAACGAGGGTTCCAATCCCTCTGCACTCCAAAACTAAAAAAAAAAAAGGTTTTGCATTTAGTTATATTTTAATTGTTTACAACAAAGTTAGTCATGTGCCACATGTCTCAGTATTGGAAACTTTTCAAACAGGGTCTTCTTTAAACACTACCACAATATGTAATGGTTACAAAAAACAAATGCTCCCACGTGTGTCAGAACACTTCAATAACCAAATCCTGGACATGAAGCAGGATTTGGTTATTACTGGTCAGTGTATCAGACAGCAAAGTTTTGTAGCTGAACCATAAGAGCCCTTGCACACTGGGGCGGGGGCGGCGTCGGCGGTAAAACGCCGCTATTATAAGCGGCGTTTTACCGCCGGTATGCGGCCGCTAGCGGGGCGGTTTTACCCCCCGCTAGCGGCCGAGAAGGGGTTAAATACCACGGCAAAGCGCCTCTACAGAGGCGCATTGCCGGCGGTATAGCCGCGCCGTCCCATTGTTTTCAATGGGCAGGAGCGGTAAAGGAGCGGTATACACACCGCTCCTTCACCGCTCCGAAGATGCTGCTGGCAGGACTTTTTTTACCGTCCTGCCAGCGCATCGCTCCAGTGTGCAAGCCCTCGGGGCTTTCACATTGGAATGCCAGCAGCGGCACTTTCGGGGCGGTTTGCAGGCGCTATTATTAGCGCAATAGCGCCTGCAAACCGCCCCAGTGTGCAAGGGCTCTAAAGAGCAGAGTCGATTGTATTTGCAGGTAGATATTCACACTTCTGCTTACACATAAAGCTCAGCATTCGGAAAAACCAAGGTTTGTGAGCTTGATTGAACTGATAAAGCATGGAACAAAAAGAGGAACGAAGCCGGTGCCAGCTCCCATAGCTAAAACTGGAGAGTGAATAAGAAAAACAGCAAGCAGTAAGAGAGGTTACCTGGGAACTGGTGTTTGCACCTGGAGCTTGGTGTACTCTATATTCCACGCATGGGGATCATGTTTTTCTACGAATCGCTTTGCACTTTCAACCGTGTTCTGAAAAGAGAAAACGACATCATGGAGGGGCAGCCCAAGTTTATAAACTAAAGAAAAAAAAAAAAAAAGATACTCGTCTCATATTATGGCTCAGTGGCGTAGCCAGACATTCTTTCACCCAGGGCGCCCATCATCAGAATCCCATTTTAAAATCAGTCCCCCCCTTACATTATCCCCCTTTAAGCCAGTGTTCCCTCTTTACATCAGAGCCCCTCTCTTAAATCAATTCACCACTTTACAACAGAGTCCTCCCCCCCTTTACATCAGTGTGCACCCTTACATCAGAGCCCCCTCTTATATCAGAGTCCCACCTTAAATCAGTTCCTTTTTTATATTAATGTCCCCCCCTTACATCAATGCCCCCATAGATCAGCGTCCCTCCTTAAAATAGTGTCTGCCTTACATTTGAGTGTCCCCTTACATCAGCATCCCCCCCCTTTTCAGTGTGCACCCCTACATCAGAGGAGCTCCCCCCTCCCACCTCAACCAGCAAGGTGTAGAAGCTTAGCAGGAGCTGAGGAGGGGCAAGTGTGAATGGGGACGTTCTGTCCCCCTACAGGAGAAGGGAAGAGGTGTGCAGAGCTCTAGAGCCCTCTCCAAGGCAGTAGTATTACAGTCCCAGCAATCACTGATCTCCCACGACACAGAACCGATCTTTGAGCCGCAGTCGACAGTGACAAGAGCTGAAAGATATCTTCTGTGTTCCTATTACATACTGACAGTAATAGTAACACAGAAGTGATCTTCCAGTTGCTCTTGTCACTGTCGGCTGCCGCTCAAAGAACGGCTCTGTGTGGTGAGAGATCAGTGACTGCACTACACTCCATGTAAGGTGCAGGAAGCAATCCCCCATTGCTGACATCACAGTGCCCTACAATCAGTGACAAGCCATCCGATGGTCCTTCCTAGTCCACCTGTCATCTGTTAATGTGGAGGAAGGAATGGCCGAGCTCTGCTCTACTCCTCCTGGTGCTAGAAGACGATCCGTGCCGGTCCAAGGAAGGGCTTACCTTACTCGATCCTTCCTCCTGCCCACACAAACCTCCCAGGAAGGTTTGCAGCAGTCATTCAATAGAACGATGTTGGGAGCAGGAGCACTGCACTGGTAGGAAGGGGAGAGCACACATGCCGCATTGCCTCAGAGCTCCCTCCTCCTCTGCTCGCTCACTACTCCTGTTAGTGACAGCGTCATCCCCCTCAATGTGGCGCTCGAAGCACATGCCGCCCCCCCCCCCGTCCTAGTTTTGGCCCTGTTAGGACTCATTCACACTGGCAGATAAAAAAAAATAATAAAAATCTGCGTTTAGACGTGCATTTTCTACATAAAAAGTATAGGCTTTATCCCTGCCAGCAAGAATCACATGGCCAGATAACATGCTGCATTTAGAGGCGCATTCTCTGCATGAGGAAAAGATCCTGCATAAAGTATGCACCTAAGTATATGTAAAATCTACAATGGTGTCCTTTTTTTGAGCGCAACTTAACTCAGCTCATTTTTATGTAGATGCAGCAGTGTATGGGCTCATTGATTACTATAGTGCTGTGCTTAGATGCGTTAAAAAAAAAAAAAAAAAAAAAAAAAAAACGGCCGATACACAACTAAACGCATAGTTTTTTTCCTGCTTGTGTGAATGAGCCCTTAAAAAGGACCTATTAAATTTTACTTACCTCCATTAGCATGGCTACAGTCATAGGGCCAACACCACCCGGCACAGGAGTGATGTAAGATGCCTTCTCCTTTGCTTCTTCATATGCCACATCGCCAACTACACGTTTACCAGAGGGCCTTGAAGGATCTAGAAAAAAAAAAAAAAAAAAATTATAAAATCAATTTAGTAAAACTACAACTTAATAAAGCAAACAAATACACCAAAGGCAATCGTACAAAATGTCTCTCACTAAAACTTAAAGCTAAACAAAGGCCTGTCCGCCTCCAGCAGTCTGCTCACTGGGAGGGGGGGTCAAGCGCAAGGACTGAGCGGCTTTGAAAAGGACCAAACTGTAAGAGGTAGAGGACTAGGTCAATAAAACTCCAGCTCTTGTGGGATGTTTCCATTCCCAAAGTAGAAAGAAAGGCGAATGGGCAACAGGGTCATGGGGGAGAACAGAGCCAGACAGGTCAGGAAACCCATGTTGACCTGTGTTCACAGCCAAAAGTGCCTTGCAAATGGCAGGTAAACGTCAGAACTGGACCACGGAGCAATGGAAGGAGGCCTTGTCCAATGAATTCAAGAATGGTTTGAGGGACACAGTACTGAGTTTGAGGTGTTAACTTTGACTCCAGATTCTTCAGATCTTATATCCCAACCCAATCTAGCATCTTCTAAATGAGGTAGGACTTGATGGACGCGTGTCTTTTTTCAACCTCACCTACTATGTAATTATATGTAGAAAGGATGGGGAGAATCAGACTTCAGGGTGCCCATTATATGGGGATACGGAGTCCCAAATTGTCAGATGGTCTACAGGCCCTCCCTTTCCTGCACCAACAGGCTCACTTGACCTCTACTACTTCCTTATACTGGTTTCACATGCCACAAAGTAAAATACAAGGCTTCCAAGATGGAAAAAACTTAAAGTGGAACACCAGGCATTTTCTGAACTACTTAGATTAGACCAGCTTGGCACAAAATAAGTATACATATTCCATACCTGATGGGCCACTAGGGATGCTGCACATTACTGTAGTAGTTAGCACTGCCAAAACAAACAAACTGAGCATGTGCAGCCCGACTCCAAAGGCTCTGTCTTATCTGGACTTGTCCAGCGGGGTAGTGCAGGGAGGGGAGGATCGGTGAAGATATAGAAGTGTAGCGCTAAACTGATTAAATTGGTAAATATCAACTAGCAACCTTGTAAGGTGAATCGTGAAATATCAATAAATCAATCCGAATGTACAGACCATAAGAACTATTAACCTAAACAAAAGAACACAAATATCACATATGACATGTGCCTGATAAACTGAATAAAAAATAATCATGTGTACAAAAAGTCTGTGTAAAGTCCACAGTATATGGTGAGGAAAGAGAAAATCCAATTCACCACAATGGTGTATCACATATGACACGTGCCTAATAAACTAAAAATAAAAAACCATGTAGATGAAAGTCAGTGAAAATTCTGTATAGTCCACAGTATGTAGTGAAGAAAGAAAGGATCCAATTCACCACAAAAGGTATCAAAGTGCAATGGATAATATTGTGCAGTATTAATACATCAGTGCAGTAAAGCCCCCACCAAAGCAGATATGAGCTTACCAGATGGTTTGAACTCAAAAGAACGTATGTTCTATGAGTCAAACAGGCTTGTATATTAAACTGGATGGAATCTTGAGGATCCTCTGCGGTTAAAACCCAGGGCGTCCCGACCCTTTATAGGAACTTGGTCTAGATACAGGGGTAATTGCACATCAAATATGTACGTGGAACATGGAAAAAAAGGGAACCACATAATTCTGTAGAAAATGCTCCTCTTCTGGGGTTCCCCACTGGTGCTCTCAGCTCCTCCTCTGATAGAGGCTCAACCCAGGCGGTCACTTTACAAGTACATTTGTAAGGGCTTGTATTCACTGGTCTGCAGTTCAGAGGTTAATTGTAAAAGTCTGTAAGCAAATTACAGAGGAATTTGTGTAAGGACTTTTGTGAACCAGACGTTACCCCATCTGTGTACTTTTTAAGCTCGCTGAGGGGTGATGACGAAAGATTGAAGGATCGGTGCACACAGGATCAAGTAGCCTTTTTACACAATGCACAGGATTAACCCCTTAGGTTGCTATTAAAGCTGCACATTATGGTTTCCTTCCCCATGTTTTACCTGCCATAAAAACAGGCCAATTATAAAATAACTTCCTAATTCAGTGGCCATCCAGTAAAAGTGATCTGGGCCACTGAATCACTTTTGCGGTACTGTGAAACTGAACGTTAACTGGTTCCCAGACCGGCGCACGCCCATGTACGTCGGCAGAATGGCACGGCTGGGCAAATGGGCGTACCTGTACATCCCTTTAAATTTGCCGCCTTGCCATCGCGTGCACGCTGGCCAGGAGCTCCGCAAGTAGGATCGCGAGTCCCATGGACTTTATGGCCGCAGGAATACCAGCGATCGTCTCACGGAGAGGAAGAACGAGGAGATGCTAATGTAAACAAGCATCTCCCCGTTCTGCCTAGTGGCACTGTCACTGATCACAGCTCCCTGTAATTGGGAGCTATGATCAGTGATGTGTCACAGCTAGCCCACCCCCCCTACAGTTAGAATCACTCCCTAGGACACACTTAACCCCTACAGCGCCACCTAATGTTAACCCCTTCACTGCCAGTCACATTTACACAGTAATCAAGGCAATTTTAATCGCATTGATCGCTGTATAAGTGTAAATGGCGCCAAAAATGCCCGACGTGTCTGCCATTATGTCGCAGTCACGATAATTACTGATCGCCGCCATTACTAGTAAAAAAAATATTATTAAAAATGCCATAAAACTATCCCTATTTCGTAGATGCTATAACTTTTGCGATTTTTTTTTTACCAAAAATATGTAGAAGAATATGTATTGGCCTAAACTGAGGAAAAAAAAAAATGGGCTTTTTTATATTTTTGGGGGATATTTATTATAGGAAAAAAAAAAAAAAAAAAGGAAGCCTTTAATAGAATAATAGAAAGGGAAAAAAAAAAATGCCAACAATGCAAACGTGAACATTTCTGGAATGCGAAGTGGTTAAACAAGTCCAGTTAGAGTTCCTCTCAACACACTAGGGCTGAAACAATGAAACCAACATGATCAATTATGAAAATAGCTGTCAACTATTGTCACAATAGATTAGTTGGCCTACATACAGAAGGCTTATTTGTTTACATATCAGAAAATACAGTGCAGTTCAGTACATCAGTCATACATGTCAGTAAATGCCTGGGAACTTGTAAAACGTGAATGTTCCTCATGGGGAATGTAGCCCTGGGCAGGAATAGGAAGCGAGTAATTCTAGAGGCAAACCTTTTTGTTTTGTTTTTTTACCTTGCGGCTTGCTATTGGGGCACTTTGAAGGCAGGACTAGCCAGAAGCACCGGTGGGGGATCCCAGAAGAGGAGAATCAGGGCTGCTCTGTGCAAAGCCATTGCACAGAGCAGGTAAAGTATGACAAGTTTGTTGTTAAAGAAATTGTAAAATGGATTTTTTTTTTGATTTTTTTTAAGGGCTCTGTGGAAGGAAGATCAGCATCTGAACCCAGACGTTACAGGCCGATAGACTGGAGGTAATAGAAGGCATTACATTTAACCACTTTCCGTCTCTCCTATAAAACAAAATGATGGCTGGGAAGGACTTTTGTCGATCAGGGTAGACGTCATATGGGGTCCTCCCGGATCACGCTTGGGGCCGCACTGATTAGGGTTATTGTCACCAGAAAAAAAAAAAAAAAATGTAGCAGAATACATTTTGGCCTAAATTTATGAAGATTTGCAAAATTCTATTAACAGAACTGAAGAAAAATTTCCTCAAAATTTTCAGTCTTTTTTCATTTATTTAGCCAAAAAAAGAAAAAAAAACCCAGTGGTGGTTAAATACCACCAAAAAAAAAAAAAAAAAGCTCTTGTGTGAACAAAATGATAAAAAAGTAATTTGGATATATTGCATGACTGCATAATTGTCCTTCAAAATGTGACAGCGCTGAAAGGGACACAGCGCGACTCCAATCTCGGTAAAGAGCCAATGATGTGGCCTTTTACCCATGAGATTGGCTGTGTCCAATCACATCTGATCACATGTAAAACAAGGATTGGCCGTTTAATCAAATCTCCCCACTGACAGAGCGTGATGAGAGGAGAGCCGATTAGCAGCATCTCCTCACAGGGGAGACATGTACAGATCACCAGTGCCCTAATCACCAGTGACAATCTGTGCCACCTATCAATGCAGGCTCAGAAGTGAACATTAGTGAAGGAGAAAAATTACTCATTTACAAAAAAAAAAAAAAAAAAAAAGTTCACAGTATAAAAATTAACCCCTTCTAGTAGTCATTATCCGTTTCTACTATAAAGGGCTAATTTTTTTAACCTCATCATGACAGGTGATGAGGGGAGTCTGTCACGCATAATATTGCAATCCTGATATAAAAAAAAAAAAAAATCTACAAAAGTGTTTTTTACTTTTCCCTTCTTTAACTACTTCCAGACCGACTCTGGATTATAGGATTATAGATGTTATGGCAGCAGCTAGCTGCCATAACCCCGGTATCCTCTTCTTCAGTGAGCGGTCCGGTTTCAGATAAAAGTGGTCTCTGCGGCTAACTACTGTTTTCTTTTTTTTTTTTTAAATTCCGGAGCCGTCGGTAGCTGCAGAGACGATCGGGTCCTCTTCCATGCTTGGCTGGCTGCTGATTAAGGGGGAAGATGTCCCCCGCTCGGCTCCATAGCATGGGAGGGCAGAAGCAATGTCACTTCCGCCCATAGCTCTTAAAAAAAGAAGAAATATTCTCCTTTTTTAACTTTTTTTATTGCATTTTAGTGTAAATATGAGATCCTTTTGACCCCAGATCTCATTTAAGAGTTCCAGTCATGCTTTTTTTCTATTACAAGGGATGTTTACATGCCTTGTAATAGGAATAAAAAGTGACTTTTTTTTTTTTGGAAGGGCTAACTTTTTTTTTTTAATTAAAAAAAAAAATAAGACAAGTTTTGTTTTTGTTTTCAAAGTGCGCGTGTAAGACCGCTGCGCAAATACGGTGTGACAAAGTATTGCAACGACCGCCATTTTATTCTCTTGCAGAGCTTAATGGTAATGCACCGCAACCAATGCTTGGCTTGCGGTGCAGCATTTCAATACAAGTTTTACCCTTAGAAGACACTGCTCTGCTGCCCTCTGAAAAGTGATCCACTGCACATGGCTTCCAGAGAACTGTAGACATTGTCATCTATGTGAAAGAGCTCTACAACCAGAAAACAAATACGGTAAATGGTATACATAAGAGCCCTTTCACACTGGGGCGGCGTCGGCGGTAAAACGCCGCTATTATTAGCGGCATTTTACCGTCGGTATGCAGCCGCTAGCGGGGCGGTTTTACCCCCTGCTAGCGGCCGAGAAAGGGTTAAATACCACCGCAAAGCGCCTCTGCAGAGGCGCTTTGCCGGTGGTATAGCCGCGCTGTCCCATTGATTTCAATGGGCAGGAGCGGTAAAGGAGCGGTATACACACCGCTCCGAAGATGCTGCTGGCAGGACTTTTTTTTACCGTCCTGCCAGCGCATCGCTCCAGTGTGAAAGACTGGAATGCAAGCAGCGGCACTTTCGGGTCGGTTTGCAGGCACTATTATTAGCGCAATAGCGCCTGCAAACCGCCCCAGTGTGAAAGGGCCCTTACAGAAAATAAAAACTGGTAAAGCTCTTCCGGCATAAATTTCTCTGGAGCCAAAGGCATAAATGAGCAGAAGAAAAAGAAATAAAAATTGGTAAAAAGTGCGGACAAGTTATCTGCTGACCTGTATTCGTCTCCTGAATGTTCTCCATGTCACCTTAATGTCCAGTGATCTGCAGCGTAAACAGGTCCTACACTGCCTTCTGACCGATTGAATGCAAACAATCACCACACACCGAACTCAACAGAGCTCAGCAACCAAAGAACAAGAACTTCTAGTACTACTGTAAAACACAAACTAGGTTCATAGAGACAAGTGACCTTGAGTGTAAAAATTACACACTTGTAAAAAGAAAAATGTGTCAAATGAATAATTTACAAGCAACACCACTGTCATCTAGGAGGACTTTGACAAAAACACAAAAAAAAAAAAAAAAAAAAAAAGCCTCACTTTGCGAGTTTGAATTGATAGATTGAAGCCCCCTACTAAACCCACTCACCAATACACAAGCTATTAAAATATAAATAAATAATGTAGCCACAAACACCACTTTTTATAAATGCAACAATAAATAAAAATGAAAGTAATTGTTTACTTGTGATGCTTTACAGAATTTGGGACATTTGCCCCCGGTCCATATTCACCTATAACAATCCATTCTGCCAGGGGACTGCAGATTTCTTATTGGGTACAAGGGGAGTGTGAAATAGTGGTGTATTTGTTATACAAAAATACATAAAATAAAATCACACACTACATGGTGCTTGAAAAGTCTACAAAAATGTAATACATTTGTAGCGGTTAAAACACGCCTATTAAAATAAATGGAGAGCGCTTCTTCTCCCATGCGACGGGACTAGCAGACAAATTTCCAAGCCCCAGCACCCTCACATGACTGAGGTGGAGATGTCCACACTTTTAAAGGGTTAGTTCACCTTTACCACAAAACTGCCTATGCAGATAAGGTGCATCTGTAGACAAACTGTGAATAAAGCCCTTGCTATAGGTGTAGGCCAATTACCAACCTTATGAAGCCTGACTGGAATACTCGCAGGACGTTGCCAAGTGAGGCCTACTGGTTACTGCCCACCCCCACAATCACAGGAGTGAGCTCTCAAACACTGAGTTTAGAGCTACTGCCTCAAAAAAGGAAAAAAAAAAAATCACAGAAAGAGCTCAATCCTGTAATGGTGGAGGTGAGCAGGGACGACTAGGCCTCACATAGCAACATCCTGCGAGAATTCCAGTCAGGCTTCATAAGGTATGTAAATGGCCTACACCTATAACTAGGGTATTGTTCATCTTTAGTCAGAGCTGCACAGTTTTAATCTACAAACATCCCTTACCTGCATAGGCAGGTTTTTTGTAAAGGCGAACCATCCTTGTAGTCCAAGTATACACTAGAGCTGAACAATTAATTGTTAAAAAAATCGTGATCTCGATTCAGCCCCCCTGACAATCTCTATTGCAGAGTTTGCCGATTGTTTTATATAACAAGTGGAGAGACTTATCTGCTCACTCAGCTGTCAAAAGAAAACATCCAGGCAGTCTGCCAAGTTTTTAACATGAAACATTGTAACCAACTCTTCCTTCTTAGATCAAAGGGATAAACTTCTGTGTGAAAAAAAAAATCTAGGCAGTCTGCCAAGTTTTTCACAACTGTAAATGCAGGAAGTTTAACCACTTAAAATCTAAATCTTTTTCTGACACTTGAAGTTAAAAAATCAATATATTTTTTGCTAGAAAATTACTTGGAACCCCCAAAACACACATACATACATATTTTAGCAGAGACCCTAGGGAATAAAATGTCAATTGCTGCAATATTTTATGTCACACTGTATTTGCCCAGCTGTCTTTCAAACACAATTTTTTGGGAAAAAACACACTTCAATGAATAACAACAACAACAACAACAACAACAACAACAACAAAAAAAAGTTAGCCCAATTTTTTTTTCGTTTTAATGTGAAAGATGTTACGCCGTGAGAATCGTGATCTATCTAAGCAAAAAAGAAATCGTGATTCTCATTTTAGCCAGAATCGTGCAGCTCTAGACTATACATCAAGTTTTTTTGTTCAACCCAGAGGGCTGAACAGAAAAAAAAAACCCTTACAGATTGCCATGCTAAAGCTGGCTACACATACAAATTTTCCTTTCAATTTATCAAAACCATATGGGAGGTCAAACTTAAACACTTTTAAAAATTGAATGCAATCAGGCAGGCCATTGCACTACAAAAGTTTAACCACTTCCCTACCAGGCCAATGCTGACATTTCTCTCCTACATCTAAAAATCATAATTTTTTTGCTAGAAAATTACATAGAACCCCCAAACATTATATATGTTATTTTTTAGCAAAGACCCTAGAGAATACAATGGCGGTTGTTGCAACTTTTAATCTCACAGAGTATTTGCACAGGAATTTTTCGAACGCTTTTTAAAAAAAAAAAAAAAAAAAAAAAAAACAAACACACACCAGTAAAGTTAGCCCAATGTTTTTACATATTGTGAAAGATGAAGTTCCGCCAAGTAAATAGATACCCAACATGTCACGCTTCAAAATTGCACACGCTCGTGGAATGGCGCCAATGTTCGGTACTTAAAAATCCCCAAAGGCGACGCTTGAAATTTTTTTTACTGGTTACATGTTTTGAGTTACAGAGGAGGTCTAGGGACAAAATTATTGCTCTCGCTCCAATGTTCGCGGGGATACCTCACGTGTATGGTTTGAACACCGTTTTCATATGTGGGTGGGACCCCATATCTCACCACTAGGCTGGGAAGCCTGAAATAAAAATAAAAAACGATCACCGCTGCCCAGCCAAATCGGCGCCGTTTTTTTGAATGGAGAGGCCGGGCGTGATGTCATAACATAGCGCCCGGCCTCCAATGATCATAGAGACTCCGGCGACCATCTGGTCCGCCGAAAATCTCTATGATCTACATCCGGCGCCGGCGGATCTGCTCTCCGCCTCACGGATCGCAACGGTGAGTTGGAACAAGCACCGGAGGGCGGCGGGAGGTTAGCGGCGGCCGCTATGATCGTTCCTATGGTGTAGAGATTCGCTGTCTGAAACCGGCAATATCTGAATGATGTCTAACTACAGGCATCATTCAAAATATACCCGCTCAAAGCCCAGGACGTCATATGCGGAAGTGGTTAAAGGTAAATCTAAAAAGGGAACTAAAAAAAAAAACCCTGTATGTGCAGCCAGCTTAACTTATTTGATGTTAGTGCAGTGATCTGCCCCACTGAGCTATTGTATTCTGACAGGGGGACCCCTCGCCCCCCCAACCAGAACAAACACACTGATCAGATGCTGGTTTTACAGCATGCTCATTTGATCGATTTTTGGCCCGAGTGTACCCAGCTTTAGGCTCCCATACAAGCCAACATCATTAAATTACAAGCAGCACTCCATGCTTACCAGATATGTAGTTGATGCCACAATCAATCACAATAGCACCAGGCTTGATCCATTCACCTTTAACCATCTCCGCTTTACCAGCACCAACAACTAGTATGTCAGCTCTGCTCACCTGTAAAGAGATATAAAAGTATATAAAAATGTATCACATGAATGACTAGACTAGTCACAGTATAGGAGCAAAACATTAAAAAGTAGAACACCAACAACTTATGCTTTAGATGAAATGGGGAAAGCAGGATGAACATTCAAAAAGGTTAATCACTTTCTTCATCTCACTTGGGGGGGGGGGCGCGGACTTTCCCTCAATTCCTGACATGACCTAAAAGAAAGGGGGAAGTCCATTTTTGACAGCTTTCATGGGAATAGAATCCCCAGTGAGATTTACCCTTCCTACTCTAGACTGGAACTCAACCATAACCATTTATCAATTAACGCTAAAGCAATGTATATAGGACAATAGACTCGCCAAGCTATAAACATGTGATGTGAAATATGAGCTCAGCAATTTTCAGCTCTCATATAATCTCCCCAGATAATACTATTTTTTTTAAGCTGAACTCCAGGTATGACCTTTATTATGTACTTACAATGGTCCAGCGTGGCACAACACAAGTATGCTTAACCTATACTAGAGCCTGGGACCGCAGTAAACAGAGGTGACTTTGAGAACAGCTCCCCCAAGACGAATTAACCCGGTCCACAGCTTTCATGCCTCGGCTACTGTAGCAGAGGATGCAGCTAATCAAGTGCACACTGTGCTTGATTAGCTGCAGTGGAGGGCAGGGGGGCGATTGGGGGTCTAAAAGAACCCGACATCCGCCCATCCCATCACATAGCAGGCTTGATAGCCCTTTGAAATGGCAATAACTTTTTTTTGCATTTAAATGTGCAATTCGACAATTGCGTTCGTGCGACGTTGTACCCAAACAAAATTGATGTCCTTTTTGACAAGCTTTCTTTTAGTGGTATTCGATCACCCCTGCGGTATTTATTTTTTGCGCCAACAAAAAAAAAAGAGACAATTTTGGAAAAAAAATAAAAAAAATCATAAATAAGTGTATATTGATTGGTTTGCACAAAAGTTACAGTATCTACAAAATAGGGTATAGATTTATGGCATTTTTATTCAAAAATGATTTTTATTAGTAATGGCGGTGATTTGCGATTTTTATATCGGAACTGCAACATTGCGGCGGACAGATCGGACACTTGACACCATTTTGGGACCATTGACAAAGCGATTAGAGCTAAAAATAGCCACAGATTACTGTATAAATGTAACTGGCAGGGAAGGGGTTAAACACTAGGGGGCAATCAAGGTGTTAAATGTGTTCCTGCAGAGTGTTCTGACTACCTGGGCTACCTAGGACATGAGAGAACACTGCTCCAGATGAAAGGGAGCAGTAGATACCTGTCATGTCACTAGTCAGGCGTTTCCCAGTTCTGCCCCTTCTTGATCGCGGGCCACTGGTGGACATAAAGTCAGTGGCCCGTGATTACAAAGGGACATACGAGTACGCCCATTTTGCGCACCCGTGCCATTGTACATCGGCATGCGGCAGTCGGGAAGAGGTTAAAAACCCGGAACAAAAAAAAAAAAAAACCAAAAAAAAAATAGGGAAATCTCTCTATGCCTCCCATTCACACTTGTGATGCAACTTTGGATCTTAACCACTTGCCGCCCACCATATAACAAAATGATGTCGCGCATCGCAGCGATCGTTGTTGCAGCGTGTCAGTCTGCACACCACAACTCCGATTTAAGTAAAGAGTCTCGAACAGACTCTTTACCAGGCGATCAGCCGATGTAAAGAGGATGAGCCATTGATCGGCTTTTCCCTCACTCGCGTCTGACAGATGCTAGTAGAGGAGAGACGATCGGCTGCTCTCCTGATGAGGGGGGGGTCTGTGCCGATTGTTAATCAGCGCAGCCCCCCCTCAGATGCCCGCCCAGGACCGCCACCACACTGGACCGCCAGGCAGCTGCCAAACAGTGCCCATCCAATGCCTGCCAGTGATAGTGCTGCCCATCAGTGCAGCTTATAAGTGCAGGAGAAAACTTACTTACAGGTAAAAGCCAGTAAATTCGAATATTGTGAAAAACTTGATTTATTTCAGTAATTGCATTCAAAAGGTGTAACTTGTACATTATATTTATTCATTGCACACAGACTGATGCATTCAAATGTTTATTTCATTTAATTTTGATGATTTGAAGTGGCAACAAATGAAAATCCAAAATTCCGTGTGTCACAAAATTAGAATATTACTTAAGGCTAATACAAAAAAATCAAGTTAGACTTACCGGTAACTTGTTTTCCAGGAGTCTTTCAGGACAGCACCTTGAGAGCGTGGCTCCACCCACTTGACAGGAAACACACCTCCACCAAACTTTAAAAGGAGGCTCCTTCCCACTTATCATCAGTAGTAGTAGAGAACCTCCGGCCCAAGCTGGAACACATAATCAGAATATGGTTAGTCACAGCATAGTAATTTAATACAATAAGGGCGGGTTGCTGCTGTCCTGAAAGACTCCTGGAAAACAAGTTACCGGTAAGTCTAACTTGATTTTTCCCTTAACGTCTTTCAGGACAGCACCTTGAGAGGATAACAGAGACTTACCCACTTAGGGAGGGACCACAGCCTGCAAGACCTTTCTGCCAAAAGCCTGTTCACTGGCTGACAGAAGATCCAGCCTGTAATGACGGACAAACGTAAGGTAACTTGACCACGTAGCCGCCCTACAAATCTGATCTGGGGTGGCACCAGCCATTTCTGCCCATGTAGTGGCCTGAGCCCTGGTAGAATGCGCTTTAATTCCCAGCGGGGGAGAGAGCCCCGACTGAGAGTATGCTGCTAGAATAGCTGATTTAAGCCATCTAGCTATAGACCCCTTAGAAGCTTGTTGGCCCTTCTTTTTACCCGAAAAAAGTATAAATAGAGAACCCGAGGATCTAAAGTTACTTGTTACCTCCAGATACTGTAATAAAGTCCTTCTTACATCCAAATTGTGGAATTTGCCTTCTTTTTCCCCCGAAGGGTTAGAGCAAAAGGTTGGCAGGATGATCTCCTGCGACCTATTGTGTGCTGACGCTACCTTTGGCAAAAAACCCGGATCAGTTTTAAGTACAATCCTATCTGTGTAGATAGTTAAAAAGGGTCTCTTAACAGATAGGGCGTGCAGCTCACCAATTCTCCTTGCTGACGTTATTGCAACTAAGAACAAGGTCTTAAGAGTAAGATTCCTTAGAGAGATTCCTTGTAGTGGTTCAAAAGGTTCCTTTGTAAGGGCTTGCAGGACCACTGATAGATCCCAATTGGGAAAGTGCTTAGCCGGAGCTGGTCTAGATCTGGTAAGTGCCTTGAAAAATCTTATAACCAAGGGCTCAGAAGAGATTGGTCTTTCTAGAAATACTCCCAAAGCAGCTACTTGAACTTTAAGGGTGCTGACTGACAATCCCTTGTCTGCCCCCTCTTGAAGAAATTCCAAAATTGACACTAAATTTTTTACTTTTCTCTTAGTCAAATGACAAAAAGAGTTGAAGACCTTCCAATATTTAGCATAGATTTTTCTGGTCACTATTTTCCTACTGGAAAGTAAGGTAGTTACCAAGGGTCGTGACAGACCTTTGTTTCTTAACAACTGCTCCTCAGAAACCAGGCCGTGAGGCTTAGACTGGCCACTCCCGGATGCTGTATTGGACCCTGTAGGAGCAGGTCCTGCCGGAGAGGCAGCCGCCAAAATGGTTTGACTGCCATCTGTAGAATGGTGGAAAACCATGCCCTCTTTGGCCAAAATGGAGTAATTAGGATTACTGCCACCTTCTCCCTCTGTATCTTCCTTAACACCAACGGGATAAGTTGGAAAGGAGGAAATGCGTAACCCAGATGGAAGTTCCAGGGCTGGATTAACGCATCTGTCCCCTGGGCCTTGTCGTTTCTGTGAATAGAGAAAAATACTGGGAGTTGTGTATTTTCCTGTGACGCAAATAGGTCTATTTGCGGTTGACCCCAGGCCCTGGTAATCATTGCAAAGATTTCCGGATTCAGGCTCCATTCTGACTCCTGAATCCGCCTTCTGCTTAGATAATCTGCCACTACATTTAAGGTGCCTTTGAGGTGGACTGCTGATAAGGACCGAACATGCTTTTCTGCCCAAACCAGGATCTTTGAAGCTAGCAACTGAAGTGTTTTGCTTCTTGTACTCCCCTGTTTGTTTAGGTAGGCTATGGTAGTGGCGTTGTCTGAGAGGACCCGGACATGAGAATCTTGAAGGATAGGAGAGAAGGCATCTAAAGCTAAGGCGACTGCCTTTAGTTCCCTCCAATTTGAGGACCTCTTTGCCTCTGTCCGAGACCACATTCCTTGCGCGAAGTCTTGGTCTAAGTGAGCTCCCCAACCCCATACACTGGCATCTGTCGTTACCACTTTTTCTATTGGAAATGACCAGAGCAGGCCTTCTGACAGATTCTCCTGTCTTCTCCACCACCAAAGTGATCTCTTGACCTTGGTGGGTATCTTTACTTTTGCTTCCAGAGATTCTGACCTGTGATTCCATATTCTCAGGAGAAAGCTCTGGAGAGGCCTGAAATGTAACCTTGCCCATTGAATGGCTGGTATGGTTGCGGTTAGGGTTCCTAGGGATGACATCACTTGTCGGACTGATAATTGCTGGCTTGCCTGCAAGGACGCTACCACCTTCTGGACTTTCCCCTTCTTCTCTTCTGGGAGAAAAATCTTTTGTTCCCTTGAACAGGTCTGATACCCCAGAAATAGTATTTTCTGGGCTGGAACGAAATTTGACTTCTGCATATTTATGATCCAACCCAGGGTTTCTAGATGACCTCGGGTCTTTCCGAGGTTGTCTAGCAGTCTTTCCCTGGAGGGGGCAAAAAGGAGTAGGTCGTCCAAGTACGGAATTACCGCAATCCCCTGCATGCGAAGAGGTGCAAGCGCTTCTGCCATTATTTTTGTGAATATTCGTGGGGCAGAAGACAGGCCAAAGGGGAGGGCCCTGAATTGCAAGTGCAGAACCTCTTTTCCCAAATTTATCGCCAATCTTAGGAATCTTTGGGACTGCGGGGCTATAGGGATATGCAGATAGGCATCTCGAAGGTCTATTGATGCCATAAAGCATTCCCTCGTCAATAGATTCTTGACCGTGAAGATGGAGTCCATACGAAACCTTTTGTATTGGACTGATCTGTTCAGCGGTTTCAGGTTTAGGATTAACCGAAAATCTCCGGATGGTTTCTTTATCAGGAATATACGGGAATAAAATCCCTGATAAAGCTCCCCCTGTGGGACGTAAGTCATAACCCCCTGATCTATCAGATCCTTTAATAGGTTCTTCATTGCCAGGGATTTTGTTACATCTCTTGGAAGATTTGTCACCAAGTACCTTTCTAGGGGGAGATCTGAAAATTCTATATTGTAACCCTGGGCTAGCATATTCAGAATGTACTGGTTTTCTGTTATGCTTGCCCAATAGGGGAGAAAGTCTTGTAGTCTTCCCCCTACCTGTAACCGACTGTCATTGCGTCTTGCTGGCTGACGCAGGAGGATGGAAAAGGACATTTCCTCTGCCCTTACCCCTCTGCCCTGACCAGCTTTTCTTTTTCTCTTGAGACTTGTTCTGTTCCTGAGCCCTTTGAGGACGAAAAAACCGTTTGACTGGTTGTTTCTTCTTCTTGACAGGAAAAGATTTCTTTTTATCTGCAGTCCTGTCCAGAACTGAATCCAAATCAGGGCCGAACAGTAAGTCTCCTAGAAAAGGGACCCCGCATAATTTGTTTTTAGATGCTGTGTCCCCTTGCCAAGTCTTTAGCCATAAAGCCCGTCTAACCGAATTAGCAAGGGCTGCCGCCTTAGCTGTCACCCTGATAGACTCTGCTGAGGCATCAGAGACATAGGCTACGGCTGCTGAGAGGGTAGAAAAGGAGTCAAGGATTTCTTGCTTAGGGGAATCTGCTATTATATGAGCTTTAAGCTGATTTACCCAATACTCCAAGTTCCTGGAGATGCAAGTAGTTGCCATTGCTGGCTTAAGGTTGCCCATAATGGATTGCCAAGTCCGCTTGAGCTGTTGATCCATTTTTTTATCCATGGGGTCTTTTAAGATCCCCATGTCCTCAAATGCTAGATCAGTAGATCTTGACACCTGAGAAAAGGCTGCATCAAGTTTTGGAACCTTATTCCAAAGAGCTGCTGGGTCTTCATCAAAAGGGAACCTTCTCTTATGAGCCCTAGAGAAAAATGGTTTCCTATCAGGGTCAGCCCATTCTTTTCTGATTGTTTCAGAAATCACTGCATGGACTGGAAAGGTACGGGACTTAGACTCACTAAGCCCTGCATACATCTTGTCATGTAAAGACATCTCCTTATGCTCTTCCTCAAGGCCTAGAGTAGCATAAATAACCTTTAAAAGGCCATCCACCTGATCCAAAGACAATTTATACTTGGAAGACATATTTTCCAGCTCATCACTATCCTCATTCGATTCATTAGAATGGGATGGGGAAAGCCCTTCCCGGTTCAGAGGACCCATTTCCGCCTCTACTGCCGGGACTAACAGTGAGCCTTGAGAGGACTGTGAGGTAGTGGGCTGACTTGCAGATGGATAGGTGAGTGAGGATCTGAAGGATTGAATGGTAGCATCCAATTCCTTTTTGGCAGATGCGATTAGATCACTGCATGCGGAAGTGGTTTCTTCCCTCACCAAGGAGTCAATACATGCTTGACATAAAGCCTTTTTCCAGCCTTCATTTAACTTAATTTTGCATGAAGGACATTTCTTTCTAATCCCAGGGTCAGAGCTCTTGGCCTGCCATGATAAGGGAAAAAAGAGAGAGAAAAAAGACAAACCATCTTTTAGAGTCAGCCTGATTACTCAAGGTTGCTCACCACAGGTGCACAGTGAGAAAAGCTATCAGACTCATGTGCCCTGACAGGCCCCTCCGCCACCAGGGGGAAAAAATACCCTCAAACTTCACTAACATTTAGAGAGAAGAGGGCTAGAGAGAGACCCCACAGTAAAGCTGAGCAGAAACTACAGTCTGCTCCTTACCTGGGCCTTGCTGGTGCCTGTGCCTGTTCCACTCGCTGCGGTTCCTGAATCCATGCTGAGGCAGCAGCGTGATGCCTGTGGCGAAAACGCCGGTTCCGGACTCCAATAGCACCTGTGCGCCGGACCGGAACCGGCAATAAATAGGCACCAGACCTATTCCTCCCTCCTCCCCCTGCGCTTCCGGCGGAAATGACGCCTGGCGCCTGCTCCATGGATGCCGCCCCACTTCCGGATACCTCACATCCGGCGGATGCAGTCCTCTGACTGCCCTTCCCAAGATGGCGGCGGCGTCAGGGAAAAAACATGTGCAGGCAAGAAAAAAACAAACAGAAATGCCTGACATGCCTGACGCCTCTGCCTGGGAGCAGCAATACCCGGAGCAGTCCTGGCTCTCCCCGAGCACTGACGAGGGAGAAGGAGCCCATCCACCCGGCACCCGTAAGCCTGTGGAAAATGGGAGGAATCGGCTCTCCTGAGGTAGGTAAAAATAGTGGAGTAGGGAGCCTGTTCTCTCAGGACAGAACCTTGAGAGCTCCAAACTCCCACATGTGTTCCCGCCGGAGGAAACACATAAACTGATGATAAGTGGGAAGGAGCCTCCTTTTAAAGTTTGGTGGAGGTGTGTTTCCTGTCAAGTGGGTGGAGCCACGCTCTCAAGGTGCTGTCCTGAAAGACGTTAAGGGAAAAGGGATTTTTTAGAAATGTTGGCCAACTGAAAAGTATGAAAATGAAAAATATGAGCATGTACAATACTCAATACTTGGTTGGGGCTCCTTTTGCCTCAATTACTGCATTAATGCGGCGTGGCATGGAGTCGATGAGTTTCTGGCACTGCTCAGGTGTTATGAGAGCCCAGGTTGCTCTGATAGTGGCCTTCAACTCTTCTGCGTTGTTGGGTCTGGCATTCTGCATCTTCCTTTTCACAATACCCCACAGATTTTCTATGGGGCTAAGGTCAGGGGAGTTGGCTGGCCAATTTAGAACAGAAATACCATGGTCCGTAAACCAGGCACGGGTAGATTTTGCGCTGTGTGCAGGCGCCAAGTCCTGTTGGAACCTGAAATCTCCATCGAGCAGGTCAGCAGCAGGAAGCATGAAGTGCTCTAAAACTTGCTGGTAGACGGCTGCGTTGACCCTGGATCTCAGGAAACAGAGTGGACCGACACCAGCAGATGACATGGCACCCCAAACCATCACTGATGGTGGAAACTTTACACTAGACTTCAGGCAACGTGGATCCTGTGCCTCTCCTGTCTTCCTCCAGACTCTGGGACCTCGATTTCCAAAGGAAATGCAAAATTTGCTTTCGTCAGAAAACATGACTTTGGACCACTCGGCAGCAGTCCAGCTCTTTTTTTCCTTAGCCCAGGTGAGACGGTTTTCGCGCTGTTTCTTGGTCAACAGTGGCTTGACACGAAGTATGCGGCAGTTGAAACCCATGTCTTTCAAGCGTCTCTTGGTGGTGGATCTTGAAGCACTGACTCCAGCAGCTGTCCACTCCTTGTGAATCTCCCCCACATTTTTGAAGGGGTTTTTTTTCACAATCTTGACTAGGGCGCGGTGATCCCTATCGCTTGTACACTTTTTCTGACCACAGTTTTTCCTTCCCTTTGCCTCTCTATTAATGTGTTTGGACACAGAGCTCTGAGAACAGCCAGCCTCTTCAGCAATAACCTTTTGTGTCTTTCCCTCCTTGTGCAATGTGTCGATGGTCGCCTTTTGGACAGCTGTCAAATCTGAAGTCTTCCCCATGTTTGTGTAGGCTTCAGAACTGGACTGAGAGACCATTTAAAGCCCTTTGCAGGTGTTTTGAGTTAATCAGCTGATTAGTTTGTGGCACCAGGTGTCTTCAAAATTTAACCCTTACACAATATTCTAATTTTGTGACACACGGAATTTTGGATTTTCATTTGTTGCCACTTCAAATCATCAAAATTAAATGAAATAAACATTTAAATGCATCAGTCTGTGTGCAATGAATAAATATAATGTACAAGTTACACCTTTTGAATGCAATTACTGAAATAAATCAAGTTTTTCAAAATATTCTAATTTACTGGCTTTCACCTGTATTTACAAAATTTTATAACAAAAACTAAGAAAAAAAAAATTTTCTTTAAAATTTTGTCTTTTTTTTTTTATTCGTTTAGCAAAAAATAAAAACCGCAGAGGTGATCAAATACCACCAAAAGAAAGCTCCATTTGTGGGAACAAAATGATTTAGTTTGGGTACAGTGTAGCATGACCGCGCAATTGTCATTTAAAAAGTGAAAGCGCTGAAAGCTAAAAATTGGCTTGGGCAGGAGGGTGCGAAAGTGCCCTGTATTGAAGTGGTTAAAGTTGCATGACAAATCGTTAACCAAGTTTTCCAATGATAACCATTCATATTTGTGTAACTTTAAAGAGGTTGTAAACCTCCCTGCAGTACTTGTACCTATAGGTACTGTCAATATCTCAACTTGCGCCGTTTAGGAGATATTTACTGTATACTGCGCCAAAGAGGTCATCGGCGCATGCGCTTTGAAAGAACGGCCGCCCCTTGAGGAGCGAGTGCCATGACTGGCAGCTCCCGCGTGCATGCATGGGGAGATAAGTCACGTGGCTCCGGCCAGTGACACAGCCGGAGTCCGCGGCCCCGGAAGGAGGAGGGGCGAACAAGGATGCAGCATGCTGCAGGAACGATGCATACTAGCACATTATGCCTGTACTTTGCAGGGAAGGGGAAAACCTTTGCATCACTAAGCCTTGGTTCACACTATGACACATGTAAATCGCACAGGAACTGCACTTTAGTGCAATTCACATGCGAGTCAGTGAAAGTTGAATTTTGAATGGGATCAAATTACACCAAAGACATGTATTCATATTTTTTTGGAGCCACACTGCAACCGGACTGCATGATCGTTTTGTACCATGTGCTCCAGTGCAAGAAAGGGCATTTGGGGTGTCGTTAACTTTGTACCCGCAGCAGATCGCAAGGGCAGTGCAACTGGTATGCAGTGCAGGAAACGCGCACAGATCGTGGCTTTTCCTGCACCGCATTAGGGTGAACCTAGGCAAAGCGATGTAAATTTTTAAATGCAATATAAAAAGGCACTTACCTCCTCACTCAGTGGATCAGTCTTGGAGTGGCAGGTGGTGACCGTAGCATGGTTCCAAAGCAACAGGTCATGCATTGGTGCACCCACAATCTTACTGCGTCCAATAACCACAGCTCGTTTCCCCGCAATCTGAACACCTAAAACATACAAAAATGGTTACAACACATATACACACACACACACACCTCAAAAATCAGTAATAAAAATAGGAAAAAAACGGCTAAAAAATTTTTTCTGCATTTTTTAATCTATGTTACAGAGAGAATCCAGGCTGCAAATAAAGTCAAAGGACTACTGCTATCCAGCAAACAATGAACTATGCTAACTTAAGTAACTTCTCAAAGTACATGCAATTTAAGGCAAATTTGAAAGTCATTGGCTCCAAGAGTGTGCTTTTAGTATTGACTGAATAAAATTGGAGCATTGTTAAATTTGGACATCAAATTTCGATATAGTTTTAGCCATTTAGTCTTTTGACCAAAAATGCCATTTTAGTTTGTCGTATTTTAGTCGACTAAAATCTCCAGTACATTTTAGTTGACTAAAAACTAATGGGTTTAGTTAAAATTTGAATGCATTATTTCTTTAGAACTGACAAGCGTATACCCCTGGAGTAAAAATAGGATTTTTATAACAGGTTACCTGTAAAATCCTTTCCTTGGGAGTACATCACGGGACACAGAGCCACAGTAATTACTCTATGGGTTATATGGCACCTTCAGGTGATGGACACTGGCACATCCTAGACAGGAAGTTCGATTCTCCATATAACCCCCTCCCCTTACCTAGAATACATCAGTTTTGTAGCAAAGCAATACACGTGTAACCAGAAAGAGGGGAGGGACCCCTGTGTCCCGTGATGTACTCCAAGAAAAAGATTTTACAGGTAAGCGGTTATAAAAATCCTATTTTCTTTATCGTACATCACAGGACACAGAGCCACAGTAATTACTGTATGGGATGTCCCAGAGCAATGCTATCACCAAAAAAAAAAAGAAGTAGGGTGCAATCAGACCTGAGGACCTTTACTGCTGCCTGCAGCACACTGCGCCCAAAGGCGATATCCTTATGCCTTCTTACAGCCACCTGATAGAATCTGGTGAATATATGGACTGAAGACCAAGTTGCGGCCTTATAGATTTGAGCCATGGAGGCTTGGTGATGCACTGCCCACAAAGTACTAACAGCCCTGGTGGAGTGCACTTTGATTTTAAAAGGTGGAACTTTCCTCTTCAAACCATAAGCTTGAATAATTAACTTGCCGAATTCATTTGGCAATAGTGGATTTTGACACTGCCTGTCCTTTCCTAGGACCTTCAGGCAACACAAAACATCCGTTTTCCAAATCTGAGCAGTCGCCTTCAAAGATTTTGACTGCTCTCACTACATCCAAAGAATGTAGTGACTTTTCTTCCATAGAATAGGGTTCTGGGGAAAAAAAAAAATATATCCTAGTTTAGATGAAAACCTGAAACCACCTTTGGCAGAAAACTAGGATGAGGACGCAATACTACTCTATCCTTGTTAAGAGTCATATTTAAATCATTCACGAGAAAGGGCCGCAGAAGATATGACTACCAAAAAAACTAGTTTCTTTGTCAAAAGGACCAAGGGAATATGTCGTATCAGCTCAAAAGGCTGATTCTGTAATGCCGACAGAACTAAATTCAAGTCCCAAGGGTGCTCTAACTGGTGGATTAAGCCACGTTACCCGCTGTATAAAGCTTCGGACCAAAGAATGAGAAGCAAGCGGATGTTGAAACAATACCAATAAGGCCAAGACCTGGCCCTTGATAGTACTCAAGGCCAGTTTCATCTCTAACTCCATTTGCAGAAAGGCAAGAATTCTACCCACGACACTTTCTAGGATGCCAACCCCTGGATTCACACCAGGAGACATATGCCTTCCCAGACTCTATAATAAAGGACTCTGGAAGCTGGCTTCCTTGCATTAAAAGTAGATATCACTGAGCCTGAAAGAATGTGGGTTTCAATAGCCAAACCGTTAAATTTATCATTTGTAAAGTAGGATGGAACACCGGCCCCTGCAATAGCAGGTCTGGACGTGGTGGTAGTCTCCATGGGGCCCCTACCACCAACTTTACTATTTCTGCATACCAAGATCTTCTGGGCCACAAGAACTACCCACTTCCTTTCCTGCTTGATCCTGCAAAGTCGTCGAGGTAGCAGCAGAATAGGAGGGAATGCAAAAAATCAATAAGAACTGATCCCACAGAGTCACCAACGCATCTGTTCTGCATGCGAGTGGATCCCTTGTTCTTGACAAAGTTGTCGACTTTGTTGTTGAACCTGGTTGCAAACATATCTACCTCAGGGATCCCCCATCTTTGGCATATAGCCAGGAAGATGTTGGGGTGAAGGGACCATTCCCCCGGGAACAACTTCTGGCGACTTTAGTAGTCCACCTGCCAATTCTCTATTCCTGGAACAAAGATTGCCGATATGCACAGCACATGCTTTTCTGCCCAGGTTAGGATATGGTTTACCTCTCCCTGGGCTGTCTGACTTCTGGTGCCCCCTTGGCGATTGATACAAGCCACTGCTGTGGCATTGTTGGATTGAATCCTGACAGGAGAATCCCGCAACCTAAATATCCAGGTCTTTAGGGCTAGGTACGCTGCCCGAATCTCTAGAATGTTGATGGTCAAAGTCCTTTCGGTTCTGGACCATTTCCTTTGGACAGACGCCTCTTCCAGGACTGCTCCCCAACCCGAAAGGCTGGCATCTGTTACCACCTTCCAGGTAACTGGTGAGGATTTCCCCTTCTGCAGATTCTCGGATATTTTCCACCAACTGAGGCTCTGGCACACTTTTGGCGACAAATGCATCGGAAAATCTATTGCTTGGACCTTCTTGTTCCAGGCAGACTGAATACGTTTTTTCAGCAGTCGCGACTGAAAATTAGCATAGGGAACTGCTTTGAATGAAGCCACCATCTTCCTCAACCTCATACAAAAAAGGCGAATAGAAGGACCCTTCTTTGCCCTGACCACCTGAACCAGCTAATTTATGGCACTGATCTTGTCCTGGGGTAAAAAAACACCCTCTTCTGGGCTGTATCTATAACCAGACCCAAGTACTCTAATTTTCTTACTGTCTTTAAAGAAGATTTCTCTAGGTTGAGGACCCAACCTAGGTATTCCAGGTAGTTGACTGGGGACCATTCTTTGGTCCAAGCGGACTACCAACAGGCCTATCAAGAGCAGGTCGTCTAGGTAAGCTATTATCATTATACCTAGAGTCCTTAGTCTGGCCATTTTTGTAAACACCCGAGGTGCAGTCGCTAGACCAAAAGGCAAGGCTACAAACTGAAAATGAAGTTTTTCTACTTCGAAACACAGATACTTCGGTGAGCAGGGAAAATAGGTACATGCAGGTATGCATCCTTGATGTCGATTGATTGCAGAAGTTCTCCTCCTTGTAGGATGGAGACTACTGATCGGATTGATTCCATGCGAAAAGAGCAAATTTTCCGGAAACGGTTTAGATCTTTGAGATCTAGAACGGGTCTGACATCTCCATTTAGTTTTGGCACTGTGAAAAGGTTTGAATAAAACCCCAACCCTTGCTATTCCATGGGGATCACAATGATCACTTTTTGCGACAAAAGTCGGTCTAACACTAGAAAGAGAGACTTTTTCTCTGGATCTTTGGGGACATTTGACCTGAGGAAACGAGGAGTCGGGAATTTTCAGAACTCTAGTTTGTAACCTAGAGGTATTGTGGAGACCACCCATCTGTCTCCAAATTCTTCCTGCCAGACCCTTCAGAACTGCAGAAGTCGTCCCCCCACTTGAATGAGCGGGGGCGCCCCTTCATAAAGAGGCTTTAGCGTTCTGTCTTGTGGGTTTGCTCCCCCAGGACCTTTTGTCCCTGGGGTTGACCCCGAGGTTTACCTCTTGAACCTGATGGTGGAGGCCGTCACGACTGCCTGAAGGCTGATGCCCCTGGCACTGGAGAAAGAGTCAGAGTAAAACGTCCCTCATTTAAACTTTTTCTTAACTGGCAAAAGGGTACTTTTCCCACTTGATATTTTTTGGATATATTTGTCCAAATCATCCCTGAACAGCTTTTCACAACAGAAAGGAAACCCAGCAAGGAGCTTTTTGCATGTCGCTTCGGCTGACCAACTTTTCAACCATAAGATTCTACGCATATGCACCAACCCAAGCATAAGGCAAGAGGTTTGAATAGAATCTCCGATTGCATCAATTGAAAAACACAAAGCCGCTGGCAGCTCGGCTAACTCCTGGGCCAGCTGTTCAGGGAAACGCCCTTGAGCACCTGTTTCAAATGGTCTCTCAAGGACCGACATACCCCTATTGCCGCCACTGCAGGTTGAGCTACTGAACCTGCAAAAAGAAAAAAGTTTTTCAACAGGAATTCCAATTTTTTATCAGTTGGATCCCTAAGCATTTGCGCATTGTCAACCGGTCAAGTCAAACTTTTATTCACAGGGGATATAGCAGCGTCAATTGCCAGTATACTCCACATTAGTACATTTTTCCTCCATAGGATAAAGTGTTGAAAGCTTTTTAGGAGGGAGTGGGAGGTGATCCCACTCAGAATACATAAGCTTTTCCAGCAATGAATGGACAGGAAAGTCACGTAAGGAGGCTTTAGTAAACCCCCCAAAAAAACCTCCCCAGTTATATAGACAGGGGGCTGAATTGTCAAGCAATTGCAGCCCCTGACAACCCCGATGGCTCACTCTGACCAGTCTCCCAAGATCTTTCGGGGGGGGGGGGGGGGGTGTTGCAGAGGAAGGGTCCTTAGGGCGACCCCTTTGTGCCCTTTTTTTTTTTGTGGTATTTGTACCACCTCCTCTTGTCAGTGCTGAGCACAAACGCAGAGGCACTACCAAAAAAAACCTGGGGATTGGGCCGGAGGAAGCGTGCAGCTTGTGACACAGAGAGAGACTGACAAGCATGGAATCAGGTACGTGCACTTGACAGCCCCCGGTGGCAACTATAGGCATGACAACATTTACGTAAAGGAGAAACTCCACAAGAATTAGAAAGATTCCTTAGAAATCTCCCTTACGTTATCCAGCTGCAGGGTTCTGTGGTAACCAGACCCAATCTTCACCACTCATGGTGGGCTCTGTTAAAAAAACCTTCAGGGACCGGGGCCCCTTTTTATCGGGGGTTCCACACCCTTGGGCCTGTAAAGCACCCCGCCAGGAATATAGCTGAAAAAATAAATAAATACTGGATCCCGGGGTCCAGCTCTCTAAAAAAAAAAAAAAAAAAAAAAAAAAGAGAAGCGTTACAGGCAAAACCTCGTTTCTTCCAACACGAGGCCCGGGTACCATTCAATTCAGCCTGGAAAAGACACTTTGAATGGATCTGGTTGCAAAGCTTGCCCCAGCAAGGAATGTTCCAGCGGAGCACAGCACATCTTTACTCGTGACCAACACCTAAGACACTGGCGTAAAAAAAACAAAAAAAAAAAAACAAAAAAAAAAAAAAAACAGAGGTACTCCCGGTAAGGGGAGGGGTTATATGGGGAATTGAACTTCCTGTCTAGGGGGTGCCAGTGTCCATCACCTGAAGGTGCCATATAACCCATATACAGTAATTACTGTGGCTCTGTGTCCCGTGATGTACGATAAGGAAAATCTGATAACATGTTTATTATTTATGGTATTAAGGTTTGAACATGCACTACAGACGCGGATTTAGCCGTTGTGATATAAAATTTACAATTTGGTACAAAAAGTAATGAATATTTTAACAAACGGTTGCCTTAAAACTATATGTGAAAACAGAAGATCCTTGAGCTGCGGATTGCTGCTGGCGGCATACCATTATCTAGACTAAAAACCACTCAGGTTACAGTACTCTTGCCAAGCCTCAGTTCCTAAAACATTTCACCTGTTTGTCGTATGAGATCCAGACATCCTTTCGGTGTACAAGGAATAAAGCAATCTCCAAGATCTCCTCGAGCAAGTTTACCCGCATTTATACTTGTTAACCTGTGGGAGAAAAAAAAAAAAAAAAAAAAAAAAAAAAAAAAAAAAGGGAGGAGAGAGAAGGGTAAGGACATCAAATAAATGATATATCTCAACCTCTCTCAAGTATATGTTCTCAAAAATTTGGAGCCAGCAACACTGTACTTTAAATCTTATCTAACAAAAATCCTGCGATTATCCCACCTCCAAATAGGCAAAAAGTTTGTAAATGAAAAAACAAAAAAGGAAGCCAAAGAATTAAAATATGAGAGCCACAACCCATTAAATCCTAATACAAGACTCAAACAAAATTGTGACTGCACTTCTCTAAGAGCCCATTCACACCTGAGTGTTTTCAGCTGGGAAAACTCTCAAAAGTTACAAAAACGCCCAACAAGCAAAATCCTATTCATCTAAATGGCCCCTGTTCACATCTAAGGATTCAGTTGCCTGAAGTTCAAAAAAGTACGAGCTTATTTTATTTTATTGGCAGATTACATGCATTTCTCTGCTTTTTACATTGGTGACCCTTTGACCTGTACAAAATCGCAGGCAGAAAAAAAATAAAATAAAATTTGAAGCAAAAAATTTGCACGACTTTCCGCCTGAAAACGATATGCTCAGGTGTGAATGCTGCCCTAGTGATCAACAAATCCATCTAACCACAAGACCCTGTAGTTATAAGGAGGGGGCATCATCCATGTCCAGCCCCACCAGCACAAAGTGCAGCAGCCCCCCCCCCCCCACCCGATAGAGTGGGGGCATCTCCTCAAAAATGAGGGCTTGGTGCTGGGTTTAGAATTCTGGCCCTGGCCTTGCCCTTAGCGCACCGTTGGCGGCAGAACTGCCTTGGTGCTGAGACATTTGAGGAAGCAGTCCCTGAAGTTTTAAAACGAGGGACACCTGGTGCTTTCTTCACAGGAAGTAGAGAACTCTTCCCTCCGGAAATCTTTTGGATATATTCGTCCAAATGATCACCAAATAAACGTTCCCAATGAAAAGGGAAACTTGTCAATAACTTTTCACAAGGAAGCTCGGCTGACCATTTAAGCCACAAAAGTCTGTACATATGTACAGACAAGAGAGCCAAACGAGAAACCTGTTGTATTGAATCCTTTTAAAAGGCGTCAACAGCAAAAACACGGGAATATCGATCATCCTCCTGCTTAGGCCTATCCGGCCGTTTGACATGATCATTTCCGGACTGGCAGATACCAATTGCTGCAACAGCTGGGTGAATAGCTGAACTGGCCAAAGAAAAGAAGCCTTTCATAATGACTCTAATTTCTTGTCAACAGGGTCTTTCAAGCCCTGTGCATTAACTACCTGGACAAGTTAAGTTCTTGTTTAAAAGGAAGAGACTGCTGCATCTATGGCTGGCATGCTCCCTTTAACAAACTTTTCATCCATGGGATATAAAAAGGGAAAACCTCTTTAACCACTTCAGCCCCGGAAGGTTTTACCCCCTTCCTGACCAGAGCACTTTTTACAATTCGGCACTGCGTCGCTTTAACTGCTAATTGCGCGGTCATGCAATGCTGTACCCAAACGAAATTTGCGTCCTTTTCTTCCCACAAATAGAGCTTTCTTTTGATGGTATTTGATCACCTCTGCCGTTTTTATTTTTTGCGCTATACGCGGAAAAAGACCGAAATGATATTTTCTACTTTTTGTTCTAAAAAAAATCCAATAAACTCAATTTTAGTCATACATTTAGGCCAAAATGTATTCGGCCACATGTCTTTGGTAAAAAAAATGTCAATAAGTGTATATTTATTGGTTTGCGCAAAAGTTATAGCGTCTACAAACTAGGGTACATTTTCTGGAATTTACACAGCCTTTAATTTATGACTGCCTATGTCGTTTCTTGAGGTGCTAAAATGGCAGGGCAGTACAAAACCCCCACAAATGACCCCATTTTGGAAAGTAGACACCCCAAGGAATTTGCTGAGAGGCATGTTGAGCCCATTGAATATTCATTTTTTTTGTCCCAAGTGATTGAATAATGACAAAAAAAAAAAAAAAAAAAAATTACAAAAAGTTGTCACTAAATGATATATTGCTCACACAGGCCATGGGCATATGTGGAATTGCACCCCAAAATACATTTAGCTGCTTCTCCTGAGTACGGGGATACCACATGTGTGGGACTTTTTGGGAGCCTAGCCGCGTACGGGGCCCCGAAAACCAAGCACCGCCTTCAGGATTTCTAAGGGCGTACATTTTTGATTTTACTCCTCACTACCTATCACAGTTTTGAAGGCCATAAAATGCCCAGATGACATAAAACCCCCCCAAATGACCCCATTTTGGAAAGTAGACACCCCAAGCTATTTGCTGAGAGGCATGTTGAGTCCATGGAATGTTTTATATTTTGACACAAGTTGCAGGAAAGTGACAAATTTTTTTTTTTTTTTTTTTTTTTTGCACAAAGTTGTCACTAAATGATATATTGCTCACACAGGCCATGGGCATATGTGGAATTGCACCCCAAAATACATTTAGCTGCTTCTCCTGAGTATGGGGATACCACATGTGTGGGACTTTTTAGGAGCCTAGCCGCGTACGGGACCCCGAAAACCAAGCACCGCCTTCAGGATTTCTAAGGGCGTACATTTTTGATTTTACTCCTCACTGCCTATCACAGTTTCGGAGGCCATGGAATGCCCAGGTGGCACAAAACCCCCCCCCAAATGACCCCATTTTGGAAAGTAGACACCCCAAGCTATTTGCTGAGAGGCATGGTGAGTATTTTGCAGCTCTCATTTGTTTTTGAAAATAAAGAAAGACGAGAAAAAAATTTTTTTTTTTTCTTTTTTCAATTTTCAAAACTTTGTGACAAAAAGTGAGGTCTGCAAAATACTCACTATACCTCTCATCAAATAGCTTGGGGTGTCTACTTTCCAAAATGGGGTCATTTGGGGGGGTTTTGTGCCACCTGGGCATTCCATGGCCTCCGAAACTGTGATAGGCAGTGAAGAGTGAAATCAAAAATTTACGCCCTTAGAAATCCTGAAGGCAGTGCTTGGTTTTCGGGGTCCCGTACGCGGCTAGGCTCCCAAAAAGTCCCACACATGTGGTATCCCCGTACTCAGGAGAAGCAGCAGAATGTATTTTGGGGTGTAATTTCACATATTCCCATGGCATGTTTGAGCAATATATCATTTAGTGACAACTTTGCGCAAAAAAAAAATAAAAAAAATAAAAAATTGTCTCTTTCCCGCAACTTGTGTCGCAATATAAAATATATTACATGGACTCAACATGACTCTCAGCAAATAGCTTGGGGTGTCTACTTTCCAAAATGGGGTCATTTGGGGGGGGTTTGAACTGTCCTGGCATTTTATGCACAACATCTAGAAGCTTATGTCACACATCACCCACTCTTCTAACCACTTGAAGACAAAGCCCTTTCTGACACTTATTGTTTACATAAAAAAATTAATTTTTTTTTGCAAGAAAATTACTTTGAACCCCCAAACATTATATATATTTTTTAAAGCAAATGCCCTACAGATTAAAATGGTGGGTGTTTCATTTTTTTTTTTCACACGGTATTTGCGCAGCGATTTTTCAAACGCATTTTTTGGGGAAAAAACACACTTTTTACATTTTAATGCACTAAAACACACTATATTGCCCAAATGTTTGATGAGATAAAAAAGATGATCTTAGGCCGAGTACATGGATACCAAACATGACATGCTTTAAAATTGCGCACAAACGTGCAGTGGCGACAAACTAAATACATTTTTAAAAGCCTTTAAAAGCCTTTACAGGTTACCACTTTAGATTTACAGAGGAGGTCTACTGCTAAACTTACTGCCCTCGATCTGACCTTCGCGGCGATACCTCACATGCATGGTGCAATTGCTGTTTACATTTGACGCCAGACCAACGCTTGCGTTCACCTTAGCGCGAGAGCAGGGGGGACAGGGGTGCTTTTTTTTTTTTTTTTTTTTTTTCTTTATTATTATTATTTTTTTATCTTATTTTTAAACTGTTCCTTTCATTTTTTTTTTTTTAAATCATTTTTATTGTTATCTCAGGGAATGTAAATATCCCCTATGATAGCAATAGGTAGTGACAGGTACTCTTTTTTGCAAAAATTGGGGTCTATTAGACCCTAGATTTCTCCTCTGCCCTCAAAGCATCTGATCACACCAAGATCGGTGTGATAAAATGCTTTCCCAATTTCCCAATGGCGCTGTTTACATCCGGCGAAATCTACGTCATAAAATGCTCGTAGCTTCCGGTTTCTTAGGCCATAGAGATGTTTGGAGCCATTCTGGTCTCCGATCAGCTCTATGGTCAGCTGGCCGAATCACTGGCTGCATTCTCAGGTTCCCTGTTGGGACAGGAGAGCCAGAGAAAAACACGGAAGATGTTGGGGGGGGGGGGGGGCATTCCCTCCCACTGCTTGTAAAAGCAGTCTAGAGGCTAATTAGCCACTAGGATTGCTTTTACATGAAAGCCGACCGCTGGCTGAAAAGAATGATACCAAGATGATACCTAAACCTGCAGGCATCATTCTGGTATAACCACTCAAAGTCGTGAATGGCATACCTGAAGACAAAAAAATGGTTAACAATAAAGCACAGTAAACGGTAAGGTATAAAAAATTGCATACCTGAAAAGCAAACATGATAAAACATAATAACAATAACAATAAAACATTGCAGAATAGAATACAGTAAAAAAGAGCAGAACAATAGAGAGAGAATAGAGAGAGAGAGAACAATAAAACGACAACTATTTTTATTTTATATTTTTGTTTGTGTTTTTTTTTTTTTGTTTTTTTTTTTTACACTTTTTTTTGTAACTAACTTTTATAACTGTAACCGGTTCCAGGTTCGGGTCTCTCAAAATGCGATGGCATCTTGGGAGACCCTGTGAAAGTGTGCCTAGTCTGTGCAATGCTGTACCCTACGCTAATACTCAACTAGTGCATGGTAGCGTTCAAAACATTCACCAATGCAAAGACCAGGATTGTCAGGACAGGAGGGACAATAATAGTGGGTGTCACGCCTATATCCGCGCTTGCTGCAGACAACATCTTTTTTGGGGGGTTCGTTGGGTAGGGGTACTCGGGAGGACATAAAGAAAATGCCTCTCATGCAGCCGACTGCATTTGGTTGGGGATGTGAATGGGGGAAGTACAGGCGCTGCAGAAGTGCTGGGTTCCCAATTAGGATTGGCGAATGCAGCAGGAAGGGCACTATGGGCACGACGGGCCTGTGTTTGTCTTTTTGGTGGCAGCGGGACACTACTTGTGCTTGCCACCTCACCAGCTTGAACTGCACTTATGGGACTCGCCACGTCACCAAGTGTTACTGCAGTGCTGGTTTGACTACGACCGGGGTGTACTAGGCCGCTGGCGCTTGCCAGTTCACCAAAACGCTACAAAAAAAACTGTTAGCGATCACAGGGATCCGGCCTGACTCTGCGAACGCTGCAGTTATGCGTTTAGTGTTTTGTAAGTGACAGTGATCGATCGATACTGCACTTGGGTGGGCTGGGCCGGGCGGAGGGGCAAAACGCAGGTGCTAGCAGGTATCTGGGCTGATTCCGCTAACACTGCGTTTTTGGGAACCCTAAACTGCTGGGGACGCTAGTATAGATCTGATCGGATCAGATATTGATCCGATCAGATACTATACCACTAAGGGAGGTATACGGTGCGTGCATGGGTGTTAGCGGTACTGGCGCTAACCTGACGCTGCCTGGGGCTGGTGCTTGCCAGTTCACCAAAACGCTACCAAAAAAACTGTTAGCGATCGCAGGGATCAGGCCTGACTCTGCGAACGCTGCAGTTATGCGTTTAGTGTTTTGTAAGTGACAGTGATCGATCCTGCACTTGGGTGGGCTGGGCGGAGGGGCAAAACGCAGGTGCTAGCAGGTATCTGGGCTGATCCCGCTAACACTGCGTTTTCGGGAACCCTAAACTGCTGGGGACGCTAGTATAGATCTGATCGGATCAGATATTGATCCGATCAGATACTATACCACTAAGGGAGGCGTATGCTGCGTGCGCGGGTGTTCGCGGTACTGGCGCTAATCTGACGCTGCCTGGGGCGACGCATATCACCGCCGGGTGATCAGGGGGCTAAACCTTTATTCGGTAATAAACGGCGGGTGCCCTGACACTATAAAAAATAAACGAACTAACCAGCGTCAACCGTAACAGTTATACGGTGATCAGTGGTGAAAGGGTTAACTAGGGGGCAATCAAGGGGTTAAAACATTTATTAGATAGTATATGGGGGTCCCTGTCGCTATAAAATGCTGCCGGCGAACCTAAATATTTACGTTCCTAACTACCGTCACCAGCGACACTAATACAGCGATCAGAAAAATGATCGCTTAGTGACACTGGTGACAGGGGGTGATCAAGGGGTTAAAACTTTATTAGGGGGGGTTAGGGGGGTATCCTAGACCTAAAGGGGGGTAATACTCACTGCCCTAACACTAACTGTCACAAACTGACACTATGCAGTAATCAGAAAAAAAAAAAAAAAAAAATACTGCTAATGTCAGTTTGTGACAGGGGGGGGGGGTGATTGGGGGGGGATCGGGGGTGTAAATATGCCTGGCATGTTCTACTGTGTGTGTGTGTGTTTGGTGCACTCACTTGTCTTCTCTCCTCGGCGCTGGGACGGAAACTGCCCAGCCGAGGAGAGATGACATCACATCCTCTGCCTGTGTGAAACGACACACAGGCAGAGGAGGACTCCCATTGGCTGGGAGCGATCGCGAGGGGGGGGCCACGATCGGATGGTCTCCCCCTCGCCTCCCGACGCTCCCAGTCAAATGCCGACCGCCGATGGCACCGGGGGGGGGGTCCGATCGGACCCCCCGCCCGCGGGAGGCAGATCACGTACGGGTACGTGATTTTGCCTGCCCGTGCCATTCTGCCGCAGTATATATGCGGTAGGCGGTCGGCAAGTGGTTAAGAGGAACAAAATCCTGTCAGGATGTTCCCAATCAGCATACACCGCCTGTTCCAGCAGGGGGTGTAGGGGTAAAGCCTGTGCGGCCTAAAGAGGCATCAGGGATCCCAAGAGGACCAGGGGGGCTCAGTCACCTCTGCTATTTTAAGAGAGAACTTAACCTTTTCCCTACCGCTGTATAGTCATACGACGCCCAAAGGAACCAATAGTCCCTCCAGGCGGGCGTCATATGACGTCCTGGGATTCCCTGCATTGTGGGGAGCGCACCCGCCGCATCACTTGGGACCCAATGCACGTGCCCAGCGGCCGCGATGTCCGCCGGGCACCCGCGATTGCTCATCACAGAGCAGGGACGTGGATCTGTGTGTGTAAACACAGATCCACGTCCTGTCAGGTGAAAGGAGACCGATCCATGTGTTCCCATTACAGAGGAACACCGGTCTCCTCCCCTTGCGAGTCCCCTCCCCCTACAGTTAGAATCATTCCCTAGGACAGTTAACCCTTTGAACCACCCCCTAGTGTTAACCCCTTCCCTGCCAGTCATTTATACAGTAATCAATGCATTTTATAGCACTGATCCCAAAATAGTGTCCGATATGTCCACCGAAATATCGCAGATCGCCGCCATTACTAGAAAATATATTATAAATTTTATAAATACATATATACACACACACACACAACAGCCTAAACTGAGTAAAAAAATTTTTTTTTTTTTTTTGAAAATTGGGATATTTATTATAGCAAAAAATAAGTGTTTTCTCAAAATTGTGGCTCTTTGTTTATAGCGCAAAAAATAAAAAAACAGAGGTGATCAAATATCACCAAAAGAAAGCTCTATCTGTGGGGGAAAAAAAAATTATCAAAAATTAATTGGGGTACAACGTCGCATGACCGCACAATTCTCAATGTGCGACAACGCTGAAAGCTGAAGATTGGCCTGGGCAGGAAGGGGGGTGAAAATGCCCTGTATGGAAGTGGTTAAAGGCAGAACGAACCATTTCGGTCAGTCAGGATGAAAGCATCTGCAACCAGGCTGAGGCAGGACATCAACTGGATATCTTTTTGTCCAGATTGCTTGGAAGCAGACTCATCCGCCAGGCCCACCACAGAATACCGAGCTTTTAGCTCTTCTCCATTCTCAACCCATTCCTGCTCCAAACTAGGAGGCTCCACGGAGGGGGATCTGTGACGCTTCTTGACACCCTGCGGGATGGAGGAAATCATGCCAGCAATCCTGTGCTCTAACCCGGCTAGGGCCGAGGACAGTTCATCCTTAGTGATAAAGGGTGAAGTAGCAGCGTTGAATGTAGGCACAATACCAGATAGGCGCAGTGGCTCAGATTTCCCAGCAGCCTCTGGTCTTTCAGGGGATACAAGACTAGGGATACGACTAGGTTCATCAGGAACTACTGACAAAATAGGTGTGCCCCTTCCCTGTAATGTTAGTCCCACTCTTTTTTCGAAGACATTTACTAGCCACAAAAAGAGTACTTGGGTGTAGTATTAAAACACCTCAGAAGGGAAACCTTTTAATAGGGCTCACCAATCCCCTATGCAACAAGCCTGCTAAGCACCTTTAGCCTGCCAAGCAACACTTGGTGACCCGGGTAAGGAGAAATGAACCGCTGCAAGTGCCTGTTCAGAATCTGCTCTGTGTCCCACAGCTGCCTTCTGCATATGCCAAGCACTGCATGCTTGGCATATACAGCTTAAAAAAAAAAAAAAAGCGGGCTGTGCGCCGGAACGTTCTGTGCATGCTTGTGCATGTTTATGCGTGGTCCCGGCGAACAGGCGTGGCCGTTTTCGTGTGTGATGCGAATCTTCGTGCACCCAGATAAAGGCTACTGCGCATGTGCAGCGAAGCCACATCGCCAAACTGCTGAGTACAGCGGTACGCTTGGGAATGCACGTGTGCCATGGTAAACCAGGGCGTAGTGTCCAGGATTCCACTTCGCAGGGTCCAGCGCCCAGAGGCCGCATTACAGGTAAAACCTCGCTGGATCTTGAGTCTTCTTTGCAAAGCTTGGATACCATTTATCTAAGCATATAAAGCCTGTGTCAAATGGATCCGATCGGTCAATCCCTTGATTCATTTAGGACCCGTTTGTGGGACTAGAGAGCTCAAACAAACCGTGCCATCCACCTTGCAGACACTGGTAAAACTGAAGTGCTTCCTGTATGGGAGGGGTTATATAGGGGACCACTTCCTGTCTAAAAAGACCTTTGGTCTACCAGTGTCTATTCACCTGGAGATGAAGTATAACCCAGTAGGTAATGAATTTTCTGTGTCCCAAGATGCATGAAAAAGAAATATATGCTTTATTGAATACCAGCTGGGACCCTTGGATGTTAATTCTGCTGGGGCTGGATGTTGATTATACCTCCTGCCTCCTTATAACTACAGGGTTTTTTAAATTTAAGAAAATGAGAGCTCTATAATGTGAAATCCAAGAATTCTGGTAAGAGGCGTGAGTTTATGTGGGGATGGCCTTCCTATGAGCATCTTTTCACGTTGTGTTTGCAGACTTTGTACACGGATAAATCACTGGGACGCTTACTATCCAATTGGATTTTCATTAGTGGTTTTATAAAGGTGAAAAATCGCCATAATGGTCCTTCATATGGATAATTGATTGACGTTACACACACATAATTAAATATATATATATATTTTATGTTTTGTGAGAACAGTATACAGTATATCATGCGTTCCTGCAACTGGCAGAAGATGCAACTCCACACTATACAAACCTCTCCTGCTGCTGTGCAATGCTCTGCTGTAAAGAAATCCTCCACTTAAGTGTCCATCAAAACCTCTGAGGGTTGCCGATCTGTGACCTCTGCAGTGCTCAGTGGCTCCTCCAGCAGTGGTGGGGAGGTGGGCTGAAAGCAGTAGTTGACCACTCCTGGGAGGTGTCCATTTTAGAAGTCACTTCAGAGGAGGATTTCTTTACAATTGAGTGGTGTCCAGAGGCACAAGCAAGAACAGTATTACTTTATATTTTTTTAGAGGTACAGCTGTGTTCATGTTATGCATCTCCAACATGCAGAGCCTAGGGTTCCTGGACATCTATATTGTCACCCAATTTGTGCTCAAGAATCCCTAGCTCCAATTAGCAGGCAAGAACACTACAGGGTTAGAGAGCTGTGCCCCTCAACAGAGCCAGGGAACACCAAGTGCCCATCTATACAACAATAAAAAAAAAAAAACAACGATAGAACTCACCCATCAACATCTTTGGCTGGTGACACGGCATTGGTGACCTTTTCTGTGTCTATTTTGTGATCCGAATCCAGAGGCAGCTGAACAATCAGACCATGTAACTCTGGATTTTCATTAATCGCCTTTATCTTGCTTAATACCTAAAGAGACACAATTATCAGACTCTCACTTGTTCTGAATATTACCCCACCCCCCTCTCATTCCTTCCCAGCCTCCACCTGCTTTGAATATTATCACCCCCCCCCCCCATCCTTTCAGCCTCCATCTGTCCTAAATTTTACCCCCATCCCTTCCCAGCCTCCACCTGACCTGAATATTCACCCCCCCCCCGTCCCCCCATCCCCCCATCCCCCGGTCCCTTCCCAGCCTCCACCTGTCCTAATTTCTACTCCTCTTCCCAGCCTCCATCTGCTTTGAATATTAACCCCCCATCCTTTTCCAGCCTCCATCTGTCCTAAATATTACCCCCCCCCCTTCCATCCCTTCCTGGCCTCCACCTATCCTGAATGTTATCGATATTCCTCTTACCTCCGCCTCAGTTGAAGCTCTTGGTAACTTGACATGACTAGCATCAATTCCAATCTTGGGGAAAAAAAAAAAGTGAAGATAAAAGAGACACAAATTAATGAAGCAAATATTTTTAAAGTGGGCCTTTTAACAACTCCCTTACCCCTCACCTATAAGCAGCAACTATCATTTTCCAAAAAGCTTCACCTTTCACCTTCTTATAAGCGGTCCTCGTGTTTCATACCTAAACCTTTCCACATTCTCCTTTTCACCAAATGTTTGGACAACACTAACTTTGTAGCAAGTCAAATGGTGAGGATCTGCAGCACAGCCAAGAATGGCACAGGCACCAGGATTACCGGCGTCATTTCTGAGCCAGCATCTCAGTCCAGAAAGCAGATGCGGACTCTGAATGATGCCTGAAAAACATTGGCTCCATCCTTCTGGACAGGGGAAGCACTCATTTCTTTGAGAGGACATGAATACCTGGAAACGTTCACTAGCCCTGTTTAAACTGGTATGTACTTAACATGGAGAAAGAAAAAAAAAAAAAAAAAGTATTGGGTGCCAAGTCCATAATACTTAGCTGTCAATCAAAAAAAATCATGCGTTTAAACATTCATACTTTTCATTGGCCAGAATATTAAAGCATTTGTTACTCCAACACTTCATATTCCTGATATGTGGCTGCTGTACAGTGTACTTTTATGGGAACGTATCCTGTTCTCTGTATTGCTTCTTTTATGCAAAAATTCATGGCGTTCCTACCAATTGCTCTGCTTTCCTATCCTACTGACCACACTAAGCAAGAGAGCACACTATAGTCAGCTCTGTAGCTAGGCTGGGAACTCAGCCTGCCTTCCACCAATGATCAGGCTGGTGCCGACACCACCCCACTGCACCATTCACTGGTTAGACCAGTGTTCTGCTGTTTCTCCTCCCCTAACTCTTATGCAGCTGAGAATAGAAATATTTTTCCTTTAAGCTCTGTGTTGCAGGAGTCCTTGTATTTTTTTTTGGTATAGAACAGCGGTTCGCAGGGCCATGGCCTTCCCTCATTCAGGACTCCGGCTAGCTGAAGATCCGATCCCCTAACCTCCCAGCTCCCATAGTGACCTACAGTTTCTTTCCCCTCTCTGGTCCCCCAAAAAAGGTGTCAGTCAGGTGTCCCAGTTTGTCCACTGCAATATCGCAATCCTGCTATAAGTTACTGATCGCCGCCATTACCTAAATAAATAAAAAAATATATATATATATATATATTTTATACACACACACCTTTGTAGACGCTGTAACTTTTGCGCAAACCAATCAATATACACTTATTGGGATTTTTTTTTTTTTTTTTACCAAAAATATGTAGCAGAATATATAATTGGCCAGATGAAGAAATTAGATTTTTTTTGGATGTTTTAGAGCAGAAAGTAAAAAATTATGGTTTTTCTTTAAGGGGCATTTAGTAGTAGTAGTAGTAATAATAATAATAATAATAATAATAATAATAATATCCTGCCAAAGCCCCACGTGTCTGTACAGAGTAAGTGTGCCACGTGCAGAAAACTTTCATACGGGAACACGGCTATTTTAGTTGACAGCTTGACAGTTGCAGAAGCTAAAAGGCCGCAGATGTGATTACAGCATTTTAGCAGATGGCAGCTTACCGCTCTCACCCTGTGCAGTTCAACCAATAGAAAGCACTGTGTACCAAATACACTCACTGTGCACTTTATTGGGTACACCTTGCTAGTAGTGAGTTGAACCCCCTTTTGCCTCCAGAACTGCCTTCATTCTTCATGGCATAGATTCAACAAGGTGTTGGAAACATTCCTCAGATTTTGGTCCATAGTGACATGATAACATCACACAGTTGCTGCAGATTTGTCGGCTGCACATTCCTGATGCGACTCTCCCATTCCACCACATCCCAAAGGTTCTCTACTGGATTGAGATCTGGCGACTGTGGAGGCCATTGGAGTACAGTGATCTCATTGTCATGTTCAAGAAACCAGTGGTGAGATTATATGAGCTTTGTGACATGGTGCATTATCCTGCTGGAAGGAGCCATCAGAAGATGGGGACACTGTAGTCATAAAGGGATGGACATGGTCAGTAACAATACTCAGGTAGGCCGTGGTGTTTAAATGATGCTCAATTGGTACTAAGGGGCCCAAAGTGTGCCAAGAAAATATCCCCCACACCATTACACCACCACCAGCCTGAACCATTGATACAAAAACAGGATGGATCTATGCCTTCATGTTGTTTACACCAAATTCTGACCCTATCTGAATGTTGCAGCTGAAAGCAAGACTCAGACTAGGCAACATTTTTTTCAATCTTCTATTAACCAATTTTGGTGAGCCTGTGTCAATTCCTCAGTTTCCTGTTCTTAGCTGACAGGAGTGACACCCAGTTTGGACTTCTGCTGCTGTAGCCCATCTACTGCAAGTTTCGATGTGTTGCGTGTTCAGAGATGGTATTCTGCATACCTTGGTTGTAATGAGTGGTTTAGTTAGTTACTGTTGCCTTTCTATCATCTCTATCCAGTCTGCTCATTTTCCTCCACATAACTGCCCCTCACTACATATTTTCTTTTTCGGACCATTCTCTGTAAACCCCAGAGATGGTTGTGCATGAAAATCCCAGTAGAGGAGCAGTTTTTGAAATACTCAGACCAGCCCGTCTAACACCAACAACCATGCCACATTCAAAGTTACCTAAAGGGGTTGTAAAGGTTTGTGGTTTTTTTTTTCACCTTAATGCATTAAGGTGAAAAAAAAAAAAAAAAACCACCTGTCAGTGACCTACGCCCCCCCGTTTTACTTACCTGACCCCTCGAACTTGACCCACGGGGACATGCTCTCTGCCCATGGTTCTCGGCTGTTGATTGGATAGATTGTTAGCAGCGCAGCCATTGGCTCCCGCTGCTGTCAATCTAATCAAATGATGCAAGTGCCGGGGCAGAGTCCTGCATTCGGCCTTTTTGGACGCCCAAATGCTGGACTTGGGAGCGCGCCCGCAAGGTAACCCACTGGGAGAGCGCTTCCCCTGGGGGGAGGTATCAGATGTGGGGAGGAGCCGCGGAGAGCCACCGAGGGACCTCAGAAGAGCAGGTTCGGGGCTCTGTGCAAAACGAGCTGCACAGTGGAGGCAAATATATGATGTGTTTTTAAAAAAATAAATTTACCTTTACAATCACTTTAAGTTCTTTCTTCCCCATTCTGGTGCTTAGTTTGAACTTCAGCAAGTTGTCTTCACCATGTCTGTATGCCAAAATGCATGGAGTTGCTGCCATGCGAATGGCCGATTAGCAGTTTGTGTTACCAAGCAATTGAACAGCTGTACCTAATAAAAGTGGCCAGTGAGTGTGTACAGATTGCGGTCAAAAAGTGGTTAAAAAGTAAAGGAGCGTCTGACCTCTCCAACAGACAGGATGACAAAATGGGGGGGGGGGGGGTCGGGGCTGGAGGAAAAAACAAAAAAACACACACACACACACACACACACACACACAAACACACCCAGCAGTTCCAAATTTTTCTATGGGGGGCTATTAGATATTATTTGGCTTCCACAATAGGTACATAAATATATCCCTAAACAGTATATAGACAGGCTGCCAACTTCACTTTATAGGAGAAAAGGATGGCCAGCTAATATTACTCTGGGAAATATCCATCATGGATGGAAGAACAAATTCTGCAGGAATTGGACTAAGTTAACCCCTTTTTGCTGGCAGGCCCTGCGCTCCACTTTAAAGTGTAATTCCATTCAAAACTCAACTAGACTAAACCCCCATTCTAAGCCTATTCTATCTACCCTAAAAAGAAAACACATGTCTATACTTACCAATTCTGAAGTTGCTCCGGTCCGGTCCCATATCTCCAGCGGCAACTGCTGCAGAGCCTGGGCAAAGAAGCCACCCATAGGCTTATTATGGGGCATTCGCTGTCTACTGTCCTCTACACTGAAGAGAACACATTCATGTGACCGGACCGGAGCGCCCCCAGCATAGGAAAGTACAGACCACTTTCTTTTTACGGGACAGATAGAACAGGGGTGGGAGTAGATTTCAGCTTAGTTAGATTTTGACTGATATTACACTTTAGCACCTTCCTGACCAGCCACCGCAGTTATACTGCAGCAGGTTGGCTCCCCTGGGCGAACCGTCGTAACATTACGTTGGCTCGCCTTTTGACCACTAGGGGGCGCGCAACGCTGGAGCTGATGCTTGTGCCCGGTAGTCGTGATGACTGCCGGGCATCTGAAAATCGTGCCACGCAAACAGAACGGAGATCTGTCAATGTAAACAGATAGATCTCTGTGCTGTCAGGGGTGAGAAGAGCGATCTGTTCATACTAAGTATGAACAACGGTCGCTCTCCTCACCCAGGCAGTCCCATCCCCCCCCCCCCCCCAGTTAGAATCACTCCCTAGGTAACAGGTAACCCCTTGATCACCCCCTAGTGTTAACCCCTTCCCTGCCAGTGTCATTTACACAGTAAGAAGTGCATTTTTATAGCACTGACCGCTGTATAAACACCAATGGTCCCAGAAATGTGTCAAAGGTGTCCGATCTGTCTGCCATAATGTTGCAGTCCCAAAAAAAAAAAAAAAAAATATATAATAATAATAATAATAATAATAATTATATATATATTTATTAAATAATAATAATAAATAAAATATAAATTTGGGGATATTATAGCAAAAAGTACAAAATAGTGTTTTGTTTTTTTTTCAAAGTTGTCACTCTTTTTTTTTTTTCTTTGTTTATAGGGCAAAAAATAAAAGCCGCAGAGATGATCAAATACCACTAAAAGAAAGCTCTATTGGGGGGGGGGGGGGGGGGTCAATTTTGTTTGGGTACAGCATCGCACAACTGCGCATTTGTCAGTTAAAGCAATGCAAATAACACTGCAAAGAATTGCATGGCTGTTGCAAGGCTGGTGATGTAAAGGCAGTCCGCCCCCAAGTAGACATCCATTCCGCCCTATACCCACTGGGTCCTAGGACTTCTCCTCCAGCCACCGTGATTTGTCACGGACACCTATGAAGATTTTGCTTTTGGACAGATATGTACTGGGTTTTATAAAATTTCATAAACTGCCCACTAGATGGCGATTTTCACACACACACATTCAAATGGCATGCGATTCTTTGTAGCGCAATTGTCACAATTTTTTTTGTATTGATGCAAATAGCACTGCAATGTTTCGGTACTCTGTATGAGCAAGTACATGATCGAAAGCATCTCATAAAATTTGATTACATAAAAGACCAACTAAAAAAGGATTTTTAACCACTTCAGCCCCAGAAGAATTTACCCCTAATGTTTTTTGCGATACGGCACTGCGTCAGTTTAACTGACAATTGCGCGGAGAAGAAGAGAGAAGGGAGAAGGAAAGAATTTTGGAAAAAAAAAAAAAAAAAAAAAAAAAAACTTATTGCAATGTTTTTGGGGAAAGTAAAAAAAATTAAAAGTAGAATACATATCGGCCTAAACCTGAAGAAGAAATTCTTTAGTCTTTATATTCATCTTATTGATTGGTTTGAGCAACAGTTATAGCGTCTATAAAATAGGGGATAGATTTATGGCATCTTTCGGTTTTTTTTTCTTAGTAATGGTGGCGATCAACGATTTTTATCAGGAAAGGTTATTCAGATATACTTCTTAAAAAACACTCTGGAAGAAGTATTATCAATTAATAGGAGTGACTTGTTCAGGGAAAGAAACTCAAATGAAAATAGAGTGCCTTCAATTCCTTTTATAACAACTTATTCCATCCTGCATAGGAAAGTGGGTCAACTAATTAGGAAGCATTGGCACACTCTTACCAACGATCATACACTTAATGCCATCCTTCTGGTAAAACCACAGGTTGTCTACAAGGGGGCACCCTCCCTCAGGGGGAGTGTTGCAACTATTATTGACCCCCCTGTCATCAGGAAGGGATTTTTAGAATCCTGTGAGGTTATTAATCAGTGCAGGAGATGTAGGATATGTTCATTGAATGGATGCTTACACAGGAGAACTCAGTTTCAGGTCTTCTAGTACTCTGGTAGAGTTCGAGATTAGACCTTTTATCACATGTTCCACTAAGAGGGTGGTTTACCTACTCCAATGCCCTTGTGGGCTACAATATGTGGGTAGGACTAAGCGCCCCCTCATGGTAAGACTCAACGAACATGTGACGAACATCCTCAATGGCTTCCCCAAGCATCCCGTTTCCAGGCATTATTTAGAAGTTCATAATAAGAACCCTGATAAAACCATCTTTCTAGGGATAGATAAGTACACATGTCAATGGAGGGGTGGATCTTTGGTGCGAGGTATCTCACGGCTAGAGATGGCATGGATACATGGAATTAAATGCTATACACCGTTTGGGTTGAAAGTTGATATAGATCTAAATGCATTTATCGAGAATGCCTGATATTGCCTGAATTTTGTCCCTTTATGTGAATTTGGTGCAACACCTCAGTGGCATTACCTTATACTATGATTTTGTTTTTTCGGTTTTTAGCCTTTTTGTCTGCAATTTAAAGTAATCAATTTCGTTTTTTGTATATTTTTGGTTTATAACATATTACTTTTTTATATAGAGTAATTTTTACTTTTCAGGACACATTTTTTAGGTTTCATTATGATCACCTTATGCTACAACAGCCTTTATTATTTCCGATGATTTCTATATTAGATACTTATGAGTATCTCAATTAGTGCTAGTTTCTCCTTTTTCCACTAGATGGCGTAGTGATGCTTAGTTTACATTCTACGTCTATGCAGGTATATATGCCGGTCCAGGATTGGATTCACTGGCTTGGTGTCAGCAGTATATACACATCTGATGTATTTATTATTAAATTTATTCTTTTTGCTCTTGTTCTCATGCCATGGTACGCATGGTTTTACAATTTTAAGCGTTTTTTTCGAATTTTAACTCGTCATGGAGTTTGGTTGGTTTCCCGCCAATGAGGAGTCACAACGAGGCGTGGTTATACTAATGTGTATTTATTGCGATGAGTCAGAGCTTCGCCCGTTCCCCAGAGGATGTCAGTTATAGACGAAACGTACGCCAGGAGGTTGACGCTCTGACGTCATCGCGACCTTCATGTGAACGGGTGTATGCAACGCCGGTCGCGAACTGCTTTTTTTTTTTTTTTTAACTACATATTCTTGTAAGTGCAATTCCTTTTTTTAATATATGTTGTAAGCGGATTTACACTTTGGCCAGTTTTCTTTTGCCCTCATGATCCTGAGCCCGGGTTGCTGTATGAGCCATCATCTACCGCACTTCCATATCCACGTTGAGCATGGAGAAGCAGCGCTATTGGCTTGGCATCCGGATCTCCAGTTTACACACAAGCTCACTTAATGAACTTTTTTTATGCACCAATTGATTTTTATGTATTGCATTATAGCGCAGTTTTTTCCCGTTTTAACATTCTACAACAGCTTGTAGATGCGTGTTAACGCGGTAACTTACGTTTAGCCACTTTTCGTTTTCAAAATTCGTCAAAAAAAAAAAAAAAAAAAAAAGACGTTTTTAGATGTCAGTTACTATCTGTCAAGTTAAATAGTTATATTAAAAAAGGGTTTTAAACCTTCGTGTTTTTTCACCTAGGCTCTCTGCATTGGGTCCCGGCTCTTGATTGGATAGATTGATAGTAGCATAGCCATTGGCTCCCGCTGCTGTCAATCAAATCCAATGACGCCGGCAGCAAGTCTGGCATTCGTTTCTATGGACGCCGAATGCTGGACTCGGGAGCGCACCCACAAGGTAACTCCAGGAAAGTGCTTCTCCTAGGGGGTTATCTAATGCGGGGAGGAGCCACCAGCGCCACCAGGGACCCTGGATGAGGAGGATTGGGGCCACTCTGTGCAAAACGAGCTGCACAGTGGAGGCAAGTATGACATGTTTGTTATTTTAATTAAAAATAAATAAAATTGGAGGGTTTACAATCACCTTACACATCTGCGTCAGTATGAAGTTGCCCCCAGCTATGCCGGAAACCCGGAGGCACTCTAATCGGCAATGCGCAAACAATTTTTTTGCACTAGATGCAGAGTCAAAATGGTTTTGTTTGGGAAAAATGAATTAGGCAGGGTGATTGCCCAACAAATTCTACCAACAGGTAGTGTTTAAGAGAAAAATCTATTGCCCAATTATAAAACTTTGTTGTACAGATACTATGGGATTAGAGAAAGTCAAGTAAACATTGTTACCTCTGCAGCAGCTTTCAGTTTCATGCTGATGTACAGGTTGGAATCTTCTCGGTCTCCCACCTAGAAGAGGGAAAAAAAAAAGTGGCAATATCCTTATGGTGTGACACAGATGTCCATTAATGAGACCCTATATACATAAAGAAATGTCATAAAGTACTTCCGGTGGACTATGCAATGGATAGGATATGCAAAGTGTATATATATATATATATATATACACACACACACACATCTGCAGAACGCAAACCCAGTGCATTTGGAACACAGTGCGGGAAACACATGGAACACACGTTTCCCACACCATGTTCTGATGTGAATGGGCATTTATTTCTAACAAAGTAAATATGAAACATTGCAAAACATTTCACAATATTTCCCTATTCACAGCCATTGTGCTTTATTGTATAAACAGGTGCATCTTAGCTGAAATAGGTATGCCTTTGTTACACTCAAGTTACCAACAAGCAGTGCTGGAAGTCATGTGTTATTTGGATGAGGCTCGTTATCTTCTCAGATGGTAAAGCTGCCCATTCCTCTTGGCAAAAAGCCTCCAGTTCCTGTAAATTCTTGGGCTGTCTTGCATGAACTGCATGTTTGAGATCTCCCCAGAGTGGCTCAATGATATTAAGGTCAGGAGACTCCAGAACCTTCACTTTATTTTGCTGTAGTTAATGGACAGGTCAACTTGGCCTTGTGTTTTGGATCATTGTCATGTTGGAATGTCCAAGTACGTCCCATGCGCAGTTTCCTGGCTGATGAATGCAAATGTTCCCCCCAGTATTTTTTGATAACATACTGCATTCATCTGGCCATCAATTTAAAAAAATAAAAATAATTTGCTGTGCTTTTGTAGCTCACATATCCCCCCCCCCAAAAAAACAGCGATCCACCTCCGTGTTTCACAGTAGGAATGGTATACCTTTCATCACAGGCCTTGCTGACTCCTCTCCAAATGTAGCGTTTATGGCTAGGGCTAAAAAGCTCAATTTTGGTCTCATCACTCCAAATTACTTTGTGCCAGAAGGTTTGAGGCTTGTCTCTATGCCGTTTTGTGTATTGTAAGCGGGTGGCATTCGCGTAGTAATGGCTTCCTTCTGGCGACTCGACCATGCAGCCCATCTTTCTTCAAGTGCCTCCTTATTGTGCATCTTGAAACAGCCACACCACATGTTTTTAGCGAGTTCTGTATTTCACCTGAAGTTATTTGTGGGTTTTTCCTTTGCATCCCGAACAAAATTTTCCTGCCAGTTGTGGCTGAAATTTTAGTTGGTCTACCTGACCGTGGTTTGGTTTCAACAGGACCCTCATTTTTCACTTCATTAGAGTTTGAACACTGCTGATTGGCATTTTCAATTCTTTGGATTTTTTTTATATACCTTTCCTGTTTTATACAGTTCAACTACCTTTTCCCGCAGATCCTTTGACAATTCTTTTGCTTTCCCCATGACTCAGAATGCAGTCAGCACTGGATGAAAGATACAAGGATCTGTCAGGAGCCCAGAAACTCATTGACCTTTTATATATACACACACACATACACACACACACACACACACACACAGTAATTACAAGCAAACAGATCACAGATGAGGACGGTTACCTTTAATTAGCCATTCAAACCCCTTTGTGTCAATTTGTGTGCATGTTATCAGGCCAAAATCACCAGAGTATGTAAACTTTTGATCAGGGTAATTTGGGTAGTCTGTTGTAATTATGAAAAAAAAAAAAAAAAAAAAAAAAAAAAAAATAGTAAAAAGTAAAACAGTTGATTGATAATAAATGGCTTCAGCCAAACGCCAACCATGAGCGAAAGAAATGTTTTTGTGATATTCATATTCTCTAAAAAATGGCCAAGAAATCATAGATTCTGCCAGGATATGTAAACTTAGGAGCACAACTGTATATCCAGTGACATACCTGTAAAATTGCCAGGCCCGGACGGAACCCGCTGTACTTCTCCTTCATAGCTTCCACTTCATTTTTCAGACGCTCTCTGACTAGTCTGGAATGTAAAAAAAAAGTTTACATAAATTAAAATGAAGTGCATGTGGAAGATGAGCTTCTCACAGTGTGCATTAGAAGCTGCTGCAAGTCAGACAGAGCTGGCCTCATTTCCTGGCTGGTGGACATCCACCATTTTCCTCCCCAGCCTGAAAGGTATTTCAATCAAGGCGACTCAGCACCACATTGATGTCAGCATTACCTAGGGAGGTCTGCATGCAAATATAGTCTGTTAAGGAATGCCCACTCCTCCAGACATCAAGGCATTTTAACACTTGATTATTTCCTCCCAAGGGTCAGCCCGCTGCTTGCCTAAATGCAGAGAGCTAAACAGTTAATAGTGAGGCAGGGTGCCGTGATGTTTTCAGGAAGCCATGCACTGCGCCCTGCCACCTGCTCCCACTCACCAAGATCTGACTGCATTGCATAGAAAAGCACAGAGTAAGGTCATTGCATCTATAATATGGTACGTATTAAAAACAGAACGGTTTTAAAACTGTGCTCTGTTACCACTGCAGCCCAGTGAATGTACGATTAATATTATTACCGTATACAGGATTTATATAGCGCCAACAGTTTGCGCAGCGCTTTACAACATGGGGCAGACAGTACACTTACAATACAGGAGGGATCAGAGGGCCCTGCTCGTTAGAGCTTACAATCTAGAAGGGAGGGTCAAGGGGAAACAAAAAAAAAGGTAATAACTGAGGGGGATGAGCTGATGGAAAAAATGAAAATACAGTTGTTAGGTGTGGGTAGGATAGGCTTCTCTGAAGAGAAGGGTTTTCAGGGATCTTCTGAAAGCTAATAAAGTAGGAGATAAGCGGACAGATTGGGGTAGGGCATTCCATAGGATTGGAGAGGCTTTGGAAAAAGGCCTGGAGGCGAGCATGGGAGGAGGTGACAAGGGAGCTAGAGAGCAGGAGGTCTTGAGAGGACCGAAGAGAACAAGTAAGTTGGCATTTAGAGACTAAGCTAGTGATGTAGCTGTGGGCGAAATTGTGGATGGCTTTGTACGTAGTTAGAATTTTGAATTTAATTCTTTGACCGAGCGGAAGCCAGTGGGATTGACAGAGAGGAGTGGCAGACACAGAGTGATTGGTAAGGTGGATGAGTCTGGCAGTGGCATTCATAATGGATTGAAGAGGTGATAGACTACGTAGAGGTAAGCCAATGAGAAGGGAGTTGCAGTAGTCTAGGCGAGAGATGACCAGTGAGTGAATTAAGAGCTTTGTTGTGTCATTGGTTAGAAAGGGGCATATTTTGGAGATGTTGCGGAGGTTGAGGCGGCAGGATTTGGACAGTGATTGGATGTGTTGCTTGAAGAAGAGTTCAGAGTCTAGGATTACACCTAGAACCTTGGCATGTGGGGATGAGCTTATAGTTGTGCCATCGATTTTGACAGAGAGATCAGGGCAAGAGGCATATGGGGGAGGAAAAATTATAAGTTCGGTTTTGGCTAGATTGAGTTTAAGGAAGTGCTGTGACATCCAGACTGATATATCTGAGAGTAAATTACTGATACGTGAGGAGACAGAGGGAGTGAGCTGAGGGGTAGAGAAATAGATTTGGGCGTCGTCAGCGTAGAGGTGGTATTGGAAGCCATGGGAGGCTATCAGTTGACCCAGGGAGGAGGTGTAGATTGTAAATAGTAGAGGTCCAGGAACAGAACCCTGAGGGACCCCAACAGAGAAAGGAAGAGGAGGAAGGTGCGGTTGGATAAGTAGGAAGAGAACCAGTGAAGTGTACAGTCACGGAGACCAAAGGCGTGTAGATTTTGAGGAGGAGGGGGTGGTCAACCGTATCAAAAGGCAGCAGAGAGGTCCAGGAGTAGGAGTACAGAATAGTGTCGATTGGTTTTGGCCGTTAGTAGATCGTTTGTTAGTTTTAGGAGAGCAGTTTCTGTGGAGTGTTGAGGACGAAATCCAGACTGAAGGGGATCAAGAAGGCCATTATCAGTGAGGTGGACGCTTAGTCGGTTGTAGACCAGACATTCGAGGAGTTTGGATAAGAATGGGAGCAAGAAGATGGGCCGTAGGTTGTTAAGATTGGATGGGTCCAGTGAGGGATTTTTAAGTATGGGTCTGATAAGTGCATGTTTTAGAGAGTTAGGGAAGATGCCAGAAGAGAGGGAGAGATTGAAGATGTGGGTTAGAGAGTGTAGTATAGGGCCAGAGGGTGAACGTAGCATTTGTGAGGGAACAGGATCCAGAGGGCAGGTTGTTAGGTGGACATTAGAAAGTAGTTTAGCAACTTCGTCTGTAGTGGTGGGGTTGAAAGAGGGAAATAAATGATTGTGCCTGTGGGCATGAAGTGTAAAGCGTGGAGGGTGTCGGCACAGTAGAGATCTCAGCGCAAATAGTATCAATCTTCTGTTTGAAGTGATTGGCGATCTCCTGTGCAGTGGACAGGATGATAACTTGCTAATGAGAGTGGTAAAATAGGTCTGCTTGGCAGAGAGGTGGCTGGAATTGTATTTTTGGAGGGCAGATTTATATTGGTTGAAATCTCTCTGGGACTTAGTCTTATGCCACAGTCGCTCAATAGCACGACTACGTTTTTTCAGACTTCTAGTATCATCTGTTTGCCAAGGTTGAAGGGGTCTGGGCCTGATTCTGTGTGTAGTGTGGGGGGCAAGTGAGTTCAGCGAGGCTAGAAGTTAAAGCGTTGTACACAGAAGTGGCTAGGTTGGTGCAGGATAGGGGTGAGATTTTGTCGTAGAGGTTGTTGATAGCAGAGTAGAGAAGAGAAGGGTGAAGGTTTCTGCGGGTAACTTTAAGATGGTTGGAGGGAGAGGAGGTGAAGGAAAGGGAGAGAGTGAAACTAATAAAGGTGGTGATCAGCGAGGCAATGGATAGTTAGAAAGGTTTCATGGAGTGCAACGGTGAGAGAACACAAGGTCAAGGATATTGCCTTCTGAGTGAGTTGGAGCATGTATCCACTGCTTCAGGTCAAAGGAGGATGTTAGGCTAAGAAGTTTGGAAGTGGAAGGAGTGTTAGTATTAATAGAGATGTTGAAGTCCCTGAGAATGATAGTGGGGATTTCAGAAGAAAGAAAGTAGGGTAGCCAGGCAGAGAAGTCTTCAAGAAAGGTTGATACTGGTCCAGGGGGCCTGTAGATCACAACTATCCTTAGAGAAATTGGAGTGAAAAGACGAATACAGTGTGCTTCGAAAGAGGAGAGTGACAGAGAGGGAGGTGGATGTAGTACCTGAAAGGTGCTATGTGGGGCTAGGATTCCAACACCTCCTCCCTTATGTCCGCTGGATCTGGGGGAGTGAGTCCAGAGAAGACTACCATGGGATAGGGCAGCAGAAGATGCAGTGTCAGATTCGTGGAGCCAGGTTTCGGTAATGGCGAGTAGGTTAAATGAGTTGGCAATAAAGAGGTCATGGAGAGAGGTGAGCTTGTTGCAGACAGAACGGGAGTTCCAAAGGGCACAAGAGAAAGGGAGTCTGGTTTTGGGAAGAATAGAAATGGGAACTAAATTGTGTTGATTGCGGCTGCTGCCAGAGAGTGCAGGGTGATGGGGTACAGTTAAATGATGGAGGCCCAGGGTTTGGGGATATATCTCCAGAGGTTAGGAGAAGCAAGAGGGTGAGGGAGGTAATATGGGAGTGGGATTTATATAAAGGGACATGACCCAGGGTCTTAGAGATTTTTATATATGGATTTCAATTAGCAATCAAGAGGTTATAAAGCTTGGCTGCTTAATAGGGCAAAATTCTTAAGTCACAAACAGACTAGCAAGAGGGCACTAAAGTTAAGAGGGCCATAATTTTGGGTAAGACAAGGGAGATAATAAAGCATTGTAATGTGGACAGGTCTGCAGACAGTTAAGTAAAAATAACATACCAGCATTATTAGAGACACATAAGAAAAAAAAAGATAGCAGTGTTTCAGTTTTCACTTAGTTAAATCCTGGGAAGGCTGCCATTCTATTGAGATGAATTGAGCACTAGGTGTTTCGCCTCCCGTCCTCTCCCCCTGGTCCAAGCGTGTGACCCCTTGCAAGTCCGTTGGACTGTGGATGCGCCTATGGGGTGCGGGAGGGTATGTGTGGCCTCTGGGATCTCTGAGCCCTCATGTTTTTAAACAAACCTGGTTCGTGTGATGCATCTTCACATCATCCACCTATTGAATCTAAATCCCCCTGAAGAAGACCAGAATGGGTCGAAATGCATCGGGGTATTCATGTGGATATCAACTTTATTATACGCTACTGTTAATATGTTCATTTGTGAACCATAGACCATGAGTGATGTTTTATGCTGTTTGCTACACGTGAACCAGAGCCTGTATTTTACAATAAATCCATTGCATATTTGAATTTATTTTGAATTTGATTTAATTTTTACAATAACATCTAATGTACTGCTGCCTAAAAAAATCCCTGGGGAACTTTTGATCGTTGATCTTTGTGTATGTAACTTTTTGGGTTGTGCAGCCTTGGGCTCTCTCGTATATGTGTTTTCTACGCAGTGTTTCAGTTTTTGGCTGGAGTTGCAGCAGTAAGAGCATACCATAGTTAATGCCTGTGATCGAGCTGTTGGTAGACAATACATGTCATAGGTAAAAAATGTACAGAGCCAAAAGCAGATTCTGTGTCTTGTGATTGCTGTAATGATCAATTTCAGCGATCACAAATGTAAAAAAAACACTGCTACTGCAACAGGTTTCCTTTAAAAAGGTTATATTTGGCAAGACAACTTTTAAAGGAAACTGCATGCGGAAAAGTTTCTGGTTACAATGCTGGAACGGATCATGTAATAGTCACTTCACATTAGCTTTCAGCAAATGCACTGCCATGATATCCCTAACTCCGTATCTACAGAACCGAAGCAAGTAAGAATCTGCAAATGAAGCAATAGCTGGCGGCAAATTAAAAAAAAAAAAAAAAAAAAAAAAAAAAAAAGTACAAATCATAACATACAGTACTGTAATCTTACAGATTACAGTACTGTATGAAATTATTTCACATCCCTTTTGTCCCCAGTGCTTTGGCCCATGCCCTGCATGCAGTTTTATATCATATATACTGTTCTTTCTGCCTGGAAACTGGAGATTGTCCATAGCAGCCAAAAAGTGTCCCTTTACGTCAAAAGTGGCTTTAGACCAGCTAGAAAACAGCGATAGTAAATTAGAACACTTGCAGAATTGAGCGATAGTGAATCGTGGGGAAATTTATTTTATTACTATTTATTATTTTTTTAAATTATTTTTTATTATATTATAATTTATGTTTTTGTGTTTCAAACTTTATCATACCCGGGATATCTACTAGACTCTTGTTTGGACAGATTTAAGTGTGTTATTGTTAAGAATTACAGACCTACAATATAAAAACGCCAAAATTTCCATGCAAAATAATTGTACCGCTTTCAGCACCTAAAATCCGAAATAATCATACCGCCAGGGGAGGTTAATGCCATGTATGATTTATTAAAAAAAAAAAAAAAAAAATATGCAGATTATAGCTCATTCCAGAGCACCCGGCTCTCTCCTCGTCTGACAGCTAGAACGGGCAGGGCCGAGATTCCTCCCCCGAAATCAGTCGGGAGGAGAGAGCCGGCCACGTAAGCACCAATCTGCACTCTGAAACAAGGTATAATCTTTTATAATTCACAGACCGCATTAGGAGACAGAGGGGATAGTATGAAAATGTACATGTTATTTCAGCAGCAGGAGGTTTAGGTTTTGTCATGAGCTGACAGGTAAGGAGGGGAGACAGCGGATGACGGAGGCACGTTAACTGAACACGGTGTTAGGGTTCAGCAGCTATGATGAACCGTGGGAAAAGAAAGAAGAGAAAAAAAAGGAAAAAAGAAAATCCTTTTTTCATTTATTATTTTGGTTTTATCTGTTTGGGACTTCCAATTCCACTAGAAGGATGGAAAGTCCACTTGGACTTGTCTTTTACTGATGTCTCAGACTCCAGTTCCTGTTCGTGTGTTCCCAATGGAGAAATCAATGCCTCTCCCATCAGCAAGGCCGTAAGCAAGGAAAGATTTCACTACCAGAAACACAGGGGTGTACTTATCAAAAACATTTGCAGAGTTATTCATCCTGCAAAATTCCACGTACAGATGCATCTCAAAAAATGTGAATGTCATCAAAAAGCGAATTTCATTAATTCAATAAGTGAAACTCACATTATATAGATTACAGAGTGATATATTTTAAGCATTTCTCTTAATTTCAATGATTTTGGCTTAGTTAGTGAAAACCCAAAATTCAGTATCAGAAAATTTGAATATTGAAGAGAAAAAAAAAAAAGGAAGGGTACAATATTGTAGACTCATGGCGTCACACTCTAATCAGCTAAATTAACTCACCTGTAAAGGTTTCCTGAGCCTTTAAGGCAGGGGTCTCAAACTGGCAGCCCTCCAGATGTTGCAAAACTACATGTCCCATGAGGTATTGCAAGGCTGACAGTTACAAGCATGACTCCCACAGGCAGAGGCATGATGGGACTTGTAGTTTTGCAATAGATGGAGAGCCACCAGTTTGAGACCCCTGCTTGAAAATGGAGAAGATAAGGGCACTCTGGTGGAGGTGGATAGCTGGTCAGAGGGATGATAGTGGATATAAAAAAAAAAAAAAAAAAGAAAAAGAAAAAAGAAAAAAGGCGCCTCCAAGTGCAGTATGCAAAATTTAATAAAATGCACAAAGGGTTAAAAGCACCTACAAGATCGTTGAGTGTTAAAAAACATGATAAAATCAGGATTCCTCATCTGTGGCATGTGTCCATCCTTGGCCAAGTGGATAAGAGCAGTGTAGAGCCGTCCAGCAGCTGTAAAGCTGTTTTTGTACATGCTGGAGAGAAGAGGTAGCAGGAAGCCTGTGTTCCGGGTTCACTGCGTGACACACGAGGCTGATGGTGTCAGTGGGGAGAAAGGGGCGGTAACGCGTTTGAGCATGTGTGGCTCCTTGGTCTGACAAAGAAGCTGTACGTGCTCCGAAAAGAGGCTTCCTGCTGCCTCTTCTCTCCAGCACGTACAAAAAAAAAAAAAACGCTTTACAGCTGCTGGACGGCTCTACGCTGCTCTCTACCACTTGGCCAAGGATGGACACATGCCACAGGATGAGGACTCCTGATTTTATAAATGTTTTTTAACACTCGATCTTGTAAGTGCTTTTAACCCTTTGTGCACGTTATTACATTTTGCATACTGCACTTAGAGGCGCCTTTCTTTTCCTTTTTTAAAAATGGTCCTTGTCTGGTTCAGTAGGTTACACAATCAGCAAAAGACTGCTGGCTTGACAGTTGTCCAGAAGACAGTCATTGACACCCTCCACAGGTAGGGCAAGTCACAAAAGATCATATTGAAAGAAGCTGGCTGTTCACAGACTGCTGTATCCAAGCATATTAAAAAGGATAGTTGAGTGAAAAAAAAAAAAAAAAGAGGGTAGAAAAAAGGTGCACAATCAACAGTGATAACGGTTATCCTTGAGAGGACTGTGAAGCAAAGGCCATTGAAGAATGTGGGGGGAGATTCACAAGGAGTGGACTACGGCTGGTGTCAGGGCTTCAATAACCACCACACACTGACGTCTTCAGGACATGGGCTACAACTGTCCCATTCCTTGTGTCAAGCTACTCCTGAACCAAAGACAATGTCAGAAGTGTCTTACCTGGGCTAAGAAAAAAAGGACTGGACTGTTGCTCAGTGGTCTGAAGTCCTCTTTTCAGATGAAAGTAAATTTTGCATTTCATTTGGAAATCAAGGTCCCAGAGTCTGGAGGAAGAGTGGAGAGGCACGGAATCCAAGTTGCATGAGGTCCAGTGTGATGTTTCCAGTCAGTGATGATTTGGGGAGCCATGTCATCTGCTGGTGTTGGTCCACTGTGTTTTATCAAGTCCAAAGTCAGCGTAGCCCTCTACCAGGAAATTTTAGAGCGCTTCATGCTTCCCTCTGCTGACCAGCTTTATGGAGATGCTGATTTCATTTTCCAGCATTACTTGGCACCTGCCCACACTACCAAAAGTACCAATACCTGGTTTAATGATCATGGCATCCCTGTGCTTGATTGGCCAGCAAACTCGCCTAAACCCATAGAGAACCTGTAGGGTATTTTTAAGAAAAGATGCCAGACACAACAATGCAGATGAGCTGAAGGCCGCTACTAAAGCAACCTGGGCTTCCATAACACCTCAACAATGCCACAGGCTGATCACCTCCATGTCAATCTGCATTGATGCAGTAATTTGTGCAAAAGAATCCCCGACCAAGTATTGAGTGCATACTATACTGTACATACTTTTCAGTAAGCCAACATTTCTGTATTAATTTTTTTTTTTTTTTTACATTGGAAAAAAAAAAAAAAATTTCACACGGTCCGGAAACACCTGGAAAAAAGGTGCCCTAATCGAGAGGGCTTCACTCACTCTCCTTGCCGTAGTAATCGCCACCACCCGAGCCACCCCCCCACCAAGGAAGACAAGCACCTTCGGAGCTTAAAGGGAACACCAGCCCAGGGTTCCTCTGATGAGGCAATACATTTACCACCGCTCAGGACGATCCAAACGAAGGTGTAGGTGTCCTCCACCTCCAGGGAGAAAAAAAAAACAAAAGGGGGGGGGGGGGGGGGGGGAAAGAGCCCCAGGTGCTGGCAATTGCTAATGCAGGTGTAGATGAACAAAGATCTGGACAGCCGCACACCGGAATGAATTATGTTCGTCTTTATTCGTAAAACAGGATCATTGGGTACACAGGACACCACTGTGGGTGGTACAGAACAGCTGATGCGTTTCACACTTACATTGAGTGCTTACTCATAGCTGACTATCATGGGAATGAAAACCACATACTGTATTTATCGGCGTATAACACGCACCCCAATTTAGGAAGGAATTTTAAAGGAAAAAAAAACAAAAAAAAAAAAAAAAAAAAAAAAACTTACATTTAAATGCCCATCAGTGCAGCCTTCCCCAGTGCAGCCTTCCCCAGTGCAGCCTTCCCCAGTGCAGCCTTGCATCCTGTGATCCCGGACCCCTGCCATCCTGTCTTTCAAAATTGCCGAACGTGATTTGAAAATGGCGCCGAAATAGGTCCTCGGCTCTTCTCGGCGGCTCTAGTTTACTTTCGGCTCCACTCGTAGTCCCGAGCGGAGCTATCCGAACCTAGCCGAGTACACTCGGCTAGGTTCGGGCGGCGCTCGAGTGAAGACGAAAGTGGCAGAGAAGAGCTGAGGACCAGCACTGTGTATTTTGGCGCCGGTGGCGCCATTTTCAAATCGCGGTCTGCGATTTTGAAAATCTGGAAGCTCCGGATCGCAGGGGATCGGCGTATAACACGCACCCGCGATTTTCCCCTGATTTTAAGGGGAAAAAGGTGCGTGTTATACGCCGATAAATACGGTATATACTCAAAATATTTAGGACATGATCAAATGAAGGTGGGATGATACAAAAACAGCCATATGAGATCTCTGAACCCATTGCTAAATGATGAATATAAAGTAAAAACACCCATGGTTGATAGGTATAAAAAAAAAAAAAAGACAAAATGGAATAAGATAAATGAAAAGATATGAAAAAAATATCATGAAAAAAAAAAAAAAAAAAAAAATGTGTGGAGGTGACCTAATCGCCGTGAATAAATGTCTTGTTCATATGATAAATGTATATTGTGAACAAGTGAAGTGATGGGACTCAAGAGGAAAAATTACGTGAAAAATAAGAATGAAACATATATGGAATGGTAGTATACAAGGGTAAAAAGCAAAAAATATATATATATTTTTTTATTATGGGAAAATAATATTCTGAGGAACAATAAGTCCCAAATGGAATAATCTTCTGTAATAAAAGTATACAAATTGTGTGTATACTAATTAATAAACGAGTGAAATACTTTGTTCCTAGAAAAACCGGGGTAAGGTGAAAAACACATCAAGTGTACGGCATTGCCAATGTGAAACAATGTGAATAAAAAATGAAAATGTATATAATAGCAAGTGTATATTAACGTAAACTAGATTTGTGTCCATTAGACCCCTTTCACACAGAGCCGCCTATAGCATCGGCGGTAAAACGCCGCCATTTATAACGGCGTTTTACCGTCGGATTTGCAGCACATTTCGGCCGCTAGCGGGGCGCTTTTACCCCCCACTAGCGGCCAAGAAAGGGTTCAAACTGCCCGCAATAGCGGCGTTTTGCCGGCGGTATCTCAGCGCTGCCCCACTGATTTCAATGGGGAGCAGCGGTAAACACACTGCTCCTTCACAACTCCAAAGAAGCTGCTGACAGGAATTCTCCTGACGTCCTGCCAGCGCAGCGCTACGGTGTGAAAGCCCTCGGGCTTTCACACTGGAGACAATGCTGCAGCTGTTTGAGGGCAGATTGCAGGCACTATTTTTAACGCTATAGCGCCTGCAAAATGCCCTCGGTGTGAAAGGGGTCTAAGTGTTTATGTATAGAAAACGGGCCCAAGGGAATTTGTTATTGGATGACTAGTTTGTTTGAAGGAGGAAACATGAAACTCTCTACCATTACTGCAAGACTGAATCCGATTGCCTATTTTGATGTGGCCGCAATAATTGCAGCTCTTCATACCACATTTAAAAATCGCCTGTGAAACTTAACCAGACTTCGATTGGCTCGTGAGAAATAGACTGGGTGAGAGGGAGCAACCCACAGTGGGTGCTCTGCAAGAGACCACCTGAATCCCTTTAGAGACAAGATTACCCCGGTTTTTCTAGGAACAAAGTATTTCACTTATTTATTAATTAGTATACACACAATTTGTATACTATATTACAGAAGATTATTCCATTTGGGACTTATTGTTCCTCAGAATATTATTTTCGCATATAAAATTATATATTATATATATATATATATATATATATATATTTTTTTTTTTTTTTTTTTTTGTTTGCTTTTTACCCTTGCATCACTTGTATACTACCATTCCATATATGTTTCATTCTTATTTTCACGTCATAATTTTTTTCTTGAGTCCCATCACTTCACTTGTTCACAATATACATTCATCATATGAACAAGACATTTATTCACAGCGATTAGGTCACCTCCACACATTTCTCATTATATTTTTTCATTTTTTATCCTATTCCATTTTGTCCGTTGTTTTTATACCCATCAACCATGGGCGTTTCCACTTTATATTCATCATTTAGCAATGAGTGCAGAGATCTCATACGGCTGGTTCTCAGCTGTTTTGTATCATCCCACCTTAATTTGATCACATGATAGATATATAGATATAGATATATAGATATAGATATAGATATATATTAGTTTTCATTCCCATGATAATCAGCTATGTGTAAGCACTTAATGTAAGTGTGAAACGCATCAGCTGTTCTGTACCACCCACAGTGGTGTCCTGTGTACCCCATGATCCTGTTTTACAAATAAAGACGAACATAATTCATTCCGGTGTGCGTCTTTCCAGATCTCTTTGTTCATCTATACCAGGGTTCCTCTTACCTTTGAATGACTGGTGCTGGATTCTCCAGGAGCAGTTTGTGAAGCCTCCGCTTCCGACATTCCCCGCTGAGGATCGGTGGTCTCCTTAGCCTCCGTGCGCTGTTCCCACCGCAAAAAATGAGGCAGCACCAGCCTGACACACAGCCCGCTTTCAAACCCCTCTGCCGGAACCGGAAGCCGCGGGTCAGACGGAAGTACTAACCCCCCCTGGAACTGACGTCACCCGACCCATCGCTCAGAGCTCCATCGCTGGCTGCACAGTGCAGGGTGGCCTCAATGTACCTTCGCCTTATGCCACCACCGGGCAGAAGAGAGCGGACCCCTCCAGCTTTACTGCTTCACCAAGAGAAGCTGGAGGCGCGCGATATGCAGTTATCTAGGTACCCAGGCTCACTAGCCTCTCAGACTGCAGGGTAGGAGAGAGGGAAAGAGACCTTGGTCCCCCCTCCCCCCCGCTCAGGAAATGATCGGCCTCAGCCTCCCCGGCTGTTTAGCCCTTGGCCCCTTAGCGGTGTCTCCCCACCGGAGGAAACCCCAGAACTGAGGGGCCGGCAGGACGGGGAGGCTTAAATCTTGAAATGTAAGGCGGTGTTTCCTGACATGGGAGGAGCCAAGGTCTCTATGTTGCTGTCCTGAAAGACGAAATGGGGAAAAGTGCTTGAAATATATATCACAATCTATAAATATAGAAGTTTCACTTTTTTGAATTCAATTACTGATATAAATGAACTTTGATTATATTTAAATTTTTTTGAGATGAACCTGTACATTCCATCTATGCCAATTTCAGCAAAATTGAATGTCAACAGGCTTTTTTTCCTTTCACCAGGTCGAATGTTTGTCTTTCGTTGGAAAAGCATGAAATCAAGAATATACCACATTATGACCACTAGATGGAGCCGACATTTATATAGGTATTTTTTCTTAGGGTCGTCAGCCCCATCCAGTGCCTATAAAGTGTATGCAGTTTCACAGGATGAATAGCTCTGCAAAAAAAAAAAAAAAGAAGAAAATGGCCTTTTTATTAAAAAAGGAGGTATATAAAAGGCAAAACGTTTTTCTTAGTTTTGGATTGAGCAGTGAAGTTTACTGAAGAAGTGTTAACTTTTCCAGAGTATAGAACATTAATACACAGGGTTTCATGGTACATACATGAACCCGAGATTAGGAGGCCAGAATACAAGCATACAGGACCTGGATATTGCAGCATTACAGACCATGTATCCAGTCGAGGAACAGTGGTTTATGCATAATAAGCAATTATGCATTACCAATAAGAGAACACAAAAAGATAGACATTACAGAAACATCCTATGAAGTACCAGGTCTATTGGGGAGACACCCCCTCCCCCCAAGTTTTTATTGGGTCTGTGTCCCCACTGGAGATATTCACCCCTCATTATGTCTTGGTAACCATAGAGTACGGAGAAATCCTAAATATTAGAGATATTATGGGAGCAAATATTTAAAGGAAATTTTTTCCAAATGGGGACAATGTCTAAGGAACAAAATCTCCCCTTATTTGGAGGACATTTCATCTCACCTCCTGTTGTGTCTTCAGCCCCCCCCCAACCTTTGCTGGTCCGATCAAAACCCCCTCCAAAATCCCTGACCTGAGCAGAACCCCCACCCCATTTCTCTGTTATGGGCAGAACCCCCACCCCCTTCCATTTCTCTGTCGCAAGCATCCTCCCAAAATCTCTAATCTGAGCGCGCCCCCCCCTCCCCCTCCATCTATGGCAGCAATCAAAAGCAGTCACATGATTTTAATGGACCCTGGTCACATGAATGCCCAATTCTACACGCTTCACCCATCAAATCACCCATTTCCTGTTCATGCGTTCTGACTCTTATTAAAACTGTAGGTGTCAGCAGTGTTCAGCCAGTTCCAGATGTCCTGAAATAACCTTTCAGGTCCCTTTCACACTTATACGACTTCAAAGTCGCGCGATTTTACCGCACTTTCGCTGCCGCGATTTGGGAGCAGTACTACTTTGCCACATTTTTGGCATTAACAACTGAAAACATACAGTAGTTGGTATGAATCATAAGGGGGAACTCCACGCCAAGTTTTAAATAAAAAAAAACTGGCTTGTGTTCCCCCCAGGGGCATACCAGGCCCTTAGGTCTGGTATGGATTGTAAGGGGAACCCCCTACGCCGAAAAATCTATACCAGACCCTTATCCGAGCGCGCAGCCCGGCCGGTCAGAAATTGGGGTGGGGATGAGCGAGCCCCCCCCCCCCCCCCGGACCGTACCAGGCCGCATGCCCTCAACATGGGGGGTGGGTGCTTTGGGGCATGGGGGGCCTGCGGCCCCCCCACCCCAAAGCACCTTGTCCCTATGTTGAGGACAAGGGCCTTTTCCCGACAACCCTGGCCGTTGGTTGTCGGGGTCTCGGGGCGGGGGGCTTATCGGAATCCGGGAGCCCCCTTTAATAAGGGGGCCCCCAGATCCCGGCCCCCCACTGTATGTGAATGAGTATGGGGTACATGGTACCCCTACCCATTCACCTAGGCAAAAAAGTGTCAATAAAAAAACACAGTACACAGGTTTTTAAAGTAATTTATTAGGCAGCTCCGGGGTCTTCTTCCGACTTCGGGGGTCTCTCCAGCGTCTTCTCCCGATGTCCGCATCTTCTGCCAGCTCCACCGCTATCTTCTGCCGCTTTTTTGCCAGCGGTGGTCCAGACTTATGGATCGTCTTCTCCCCTCTTCTCTTCCAGAGATGTTGACACGACGCTCTCCAGCTGCAATGGTCTCTGAACGCTCCAGAACGGACTTATATAGGCGGTGACCCCGACCCCTTATGCCGTCACAGTCCCTGGGCATGCTGGGACTGACGTTTTAGGAGGCGTGGTCACCAGGTGATGACCACCCCCCCTTATGACGGCAAAGTCCCAGCATGCCCCGGGACTGACCTCATAAGGGGGCGGGGTCACCGCCTATATAAGTCCATTGCGGAGCGTTCAGAGACCATTCCAGCTGGAGAGAGCGTCGTGTCAACATCTCTGGAAGAAAAGAAGAAGAAGGCAGAAGGCAGAAGTCCGGGCCACTGCTAGCAATTGAGCTGCAGAAGATAGCGGAGGAGCCGGCAGAAGATCAGGACACCGGGAGGAGACGCCGGAGAGACCCCCGAAGTCGGAAGAGGACCCCCGAAGTCGGAAGAAGACCCCGGAGCTGCCTAATAAATTACTTTAAAAACCTGTGTACTGTGTTTTTTATTGACACTTTTTTGCCTAGGTGAATGGGTAGGGGTACCATGTACCCCATACTCATTTACATACAGTGGGGATCTGGGGGCCCCCTTGTTAAAGGGGGCTCCTGGATTCCGATAAGCCCCCCGCCCGCAGACCCCGACAACTAACGGCCAGGGTTGTCGGGAAGAGGCCCTTGCCCTCATCAACATGGGGACAAGGTGCTTTGGGGTGGGGGGGCCCGCAGGGTGCCCCCCATGCCCCAAAGCTCCAACCCCCCCCCCCCCATGTTGAGGGCATGCGGCCTGGTATGGTCCAGGAGGGGGGGGCGCTCGCTCGTCCCCACCCCATTCCTGACCGGCGGGGCTGCGTGCTCGGATAAGAGTCTGGTATGGATTTTGGGGGGGACCACACGCCCATTTTTTCATTTAAAACTTGGCGCAGCATTCCCCCTCAGGATTCATACCAGACAGCTGTCAGCACTGCCTGTCGCTCATTGCGAAAGGAAAAAAAAAAGTTTTCCTTTCCCGATCAGCGAGCCAGGCTTGTGCTTACAAAGTCGTACTGAAGTCGTGTCTATATTATTCAGGCACGATTTGCATGCTACTTCAGGGTTTAAAATTGAGGTCTATGGAGTACAACTCGCATAGAAGTTGGACCAAAGTAGTGCAGGGATTACTTTCAAGTCGGCAGGACTTAAAGTCGTGCCAATATGAATAGTAGTCATTGAAAATCATGGAGAATGACTTGTCATGCGATTTTGCAGTACAAAATCGTGGGACAAATCGTATAAGTGTGAAAGGGGCCTCAATCAGGACTCAGTTTAGAAAATTAGAATCATTTCCTGTTTTGTTGTCAGATCATAATAGTACACAGATACACCTCTTCTTGCATCTTCATCCTGGATTGGATAAGATACTGATTTTTTTTGTGTGCAAATTTCTGCCAAAGATCTTAGTAATGCAGACATGCCACCCCACTGATAACACACTATACTGGCATCAAAGACTGGCATGGAAATAATGATCCTTGTGCACCAACAAATGTTACCAGCAGGCAGCGTACCACCTTACTGCAGGGGAACAAGGGTCACCGGTGTTATTCTTTCTGGTCACACTATGCCCAGATCATCAGATTCTTGCATCATAGCAAGAACACAATGTAACCCGAGACTTAACCCCAGTTAGGGCAGAAATCACCATGCTGTGGACTTTTAACCAAGCAAAGCTGACATTGCTCACGTAGCAGAAAAAAAAAAAAAAAAAAGTATATATATTCCATACCTCCTATGTATTCATACACAGGAACTGGTAATTGATAACCATTACCATAGTTACCCTCTCAAAAACCAGCAAAGTATCAGCCCGAGTTCTACTTAAAGCAGTCAATTGATATTACAATCCGATTATATGATTCTGTAGATTAGGGGGTCCCAATCCCAAAAAACACATCCCTGGACAGGTGATGCCATCTCCACCTGCATGTGAAATCATGGACTCACCGACTGATCCTAAAGCCTCGTACACAAGATCAGATTGTTGGCAGGGGATTGTCTGTTGACAGACAGTTGGCCTAAAATCTTACCGTTAGTAGAGCTGGGCGATTTTCTAAAAAAACACACACACACACACACACACCTCGATTCGAAGCAAGTTTTTTTTTTTGGACTCCACGCCGGTCCTGAGGAGCTGCGAGCAAGAGTTTTTAGGCGAGGCAGCGGCTTCGGCCTAGTCCACGGCGTCCGGCCTCGCAGACTAGGTCGAAGCTGCAGCCCCACCTAAAAACCTCTTGCCCGCAGCTCCTCCTGGTGAAAGAAAAAAAAAAATTTGATTTGCTGAAATTTTGAGTCAATTTGACCTCTCAACTCAAGATTTAAATCGATTTTTTCCCCAGCCCTAACCGTTAGTACGCTCCTTTTGACAATTGTCCAACTTTCTGCCAACAAAATGTTGGAGGACATGCTAGTAAATTTTTCCGCAGATAACAGTCTGTTGTCAGGTTTTCTAATGGTCAGTACACAAGGCTATGATTAAGCACTGTTTCTAGTGTGAAACGCGTAAGCTCTTGTCTGTTCTGCTGTGGCATGTATTTTTTGATGACATTGTTTAAATAAAAAGGCAAATACTATTTTGGAGTGCGGCTGTCCAGAACTTCTTCCGATTTTTATTGCTATATGCATTGCCAGCGCCTGGGCTTCTAAACTGGGAGGAGAGGTTTTCTACCTTTGTTTGACCTACCTGGGAGCGGTGATATCCCCTTCCCTACGTTCGTGTTTGTTGGTCAACAATTGAGTACCGTTAGTATGCAAGACAAGATCCTAGCACACGCCCTTTGGACAAAAATCAGACGCTCGGTTGGCCAACAATCGGATCGTGTGTATGAGGCTTTAGGCTTTCAATTACCTGGCCCACCCACCTCCTTGACGTCAGTAAAAACAGATGGCTTAGGCGGTACCCTACTTTATGAAGAAGTAATGAGAAAATAATAAATGAAGATTACAAAGTTTGCAAGGACTCTTATAAACATTATAAAGGACCCAATAAACATTGCTGCCTGTTTGCAATCTCCTATGGCAGTTATGGCGAACTTTGGCACTCCAGATGTTTTGAAACTACATTTCCCATGATGCTCAACTACACTGCAGAGTGCATGAGCATCATGGGAACTGTAGTTCCAAAACATCTGGGGTGCCAAGGTTCGCCATCACTGTCCTATGGCATTCACCGCTCAGTTTAAATATCCGGCACAGTCCCTATTTGCCAGGATGGCTGACTTTTGTGCATACACAAGTGTTAGGTCATTCCGTGTCCACCAATCAAGGCGGCTAAAGACCAGCACTTAGAAGAAGCCTAGGAGAGGATCCTGGCACCATTAATGGTCCCCTTGTGGACAGACTGTTGGAGAAGAAGTATTGTGACTTTAGTTCCACTTTAAATTGGTCATGTACAACAGCTTTCTTATACGGGACATTTGGTGCAGCTCCATCTGCACTCCCTGCTCCCCTCTGAAGCTGCATTTCGGCCCTATAAATAAAACTGGACAGGGGCAAGGAATTTTTAGTAGGAAGAATAATGCTACCAGGTTCAAGGGCTTAAAACGCTATAAATGAATTAGGATCCTGGGGGGGAAAAAAATAATCAGGAGAGAGGCTTGGGGACCAAACAACTGATTTGTGGGCGGTGTTAAATTCTCCGCTTACTGGGGTGATCTTGGGTCCAAAGCAGGGCGCCCTACCGGGAGATCTCGGGTCCAGGGGGGGGGGGGGGGGGGGGGAATCATCATAAGTGGTCTGAAGGCACACATTGGTGGGTAATTTGAGATCACCGGCAGAGTTGGCTATCAGAATACAAGAGCAGCAGGAGATTTGTCCGCTCTTGCTGTAGGGATGGGAGGAACCGAGTTGATTTTTCAAGAGATTTAAATTTTATCTTCAATGCACTAACAATTTTTTTTCCTTATAAATCTCTTGCAAAAGGGAAAAAAAAAAAAAAAAAAAAAAAAAAAAAAAAAAAAAAAAAAAAAAAAAAAAAAAAAAAAAAAAAAAAATCGATCTATACGAAACACGCAGGGAAGCAAATCTTAAATTGACAGTTGGAAGATACAATTGTAAAATTATGGATCACATCCTGCATGTAACCTCACAATCTGATAGACTCCAGTGTAAGACGAGCAGAAGTTATGGCTCTGATAGTTTGCGGTTCTGATTGAATAAAAAAAAAAAAAATTATATATATATATATATATATATATATATATATATATATATATTTTATGATAATCTCTGTACAGTCAACTTTAGATTGACCAAAAAGGTGTAGATCAGCTACATACTTGTTGGTAGATCTAAAAAAAGATTGTACAATTAGGTTGCATGGTCAGCTTAAGAGATCAAGGGGGTGAGGGGATAACTACCCCCCCCATGGCAACAATGTCCTGAACTGAGAAGATCCCTGCCAACAGTTAACCCTTTCCATGCCAATGATCTGAACTTTGCAATACACTATTCATGCAACTAACCCCCTATGAGCGGAGACTCTGAACTCCTCTGCATGTAATGACCCCTTTTTTTTAAGCTTTGCAAGCAGAATCCCCATCTCTACAAATTGTCACCATCCCCCCAGTGTGTCAGGACTTACAGAACCCCCAAAACAAGACATATGAACCCCTCCAGCAGGTAGCAAGCCAGCACACTCACCCAGAGACCACCTTCCCGCTGAGGACCTGGGCCGGCATGCTGGCTGCACAGTACACGGGCACTCGGCTCCACAAGGCTCCGATGATGCAGCTTGATATAGGGCACCGATGTCTACCCTCGTGGTGGCGAAAGAGTCGGAGTGCGCATGCGGAACCCGGACAAAGGGGCGGGGATATCCGGCATGTGGGCGGGGACAGGGGATGGCCGACCTGCTGGAGATAATTAGAATCATCCGCTAGAATCAATGGTCACATGGTGGGGAAGTGGAGAGGCGTTGTAGGGAGATGGTGTTTCGTCAGATTCCGCGACCTGTCAGAATTTGTAACTGAGGTGACGTTTCCGTCACCGCCATCTTGCTACACCCCACACTCGTCCACAGTAAGGATACCCTGAGAAGGCGGCAAGCGGACATCTTGTTACACCCACCCATGCATTTCGCAGTTATTTTTAATAGTAAACTGTTACAAAATCTGACGGGTCCAAAAAAGGAAAAATAGGCACTAGTGGGGCACCCAAAAGGAAAAATAGGCACTAATGGGGCACCCAAAAGGAAAAATAGGCACTAGTGGGGCACCCAAAAGGAAAAATAGGCGCTAACGAAGCGATAAAAAGAGAAAATAGGAACTAAAGGGGTGCCAAAAGTTGCAAATAGACATTATCAGGGCGCCCAAAGAGGAAAAAAATGTTAACTGCGCACCCAAATTTGAAAACAGGCGCTAATGTGGCACCCAAATGGGAGAATAGGCACTTATGGGGTGCCAAGAAATAGGTGCTACTAGTACTGGGACACCCAAAGTTGAGAATTGGCACTAATAGGGTGCCCGAAGGGGAAAGTTGGTACTAAGCCGTGACTTGTAGACACACATGATTGCATGCGGAATTGCTGCGATTTCAAATGGCTGCAAAATGCGGCATGCGATTGTGACGCCATTACTTCTAATGGCAGCGCGATTGTTGCGCGGTAACGCTGTTGCCCAAAAGAAGCTCATGTTCCTTTTTGAGCAACAAGCTTCAATGGAGAAGCTGCAGAAAAAACATGTAGTGCGTTTTTGCCACAATTTTACCTAGATTTTGCAGCGTTTTGTATTCAAATTGGTCAAAAAAAAGCATAAAAAACAATAATTGCTGTAAAAATGCACAACAGCTTCTCCAACGAAGTCTGTTGAACCAAAAAAGCACGGTTTTGCATTTTAAAAAAGTCCCTGACCCCTTCCAAAAATGCAGCGGCTGAAAAAAGCCTACATGTGAACATGTCCCACTGAAAACCATTTTACCTACTTGCCGACCACCCGCCGCAGAGGTACTGTGGCAAGGTGGCTTGGCTGTGCAAATCGCCGTACCGGTACACCAATTCACGCACTAGCTTTCGTGGGCGCGAGCGCGCTCTGATTGGACAGCGGGGGAGCCAATCAGCGTTCCCCGCAGAGACAGAACAGGGATCTGCCGAAGTAAAAGTAAACAAGGCAGATCTCCGTTCTGTCAGGGGATGGCACTGAGATCTGTCTTCCTGCTAAGCTGGAAGACGGATCTGTATGTTTCCCCAGTCACACAGTCCCCCGTACAGTTAGTAAACACTCCCAGGGAACACATTTAACCCCTTGTTCGCCCCGGATGTTAACCCCTTCCCTGACAGTGTCATTAGTACAATGTCAGTGCATATTTTTTAGCACTGAGTACTGTAATAATGTCACTTGTTCCCCAAAAAAGTGTCAACAATGTCAGTTAGGTTTCTGATCTGTCCACCGCAATGTCGCAGTCCAGTTAAAAATCGCAGATTGCTGCCATCACTAGTAAAAAAAAATAATAATAAAAATACCATAAATCTATCCCCTATTTTGTACAAACTATAACTTTTCCCCAAACCATTTATTATACGCTGTTTTTGTTTTTTTTTTTTACCAAAAATATGTAGAAGAATACATATTGGTGTAAACTGATGAATACATTTGTTTTTTTATTTTTTGGATATGTATTATAGCAGAAAGTAAAAAATATTGGTTTTTTTTTCAAAATTTCGGTCTTTTTTTGTTTATAGCTCAAAAAATGAAAACCGCAGAGGTGATCAAATACCACCAATAAGAAAGCTCTATTTGTGGGGAAAAAAAGGGCGTCAATTTTGTTTGGGTACAATGTCGAACAACCACGCAATTGTCAGTTAATGTAACGCAGTGCCGTATTGCAAAAAAATGGCCTGGTCATTAATGGGGTAAATACTTTCCGGGGCTGAAGTGGGTAAAAGGAATTTAGTGCATTTCTGCAAAAAGCACCAAAAAAAAAAACGCATAGGCGTGAACCAGTCCTTAATTAAAAAGTAGTCTACCCGTTGTGCTGGACAGTCATTTAGCACGTCTCCTAATATCTCTCTGGCTGCCCTCACCCTCCAATAAAGGAAAGGTGTTCTGCTACTCCAGCCAGAATAATAGAAACCCTTCCAACCCTGGTCCATCATGTGACATGACCCAGAGCAGAGCACTGGGTTCTTTTTGTAAAGGGAGGGCTGCTGTGCGGAAACATGAAGGAAGCGTCACTTTGTGCACTTCAAATAAAGTTAAAAAAAAAAACAGTAAACCATTTTGCACTGAAAAACAAAATAACATCAGCCCCTCACCTCGGCTCACTGCAGCAGCCTGCACACTAATGCCCTGTACACACGATCGCACATTCCGACAACAATATCCATGATTTTTTTCCAAAGGATGTTGGCTCAAACTTGTCTTGCATACACATGGTCACACAAATCTTGTCGGAAATTCCAAACGTCAAGAACGCGGTGACGTACAACACGTAGAAAAATGAAGTTCAATAGCCAATGCGGCTCCTCTGCTTGATTCCGAGCATGCGTGGAATTTTGTGTGTCGGAATTGTGTACACACGATCGGAATTTCCAACAGATTTTGTTGTCGGAAAATTTGAGATCCAGATCTCAAATTTTGTTTGTCGGAAATTCCGACGGAAAATGTCTGATGGAGCCTACACACGGTCGGAAGTTCCGACCACAAGCTCCCATCGAACATTTCCCATCGGAAAATCCGACCGTGTATACGTGGCATAAGTGTTTGACTTGAAGAAAAGGTGGCAACCCTAATCCCCATAGGAAAGGAGAATCGAGCTACCGCTACTACAGTGGTCCTCACTGTCTTCCAGATCCTATGCAGTGCATCCAGTATTTGGAGGGATGCACTGCAGTTGAAGGACCCCTTGTGTAAGGGGCCTAATCCAACACTACATAGGAGCAGGCCTGTACTATAGAGAAATGTGATGAGTAAAGAGTAGTGCATTGTAAACAAATACTAGCGTTACCAGCATGAATGGCACTTGGTGACAAGAGGTTACCACAACAGTCAGGTATGAGGATAGGTGTTGTCAGGTCCCTATAGGAACACACACCGCCTTCTGCTCTGCTAATAGTAACCTGTGTGCATTCATCCCCCAGCTACAAGCCTGTTGTACCTGTGAGTATCAGAGCACAGAAATCCCAGCTCCCCTGCCAATATGTCTGACGTCTCCAATCCGTACAGCTATGACGACAGGGTTGACAGGCTGTTCGACAGCAGTGCATCCCCCAGCAGAACGCGTCCTAGGCATGGAGATTCACGCAAGAAATTTCATGAGGTATGTCTGTGTGAATGAGATATTACTGAAAGGTAAGTCATCACTATGGGTTCCTTCACATGGATGTATAGAGCTGTACATCGGTGCAGACGGCCGTGTCTGAGTACTCAGGGGGTGACAAATGTCCAGTACAGCCAGCCTGTCAAAATCAATGACAGGCAGAGAAACCTCGTGTAAATCTTCCCGCACATTCCAGTGTCATTCATCTGCCCATCCTGTACAGAGATCATCACTGGGATATGCAGAAAGATCCGTACTGCGTCTCTCTGCCTGTCATTGGTTTGGGCACGCTGGCTTCACTGGACATTTGTCATTCCCTCAGTACATAAACACAGCCATCTGCACCATGTATGGGTCTAGGCATCCCTGTCAGTGATCCCCTATGTTGGCTGTACACCAGAGGTGTCCAAACTGTGGCCCTTTGCTTGCTTTTGTCTGACCCTTGGGGCACTATTCCCTCCACTGACACCAACAATAGGGCAATCAATTTTGCACTGATATCAACGATATGGGGCACTATTCCTCCCACTGACACATTGTTGGGGCACTATTCCTCCCACTGACACAATGATGTGGCACTATTCCTCCCACTGACACAATGATGTGGCACTATTCCTCCCACTAACACAATGATGGGGCACTATTCCTCCCACTGACACAATGATGTGGCACTATTCCTCCCACTAACACAATGATGGGGCACTATTCCTCCCACTGACACAATGATGTGGCACTATTCCTTCCACTGACACAATAATGGGGCACTATTCCTCCCACTAACACAATGATGGGGCACTATTCCTCCCACTAACACAATGATGTGGCACTATTCCTCCCACTGACACAATGATGTGGCACTATTCCTTCCACTGACACAATAATGGGGCACTATTCCTCCCACTAACACAATGATGGGGCACTATTCCTCCCACTGACACAATGATGGGGCACTATTCCTCCCACTGACACAATGATGGGGCACTATTCCTCCCACTGACACAATGATGTGGCACTATTCCTTCCACTGACACAATGATGGGGCACTATTCTTCCCACTGACACAATGATGGGGCACTATTCCTCCCACTGTCACCATCGATAGGGCACTATTCCTCCCACTGACACCAATAGCGGGGCAATTTTCCACCCACTAATACCAATGATGGGACAATATTCCACCCACTAATACCAATGATGGGGCACTTTTCCTCCCACTATCACCAATGATAGGGCACTATTCCTTTCACTGACACCAATGATAGGGCACTATTCCTTCCACTGACACCAATGATGGGGCACTATTCCTCCCACTAACACCAATGATGGGGCACTATTCCTTCCACTGACACAATGATAGGGCACTATTCCTTCCACTGACACCAATGATGGGGCACTATTCCTCCCACTAACACCAATGATGGGGCACTATTCCTTCCACTGACACCAATGATAGGGCACTATTCCTCCCACTGACACCATCGATAGGGCACTATTCCTCCCATTGACACTAATGGCGGGGCAATATTCCACCCACTAATACCAATGATGGTGGCGTTTTCCCTCCCACTATCACCAATGATAGGGCACTATTCCTCCCACTGACACCAATTATGGGACAGTATTCCTCCCACTGACACAAATGATGGGGCACTATTCCTCTCACTGACACAAATGATGGGGCACGATTTCTCCCACTGACACCAACGATGGGGCACTAAAAATTCCCCTAATACCAAAGATTGGACCTTGTTTACTTCCACTGATGCCAGGGCATTTTCCACTTCGACTGACTGCAGCCTAAAGCCTATCATCTCTGGTACTTAGACCTCATTCACATTACAGCAGTTTTAAATCCAAAAGCAAACATTTATTAGACATGTGCAAATCATTTAGTTCCGAATTCGTTTTTTAATGAATTTAGACAAATTTGTTAATTCGGAAATATCAGAATTTCCAAATTTTTGAATTTCCAAATTTTTCTGAATATTCGAAAATTTGAAAACTCAAATTTTTTGGAAATTCAGAAATTAAAAATTTCGGAAATTTTTAAATTCTTAATTTCAAAAATTCAGAAATTCAAAAATTCAAAAAATTCATAAATTTGTAAATTCGAAAATTTGTAAATTCGAAAATCCGAAAATTCGAAAATCCGAAAATAAGAATGAAAATCTGAAAATTAAAAAGAACGAAAATCCGAAAATAAGAGCAAAAATCCGAAAATTCAAAAATCTGAATAATAACTAATAATAACTTAACTATAAGTAACTATTAAATTCTAGGTATTGGAATTTCATTTAAAATTTGGCTGTTAGTGAACGTAACGAATACAAATTTATCCGAAGTTGCGAATTATCCGTAATAACAAATGCTGTATCTAAATGAATGGAACGCAACGAATTAATAATAATAATAGATAACAATAATAATAAAAATATATTAATAATAATAAATAACAATAATAATAAAAACGTATTATTATTTATTATTATTTTGTTCTGTTCCATTTGTTTAGATGTGGCATTCTTTATTTCAGATCATTCGTAACTTCAAATAAATTTGTATTCGTTACGTTCACTATCAGCCAAATTTGAAAGGAAATTCCAATACCAATAATTTATTAGTTAGTTATTATTAATTAGTTATTATTTCGAATTTTTGGATTTTCCTTTATTATTTTCGGATTTTCAAATTCTGAATTTACGAATTTCTGAATTCCGGATTTTCGAAATTTAGGAATTTTCAAATTTACGAATTTTCGAATTTCTGAAAAAAACAAAAAACAAATGAAACGAAAACGAACAAATTCTTTGGCAGTGCACATGTCTAACATTTATTATATTGCACCTTACCAATTCTTAGATGTGATGGCTGCATTTGTTTTCTTTGTTATGCTTTATTTCTGGTGATCCAGACAGTAAGTCTGTTCATTTTCAATAGAAGAAGCTATCCTGAAGATGTAGTAGTTAGAGGTTTGAGACAAACCATTTACAACTGAGGGGTGCTTACAATGATCAGCTTTTATTTATTTATAGAAAACCCTATACCAAAAGAACTAAAACTGTTTGCTGTAACTGATTATAAAGTGTGAGCTGAAGTTTGGCTTCAATTAGTTAGTGTTTCTAAATCTGCTAGTACTTCCAGCACTCCGCTCCCCCCAGACTGACAATGCTGCTGTTCAAAGGTGTCTCTGTTGCTCCTTCGTCCAGAGTGGAGGCACTCTAACACAGGAGGTGTGTTTACTGGACAGATCACTAGGGAAAAACAGAGGGAAAAAAAGCCTACAAACAGAAAACTAATGCAGCCTCCACATCCAAGGATTGGTAAGCTGCAACATATTACATTTTTTTTCTTTTGTTTACTATTGTTTTAAGCGATATCTAAACCAAAGAACAAAATGTAATATATTGCAGCTTACAGTCCTTAGATTTGGTGGCTGCATTTGTTTTCTTTTTTTCCAGGCCAAGAACATTTTCAGCATATACAGAAAATAGCTGTTAATCTGGACAGAAATGCAATCTCCTTGTTACTTCCTGTGAACAGATAAGAAAGCACAAACAAGCTTATCTTTATTGTGTAACTACTAGTCCCATCAATCCACCATATAACGGAGATGAAGAAAAGCAGACATGTTTGAATTCCAGTCTGTGTGACAACAATGGCTCCCTCCATAGATACAGTGGAGATTTGAAAGTAGACACAAAATGACAGGAAGTGTGTTATTTGCAGAATCACCAAGTGGAAAGAAAAAAAGAAAAAAGGAAAAAAAGAAAACAAAGGCAGCCACCACATCTAAGGACCAGAAGGCTGCAATATGTTAGATTTTTGTTATTGGGTATTACTTACACTTTTTAACAATAATTTACATGTGTTTTTCAGCTTAAATAATTCCTGTTGTTTAATTTCTGTAGGTTTATGATAAAGACGATGATGACTACACTAAGAATCTAGATGGATCCCCGAAGATCCCAAGGTAACGTTCAACAAATGAATGTGTTGGCACCAGGTAGTGAGTTGTACTTGGGAGAACCGGCTAGTCTGACGGAAATGGGACTCCGCTACCAAGGGGCAGCCTGATCCCCGTGGGAGGTAGGCACCCCCCTTTTTTTTTCTTTTTTTTTTGCCACCTTGGTGCGGACTTCTTGACCTAAGTGGGGAGCGGCTGGTGTCGCCTTGTGGAGGGAGGTAAGCTGGAGGTCTATAGTGGCCCCCCCTCCCCTCGTGCCCGCCCGGCCGAACCACCCCTCAATCTACACCCTACCCTGTACTTTAATTACCGTCCGGGTGATTGGTTGGCCTGACTCCAAATTATCACTACTCTTCAGAGGACACTCGTATTTACTCGTGGATGAGAGGTTAGGCGTAACTCTCCCCCTTTTTATTTTTCTGCTATGTTGTTTTTTAAGCAGAGGGAGACCCCACCTCCGGCTCACTACCTGATTACTGAACCTTCCTTACTCCCATTTGGACATCAGGCCACAATGTTACAGCTTGTTTTGTATGTTTTATATGTTCTATCTGTTTTTACACCATTTGCAAAAACTGATTGGCGTACTGTTTGCTGAAAATGCCTAAGACAACGTGTGTTGTGATGTACTGCCTTGCCTTTCACAAATAAAGATTTTACAAAAAAAAAATAGTTAGGGTGAAACAGAAGTGTGGCGCTGCTAAATTTGCACCGGGGGGGGTGTGAGGTCCGTTCATTGTCCACATGCGATGGTTCTGGGGTGGAGTCGGGGTGTGGCCCAGGGAGGGATCCGCCACCTCCTGGGGGGGTGCGCGCAGCCTCTTGCGGGATGGGATTGGCCCCTGTTGCTGGAGGTCGGGGTGCGCGGGCGGGGGGCCCCGGGTATGGCTCGCAAAGGATCCAATCCATCGGTTGGCAGGCTCGGGCTAAAACCTCTTCCATGCATAAACGGTCAGAAGTTGTGTAGTAGTACTCGGTGTACATCTTGCGGCATGTATGCATTCCTTGATCATCCGATAGAGGGTGAATACTGCTGTGCCAAATGTAAGCACATTGTTTCCCTGGAAGCCCAGGTTCTGAATCTGGGGAAGCAACTGTCAGCACTGAGAAGACCCTCCATACTAAAGGAGAGCCAGGAATGTACATGGCTGGGGTCAGCACAGAGGCGGGGGGGGAGACAAAGAGGGGCAGGCACTAGGAAAGAGTAGATGGGTGACAGTCAGGAAGGGTAGAGGGGGAAGTGCCAGGGAGGCCGATCCAGGGCTGGAGTATCCCAAAAAGTATGCTCCATTGAGTGACATTGGTGAAACCAGTCAGGGACCAGCACTGCTGGAGCTGAGGGACTCTCCTAGCCAGGAGAAGAACTCCTGCAGTGAGAGTGGGGGGGGGGGGGGGCGAAGGGAAAGAAAAGATAGATTCTGGTGGTAGGGGACTTATTTCTTAGAAGGACAGAGAGGAAAATCTGTAACAAAGACCCGAAGCACCAAACTGTATGTTGTCTACCAGGCGGATCTGGTTGGTACGTTGGCACCAATGACAAAGTCAGAGGCAGATGGAGTGTCTTAAAGAACAATTTTAGGGACTTGGGAGCTAAATTGCGAAAAAGGACCTCCAAGGTAGTATTCTCAGGAATACTACCGGTACATCGAGCCACACCAGAAAGGCAGAGGGAGAATAGGGAAGTAAACAAGTGGCTGAGAAGCTGGTGTAGTAAGGAGGGGTTTGGGTTCCTGAAGGACTATTCCGACATCTCATTTGATCACCAGTACTATAGAAGGAACGGACTGCACCTAAATGAGGAGGATGCAGATCAGCTGGGTGTAAAGATGGCCAAAAAGTTAGAGAGGTTTTTAAACTAGGCGACTGGGGGGGAGGATCCAGAGCTAGAGATAGTCAGCAGGGAACTTATTCCAGAGGGTAGTATTGGGGGCATTAGTGAAAGGTTGACTAAAGCACATAAACCCAAGGTAAGTATAGTAACAAGTCCTAGTTGCAATCTCGGAACACCCAATAAGAGAATAGTATGCGCCCGTTCTAAACTACGTGGCATGTTCACAAATGCCAGGAGCCTGGTGGACAAGATGGGTGAACTAGAGATACTGTTGTACGAGGAGGATTTGGATTTTGTGGGAATTTCAGAGGCCTGGTTCAACAGCTCTCATGATTGGCTTGCAACCATTCAAGTGTATACCCTTTATTGCAGGGAGAGAGAGCGTAAAAAAGGGGGAGGGGTATGCCTATATATCAAGAATAATGTACAAATGAATGTGAGAGATGACATCACTAAGGGAGCTAGGGAGGAGGTGGAATCCTTATGGGTAGAGCTCCAAAGGGATGAAGCTAAGGTGAAAATAATACTGGGAGTATGCTATAGGCCCCTAACCTGAGGGAGGAGGGGGAGATGGATCTCCTATCACAAGATGGATTAGCAGCAAGGATGGGAAGTGTTATAATGGGGGATTTTAATTATCCAGACATAGACTGGTCGGAGGGAACCACGCATTCGTCTAAGGCTTGCCAGATCCTAAATGTTTTGCAGGACAATTTCATGATTCAGATGGTAGACACACCAACTAGAAATAAAGCGTTACTGGATCTACTGATTACCAACAATACAGACCTGATAATGGATGTGGAAATACAGGGGAATTTAGGAAACAGCGATCACCGGTCAATTGGCTTCAGTATAAATCACACAAATAGGAAACATAAGGGGAATACAAAGACACTGAATTTCAAAAGAGCCAACTTCCCTAAACTACAAACCTTACTAGAAGGCATGAATTGGGATAAAATCTTAGGAACAAAGAACATGGAGGAGAGATGGGTTTGCTTTAAGAGCATATTAAATAAGGGCATTAGCCAATGCATCCCATTGGGTAATATTTTTAAAAGAGCGAACAAAAGTCCTGGATGGCTTAACTCCAATGTAAAAATGCATATAAAAGCAAAGGAGAAGGCCTTCAAAAAATACAAGGTTGAGAGATCATCATCAGCATTCAGACTTTATAAAGAATGCAACAAGAAATGTAAGGGTGCAATTAGGGCGGCGGCTAAGATAGAACATGAAAGACACATAGCGGAGGAGAGCAAAAAAATCCCAAGAAATTCTTTGAGTATGTAAACAAAAAAAAGGGAGGACAGACCATATTGGCCCCATAAAGAATGAGGAAGGACATCTGGTTACAAAGGATGGGAAGATGGCGAAGGTATTGAATTTATTCTTCTCCTCAGTCTTCACGAGGGAATCGGGGTTCTTCAGTAACCAAAATTGCAGTGTTTATCCTTATGACACATCACAGGAAGCATCTCCATGGTTAACAGAGGACAGAATTAAAATTAGACTTGGGAAGCTAAACATTAATAAATCCCGGGGACCAGATGGCTTGCATCCGAGGGTATTCAGGGAACTCAGTCTAGTAATTGCCAGACCATTGTTCCTAATTTTTACTGACAGTCTACTGACTGGAATGGTACCAGCTGATTGGAGAAAAGCCAATGTAGCACCAATATTTAAAAAGGGCCCAAAATACATCCCTGGGAATTACAGACCAGTTAGTCTAACGGGGACCAGATGGCTTGCATCCGAGGGTACTTAGGGAACTCAGTCAAGTAATTGCCAGACCATTGTTACTGACAGTCTACTGACAGGAAAGGTACCAGCTGATTGGACAAAAGCCAATGTAGCACCAATATTTAAAAAGGGCCCAAAATACATCCCTGGGAATTACAGACCAGTTAGCCTAACATCAATAATATGCAAACTCTTGGAGGGGATGATAAGGGACTATATACAAGATTTTAGTAATGAGAACGGTGCCATTAGCAGTAATCAGCATGGATTCATGAAGAATCGTTCTTGCCAAACCAGTAAATTCCAAAATTCCAGTATATACTGTATACCATAGTTTGTAGATAGTATAACATTTGCACAAATGAATCAACATACGCTTATTGGGAGATTTTTTTTACCAAAAATATGTAGCAGAATACATATTGGCCTACATTTTTAAAGAAATTTGTTGTCAGTTTTAAATCTTCTGGAGGTCAAGTGGTTAAAGTACTAGGTCCTTCTTGCTTTTTTAATAGGGCAGTACCTGGAGCAATGATGATGTGCAATAACGTATATCAGCTTACTAATATAAAATCAAAGAACAATGAAATCTGGTTCCTATGGATTAATGACTTTGCATGTTAATCTTTTAAGTAAATCCATTCCTGTATGTTGTGTTTAAATACAAAAATAATCCGAATCCTCTGTGATAACTGAGAATGAAAGAACACCATTATGCAGCCTTATGACCCTGACAGGGAAGAGATCACCCGTCTAACCAGCTCTGTGACTTATTTCTGGCAGACACATTTGTTTTGGTCAGAGGTTGTCATGGTATCAGACACGGGGGCTTTTCTAGGGACAGCGATAGTGAACAAAGGTTGTCAGGCCAGCTGCTTACTGCAAGATACAAATCTACACACACCTTTATGATTTAGGTCAGACGGTGGCGCTTTCAGAAAATGCACCAAAATTCACAATCTAATAGAGAGTCTATGGGAAAGCACAGGTAACCCTCACAAAAACCGCGGGTACTTTGTGCTACGGCCAAACCACAGCAGGGCAGTATTAAAGGGGCCTAAAGGGTTAATTGGATAAAGCTATCCATACAATAGTAGAATTTTATTCATAAAAATGTAATTCGTTTTTCATCCACACCTGAAGATATCGATTTACTGGTGTTTTCTGGGGAATTTTTTTTAAAGCTTTTTTGCAGCTTTTTTACAAGCTTTTGTAGGCATTTTTGTTTAGCCAATAGAAAGCACCAGAGGGAGGAGAAGGAGAGGAACTTAGGGGTGGAGAGCTGCTGTTTGAGCAGAAAACAAGCGTCAAAACGCTCGTAATAACGATCAAGTCAGGCATTCCTACTGAAGTCTATAGGGGCAAAAACGGTTGTAATCTGCCAAAAAGAAGCTTGTGTACTTTTTTGAGCCTTATGCCGCGTACACAGGATCAGAAATTCCGTCAGAAAAAACTTGGATGGTCTTTCCGACGTAATTCCGATCAAGCTTGCCTTGCATACACACGGTCACACAAACGTTCTCTGAACTTTTGACCGTCAAGAACGCGGTGACGTACAACACTATAACGAGCCGAGAAAATGAAGTTCAATGCTTCTGAGCATGCGTCGAATTGTTTCCGAGCATGCGTGATTTTTTGCGCGTCCGAATTGCATATAGACGAATGCATTTTCCGATAGGAACTTTTTCCTGCTGAAAAATAGAGAACCTGCCCTCAATCTTTTGCTGACTGGAATTCTGCCAGCAAAAGTTCGATGGAGCATACACACGGTTGGAATTTCTGAACAAAATCTCACATCCGACTTTTGCTGGCAGAATTTCTGATCATGTGTATGGGGCATTAGGCTCCATGCACACTGGAGTTTAAAAAAGCTGTTTCTGGACGCCAGATTGAAGGAAGAAAACGGTGGTTGAAAAACGTGATTTTATCAGCGTTTTGCATTGCCGTTAATGCACGTTCAGCGGTGCTAGCTTTGCCTCTATTCAAAATCAATGGTTCCCTATGGGAGCCCATTGATTTGAATAGAAGTCCCACCAGAAGTTGGATCATCGTGATCTGACTTGCGGTGCGACTTGTGTGCTGAGGATGAAGGGGAACCCCGCCAAAATGAAAAAAAAAAAAATTGGGGGGTTCCCCCCCTCGGACGATACCAGACCCTCCTGTCTGGTATGGATTTTAAGGGGAACCCTCTTCGCCGAAAAAAACAGCGTGGGGCTCCCCCCTAAAATCCATACCCGACCCTTATCCGAGCACGCAGCCCGACCGGTCAGGAAAGGGGGTGTGTACGAGTGAGCGCCCCCTCCTGAACCGTACCAGGTCGCATGCCCTCAACATGGGGGCCCTGCACCCCCCCACCCCAAAGCACCTTGTCCCCATGTTGATGAGGACAAGGGCCTCTTCCCAACAACCCTGGCCGTTGGTTGTCGGGGTCTGCGGGCTTATCGGAATCTGGGAGCCGCCTTTAATAAGGGGGCCCCCAGATCCCAGCCCCCCACCCTATGTGCATGAGTATGGGGCACATTGTACCCCTACCCATTCACCTTGAAAAAAGTGTCAAAAATAAAACACACTACACAGGTTTTTAAAGTAATTTATTAGGCAGCTCCGGGGGTCTCTTGTGACTTGGGGGGGTCTCTTCCTTTTTCTCCACGCTCTCTGGCCTCTTCTCCACGCTCTCCGATTTTTCTGCCGCTGTCCGCTATCTTCTGCTGGGCTCCTCCGCTATCTTCTGCTCTTTTGCCCGCTCTTTTGCTAGCGGTGGCCCGGTCTTCTTTGTCATTCTTCCCTCTTTTCTTCTTCCGATGTTGACACGAGGCTCTCTCCCGCTGTAATGCCGTGTGCGCGGTGTGCAACGACTTATATAGGCATGGGGCGGGGTCACCGGGTGATGTCATTCTGTGACCCTGCCCACTTATGATGTCACCACCCGGGGCATGATGGGAGGATGACGTCATAAGTGGGCGGTGTCACCGGATGACATCACCCGGTGACCCCGCCTCATGCCTATACAAGTCGTTGCAAGCTAGAGTTGCAAGCTTCAAGCAGAAAATCACTCCAGTGTGAACAGGGACTAAGTGGGGTCAAATTGAAGTTTGACAGAGAGCAAGGATAACTTGCCACAAATTTGTGGCAGTGTTGAATTGTAAGTCTTGTTAACTTGCTGCACATTTTCACTGGCAAGTTGTACATTTGCAGAGCAATTTAAGCACAAGATCTAGTTGACACTTTTCCAAGTTGTAGCAAATTTGCGTGGGAAGCCTCTAGCAAGAGCAAAGTTGCAGTGGTGAGTCTACAGCAAGAGCTCTGTAAGTCACAGTGCCCCATGTGGTGAGATGACTATTGCACAACATAACTGAACCAGAACTTGCAGCAGACTTGCAGAATTTTTGCAAATAAAGTTGATCTGGAGTCATGCAACGTGGACTAGCTGCAATTGTGCAACAAACTTGAGATGCCTGGAAAGTCTAGCAACTATGCTGGCCATACATTATACAATTCTCTTGTACAATTTTCCTTTAGATTTACCAAAACCATATAATATGATGTCAATCCTAAATACTTTCAATTTATGTGCAATCAGGCAGGCCCTTACACTACCAAGTTGAAGGTAAATTAAAAGGAAATTTAATAAGAAAATTGTATAATGTATGGCCAGCCTAAGGGAAATCTCCCTAATAATATGCAACTTGTAAAAAAAAATAAAAATTTGGCTTTAGGTATATCTAAATAATAGTAGGAAACACTATTTCTGATGTTGACATTTCTGATGTTCCTGTAGAACTGCCTTCTAGCTAACAAATGTTGTTCTGTAAACAGAATGTTCATTTTGTAACTCATTGATTGTGTTTTGCAGACATTACTTTGACCTTCCTGATGGCAGGGGACAAACTAGAGTAAGTTGTGGTTTGCATTTGATAAACATATATTAGATAGTTCATGCAGGGTGAACCTACAACATGTGGATAATACTTACAGATCTATTACATTTTGATCATGAAGCGACAATCAATGAAACCCCGACATTTCCTTTCTCAGTAGTTGCAGGACATTTGAAATAATACCCTGGCCTATTATGTCTGTAAGGGATCTCTGGGCCGCCGTCCTGTCATTTTTGAAATGGCTGAAGTGTACACACGAGCGATGGTTTTTCCGACGGAATTCCGCTCAAGCTTGACTTGCATACCACACGGTCACATAAAAGTTCGCTGAACTTTCGACCATCAAGAACGCGGTGACGTACAACACTACGACGAGCCGAGAAAATGAAGTTCAATGCTTCCGAGCTTGCATCGAATTGTTTCCGAGCATGCGTAGGAATTTTGCGCGTCCGAATTGCATACAGACGATCGGAATTTCCGATCAGAACTTTTTTCGACCGAAACATTGAGAACCTGCTCTCAATCTTTTGCTGGCTGGAATTCGGCCAGCAAAAGTCCAATGGAGCATACACACGGTCGCATTTTCCGACCAAAACCTCTCATCGGTCTTTTGCTGGCCGAATCTCCGATCATGTGTACGGGGCATAAGTCTAGGCAAAACTTTTACTTTTTAGTATTCATGTGCTGAAGGGTTAGGCTCCCTGACAAGTTTTTTCCCTGTCTGTGGATCCACAGGGGTGATTAACATTCTTATTTGTCCTGGGGATCATTTTTCATGTAGAAAGAAAGCGAGGGAAAGTCCAACATTTTAGAGTTGTCCCCAGAATGGGAGGTAGAGGAAATCTTCTAATGGAGACACCAGTTCCAAAAATATGTAGCAGAATACATATTGGCCTAAACTGATGAAGACATTTTTTTATAGCCAATATCTATAGGGGGGGTTTCCACCATCCCTGCTAAGTTTTATTTTATACAGTATGTCTTATTTTCAGTTTGATGTGTATTATATGTGAAGTTGCGTATCAGAGACCAGTATTGTCATAATATTGAAGCCTATTGAGATTTCCATACATTCGAGAATTCCACCGTTATTGTTAAGTTGTTGATCAGTAAGTTAGCGCTGCACTTTTTTTTTATTTTGTGGTGTGAGAAAACATATAACAGTGCTTAGCGGCAGGCCTTTTACTGACACTTTTTTTATCTTACCTCCAGTAGTTTGTTGTAAATAGTAGTGTGGTGATTACCTATTATACTAAAGATTGTCATGTGGAATTAATAAACATCAACAGATTTCAGTTTTGCCCCACCAGTCCAGCCCCCCATGGACAATGTGCCTGGCTGCTGAGTTCATCTCCCCATCCCTGCACTCAGTGCACTGATTGGCACTGATTGGCAGCACTGACAGGCAGCAATGGTTGGCGCTGATAGACGGCACTGATTGGCACTAATATAAAGCACTGACTGGCACTGATTAGTAGCGTGGATTGGCACTGATGGGCCCTGATTGGCAGTGATAGGTGGCACTGATTGGCAGCACTAATGGCACTGATAGGCAACACTGATTGGCACTGATAGGCAGCACTGATTGGCAGCATTTAGTGGCACTGATTGGCAGCACTGATGGTCACTAATTGGCAGCACTGATGGTCACTGATAGGCAGCACTCATGGGCATTGATTGGCAGTACTAATGGGCACTGATAGGCGGCCCTGATAGGTGGCACTGATGGGCACTGATTGGAAGCACTGGCACTGATTGGCGGCCATGATTGGCACTGGCACTGGTAGGTGGCACTGATTGGAAACACTGATTGGCACTGATAGGTGGCATTGGTTGGCACTGATATTAGGCAGCACTGATTGGCACTGACAGGTGGCACTGATTGGCACTGACAGGTGGCACTGATTGGAAACACTTATTGGCACTGACAGGTGGTACTGATTGGCACTGAAAAGTGGCACTAATTGGAAACACTGATTGGCACTGACAGGTGGCACTGATTGACACTGACAGGTGGCACTCGCAGGTGGCACTGATTGGCACTGACAGGTGGCACTGATTGGCACTGGCAGGTGGCACTGATTGGCATTGATTGGCACTGGCAGGTGGCACTGATTGGCACTGACAGGTGGCACTCACAGGTGGCACTGATTGGCACTGGCAGGTGGCACTGATTGGCACTGATTGGCACTGGCAGATGGCACTGACAGGTGTCACTGATTGACACTGGCAGGTGGCACTGATTGGCACTGACAGAGGAGAGGGAGTTTCACACTAAGCCGATATTGACGCTTAGTGAAACTGTGTGCGATACTGTAATGTAATGTAACTGCATGCAGAGAGAGACCAGCTGTCAAAGTTTAGCGGTGATGTCGGGGGTGGGTGGGACCCAACAGCTATCAAACACCAGCCAATGATTGGGCTGCATAAAAAGAGGGGCGGGGCCACAAACACGTAGTGGCCCGCCCAGACCCCATCTCATTGGCTGGTGTTTGATAGCTGCTGGGTTCCGCCCACCCTGACATCAACGCTCAATTTTGACAGCTGGTCTCTCTCTGCATTCAGTTACATGACACTGTCACACACAGGGCTGGTGCAAGGATTTTTGACATCCTAGGCGAAACCTCATTTTGCCCCCCCCGGCAACGCCCCTGACTCCACCCTCTTTGCCCTGCCCATGTAACCCATGTGACTTATCTGACCATTACACTGACCTACCTTACCCCTACACTGACCTACCACTGACCTACCTGACACCTACACTAACCTACCTGACTACTACACTGACCTACCTGACCTTTATACTGACCTACCTGACCCCTAAACTAACCTACCTGACCCTTACACTGACCGACCTACCTGACCCCTACACTGACCTACTTGATCATTACACTGACCTTCCTGATTCCTAATACAATGTCAGTGTTCTTCACTCACCGTGACCCTACATGCATCCAACGACGCTGCCAGTGCCAGGAACAAACCCTGCCTTGGTGCCTCCAGGCTCCAGCTGTCACCATCCCCGGAGTGACCACTACTCCGATCCGATTAGGCTATAGCACACGCTGCTGCTGTACAGGATAGGCCGGGAGGGAGAGCGGCCTCTACGAATGACAGTGACACGGCGGGGGTGGGGTCAGGGGGTCACATGACTCGGTATAGGAATCACGTATAGGCAGAGACTCAGATAGGGAGAGACAGACAGTTCACTGATAATAGAGGCTAGGGCGCGCAGGGGATGTGTGCTTCTGTTCCGTTGGGACATAGTCCTACAGTGCTGTGCTGCACCTCTGACACTACTTACTTACGGACAGGGCAGCTGCCGCCTGAGTTAGTTACATGCTGCAGACAGAGGCATCCCCACCATACCGAAAACCTACATAGCGCAGAGACCGGCAGAAGATGGAGAGTAGGGAAACCAGCAGCCGGGCGCCCTAGCCGGCTGCCTAGTTTGCCTAGTGGTAGAAATGGCCCTGGTAACACACTGAGCGGCTCTGGCAAGCGTCAATATCGGCTCAGTGTGAAACGATCTCACAGGCAGCACAGACTGCACACTCATTGGATGCAACATTTCACAGCAGTCCCACAGGCAGATCTCGGGAGACGGCCGGTACAACTTGTCACTGCCGGCAGGCCCGGATTTACTCCCTTTGCCGCCCCAAGGCCGGGTCCTTCAATGCCGCCCCCCCCCCCACACACACACACCATCATTCTCGTCCTTTATCGATGACTGCAACAATAGATCAATTAAAAACATATCTCCACTATATACTCCCCCCTCTATCATCTCTATATACATCCCTCTATCGTCTCTATATACTCCCCTCTATCGTCTCTATATACACCCCCCTCTATATACAGGTATACAGACAGGCTAGGACAGTATATAGGCAGGCTAGGATGGAATACAGGCAGGCTAGGACGATATACAGGCAGGCTAGGACAATATACAGGCAGGCCAGGACAATATACAGGCAGGCCAGGACAATATACAGACAGGCCAGGACGATATACAGGCAGGCTAGGACGGTATACAGGCAGGCTAGGACAATATACAAGCAGGCTAGGACGGTATACAGGCAGGCTAGGAAAATATACAGGCAGGCTAGGACAATATACAGGCAGGCTAGGACGATATACAGGCAGGCCAGGACAATTTACAGGCAGGCTAGGACGGTATACAGGCAGGCTAGAACGGTATACAGGCAGGCTAGGACAATATACAGGCAGGCCAGGACGATATACGGGCAGGCTAGGACGGTATACAGGCAGGCTAGGACGATATACAGGCAGGCTAGGATGGTATACAGGCAGGCTAGGACGGTATACAGGCAGGCTAGGGCGGTATACAGGCAGGCTAGGACGATATACAGGCAGGCTAGGACGGTATACAGGCAGGCCAGGACGATATACAGGCAGGCTAGGACAATATACAGGCAGGCTAGGACGGTATACAGGCAGGCTAGGAAGATATACAGGCAGGCTAGGACAATATACAGGCAGGCTAGGACGATATACAGGCAGGCCAGGACAATTTACAGGCAGGCTAGGACGGTATACAGGCAGGCTAGGACGGTATACAGGCAGGCTAGGACAATATACAGGCAGGCTAGGACGGTATACAGGCAGGCTAGGATGGTATACAGGCAGGCTAGGACAATATACAGGCAGGCTAGGACGGTATACAGGCAGGCTAGGACAATATACAGGCAGGCCAGGACGATATACGGGCAGGCTAGGACGGTATACGGGCAGGCTAGGACGGTATACAGGCAGGCCAGGACGGTATACAGGCAGGCTAGGACAATATAAAGGCAGGCCAGGACGATATACAGGCAGGCCAGGACGATATACAGGCAGGCTAGGACAATATACAGGCAGGCTAGGACAATATACAGGCAGGCCAGGACAATATACAGGCAGGCCAGGACGGTATACAGGCAGGCTAGGATGGTATACAGGCAGGCTAGGACGGTATACAGGCAGGCTAGGACGATATACAGGCAGGCTAGGTCGGTATACAGGCAGGCTAGGATGGTATACAGGCAGGCTAGGACAATATACAGGCAGGCTAGGACGATATACAGGCAGGCTAGGATGATATACAGGCAGGCTAGGACAATATACAGGCAGGCTAGGATGGTATACAGGCAGGCTAGGACGGTATACAGGCAGGCTAGGGCGGTATACAGGCAGGCTAGGGCGGTATACAGGCAGGCTAGGGCGGTATACAGGCAGGCTAGGGCGGTATACAGGCAGGCTAGGACGATATACAGGCAGGCTAGGACGATATACAGGCAGGCTAGGACGGTATACAGGCAGGCTAGGGCGGTATACAGGCAGGCCAGGACAATATACAGGCAGGCTAGGACGATATACAGGCAGGCTAGGATGATATACAGGCAGGCTAGGACGATATACAGGCAGGCTAGGATGATATACAGGCAGGCTAGGACAATATACAGGCAGGCTAGGATGGTATACAGGCAGGCTAGGACAATATAAAGGCAGGCCAGGACGATATACAGGCAGGCCAGGACGATATACAGGCAGGCTAGGACAATATACAGGCAGGCTAGGACAATATACAGGCAGGCCAGGACAATATACAGGCAGGCCAGGACTGTATACAGGCAGGCTAGGATGGTATACAGGCAGGCTAGGACGGTATACAGGCAGGCTAGGACGATATACAGGCAGGCTAGGTCGGTATACAGGCAGGCTAGGATGGTATACAGGCAGGCTAGGACAATATACAGGCAGGCTAGGACGATATACAGGCAGGCTAGGATGATATACAGGCAGGCTAGGACAATATACAGGCAGGCTAGGATGGTATACAGGCAGGCTAGGACGGTATACAGGCAGGCTAGGGCGGTATACAGGCAGGCTAGGGCGGTATACAGGCAGGCTAGGGCGGTATACAGGCAGGCTAGGGCGGTATACAGGCAGGCTAGGGCGGTATACAGGCAGGCTAGGACGATATACAGGCAGGCTAGGACGATATACAGGCAGGCTAGGACGATATACAGGCAGGCTAGGACGGTATACAGGCAGGCTAGGGCGGTATACAGGCAGGCCAGGACAATATACAGGCAGGCTAGGACGATATACAGGCAGGCTAGGATGATATACAGGCAGGCTAGGACAATATACAGGCAGGCTAGGACGATATACAGGCAGGCTAGGATGATATACAGGCAGGCTAGGACAATATACAGGCAGGCTAGGATGGTATACAGGCAGGCTAGGACGGTATACAGGCAGGCTAGGGCGGTATACAGGCAGGCTAGGGCGGTATACAGGCAGGCTAGGGCGGTATACAGGCAGGCTAGGGCGGTATACAGGCAGGCTAGGACGATATACAGGCAGGCTAGGACGATATACAGGTATACAGGCAGGCTAGGGCGGTATACAGGCAGGCCAGGACAATATACAGGCAGGCTAGGACGATATACAGGCAGGCTAGGATGATATACAGGCAGGCTAGGATGGTATACAGGCAGGCTAGGGCGGTATACAGGCAGGCTAGGACGATATACAGGCAGGCTAGGACGATATACAGGCAGGCTAGGACGGTATACAGGCAGGGTAGGACGATATACAGGCAGGCTAGGACGATATACAGGCAGGCCAGGACGATATACAGGCAGGCTAGGACGATATACAGGCAGGCTAGGATGATATACAGGCAGGCTAGGACGGTATACAGGCAGGCTAGGGCGGTATACAGGCAGGCTAGGACGATATACAGGCAGGCTAGGACGATATACAGGCAGGCTAGGACGGTATACAGGCAGGCTAGGACGATATACAGGCAGGCTAGGACGATATACAGGCAGGCCAGGACGATATACAGGCAGGCTAGGCTCTAGCCTAGGGGAGAGAGAGAGAGAAGGTGATGATCATGAGGAAGAGAGGGGGGGAGGAAGAAGGTGCACAGCACAAAGGGGTGGGAACAGAGAGGGGGGTTATTCTGGGGGTCTCACTCACCAATTATGCTCTCCCTCTCAGGCTGGCCTCCTCCAGGGCTGTGGCAGCCATTGTTTGAAAACAGAACTCCTCTCACAGCACAGTACAGTGCATTGCATGCATGTGGCTAGAGTGTGGGCGGGCACAAATGGGAGGCGGAGTATTGGATTGGACAAGCAGTGCAGTGAGGGAGGGGTAAGGAAGACAGTGGAGACCGAACACAGCCCGACTCCGGCACAAGCTAGCTGGCTTTCCACTCTCTCACTGTGTCACTGTGACAGGATGCCAGAGGCTGTGGAGCGCCGGAGTTAGAGGGGAATATTTATCCTTAATCTCCACTCCATACAAGTCTTGCTGCCTGGGGGGAAGAGGCTCCTCCTGCAGCTGCCCACAGACTCCACCCCCTGCTCTCCTTTCTAGTCAGAACAGCTTGTTTGTCCTCATCCCCGCCCTGCTCATACAGAGCTCCGAATGAGGTTAGTGCAGCGGTGCCGCCCCTGCACTACTGCCGCCCCGAGGCCTGGCCTCGGTGGCCTTGTGGGAAATCCGGCCCTGGGTGCCGCCCCTGCACTACTGCCGCCCCGAGGCCTGGCCTCGGTGGCCTTGTGGGAAATCCGGCCCTGACTGCCGGCTGCCGCTCCTCTTTAAATGCCGCCTTGGACCATGAGCCCACTGGATACCCATGGTAGAGCCGGCCCTGAATCCCCCCATCCACGCAATTAAGGTGGATAGGGGAAACCTACCCACTGCACTGTTGTACTCTGACAGTGGGGGGGGGACTCCTCTGCTGTCAGAATACACTGATCAGTGCTGCCTCCACTGATCGAGCATTTTTTTTCCCAACAGGTCCGTTCAACAGAAGTCGATCAAGAGATCGACTTCTGTTGAGCGGCAGTGGCAACACTTGGATCGAAATTTGGCCAGTCCCTGTTGAACCGGCCAAATTTTGATCCATCTATAGCCACCTTTATGCCTCGTTCACATGATCGGACATTCCGACAACAAAATCCATGTTTTTTTTCCGATGGATGGTTGGCTCAAACTTGTCTTGCATACACACGGTCACACAAAGTTGGTCGGAAATTGCGAACATCAAGAGCGCGGTGACGTACAACACGTATGACAAGCTTTTCCTTTAGAAATGTCATTTTGCTCCTGGACTGTTCTAAACACGGGAAACACGCGCCCCTTTACAGGCATATTATAGACACCCCTCAGGTAAGAAATTTAAAAGAATATTTCACTTCTATTGTTTCACTTTAAGCATTATTAAAATCACTGCGCCCGAAAAAACGTCAGTTTTTAAAACTTTTTTTTGCATTGATACATGTCCCCTGGGGTAGGACCCAGGTCCCCAAACCCTTTTTAGGACAATAACTTGCATATTAACGTTTAAATTAGCACTTTTGATTTTTCATGTTTGTGTCCCATAGACTTTAACGGTGTTCGCACAACTTTTTTGCATGTTCTGGAATGCGAACCCTAACAGGGGGGTGTTCGGCCCATCCCTAGTCATAATGTGCTAGTATGCATTACATACTAGCACACTATGTGAAATTTCCCTTAAAATAACGCTCTTCTACTGCCGAGATGTCAGCGCTGCAGGCAGTGGTGTATTTAGGTTTTGTGCTGCCCTAGGCCTGACTAAGCTCGCGCACCCCCTAATTTAACTATGACCCACCCCTTCCTGTCAAGGCCACACCCCTTCCTTTTTAAGATCCGCCCTGTCATCTTCATGGGAGGACAGAGGGACACTGTGGGAGGAGGATAGTGAGCGATACAGCATCTTTTCATTTGGGGGTAAGGGGATATGTGCTGGGTGCTTTGGGAGGCTCTTGCACTGAAGTTGTGTCCCTCCTCTGTGGCTCCTCCTCCTCCTGTACACTAAAACATTGGAGCCGAGAAGGAGGAGGAGCCGAGAAGTGTGTGTGGCTGACAGTGGGGAGAGAGGTGTCGGCTGCTACAGAAAGCCCATCGCCGCTTGTGGGACTCCAGGCAGCAGATGTCCTGGGTGCCCACGCTGGCGCATCCCTGTCTGGCCAGTTACCGAAACTCAGTGCCGTAACTTGTTGTGGGCTCTGGGACAGTGGCGTCACTAGGGTTGGCCTAGAGGATATCAGGTTAGGTACTTCCTAATGGCTCAGTTCCTGGGAACAGTAATGTATAATGGCCAACAGGCTCTCTTACCAGACCCGGTGAAACTGCAACAGTGATTCCTCATGGACGTTCGCTCACTCTGGGTTGCCAGGCCAACTCTAGTCAGTAGTGTAGCATGTCTCTACCCTGGCAGTGGCTTCATCTTTCTCCCCCCCTGTGTTGCGGGTACAGCGTGGCTCTCTGGTGGTGCGTGTACAGCATGGCTCTCTGGTGGTGCATGTACAGCGTGGCTCTCTGGTGGTGCGGGTACAGCGTGGTTCTGGTGGTGCGGGAACAACATGGCTCTCTGGTGGTGCGGGGACAGCGTGGCTCTCTCTCTGGTGGTGCGTGGCTCTCTCTCTCTGGTGGTGCGTGGCTCCTTCTCTGGTGGTGCGGGTACAGCGTGGCTCCCTCTCTGGTGGTGCGGGTACATCGTGGCTCCCTCTCTGGTGGTGCGGGTACATCGTGGCTCCCTCTCTGGTGGTGCGGGAACAACGTGGCTCTCTGGTGGTGCGGGTACAGCGTGGCTCTGGTGGTGCGGGTACAGCGTGGCTCTCTGGTGTTGCGGGTACAGTGTGGCTCTGGTGGTGCGGGTACAGCGTGGTGCGGGTACAGCGTGGCTCTGGTGGTGCGGGTACAGCGTGGCTCTGGTGGTGTGGGTACAGCGTGGCTCGGTGGTGCGGGTATAGCGTGGCTCTCTGGTGGTGCGGGTACAGGGGTACAGTGTGGCTCCCTATCTGGTTTCCTACAGCACAGTATTCTCTTTTTCTCCTCCTGTAACCTCCCCCCCAGCAGAGTGCATGCATGCTGGGGGCTGTAGCATGATGTCTGTGGACACACACAGGGGCCGCCATTCTTTAGGGATTACTTTTCCTATAATGCCCCCAGAGTCTTCTGATTGGCCCTCTGCTGTGGCCAATTATGGGGTGGGAAACAGTGGGCAGGAAGCTGGGCGGCGGCACGGCGAAACCAATTAGAGCCGCTCTCTCTCTCTTCTCCCTTCGGCTGACAGAAAAGGGGAGGGCGAGGTGAGCGGGGGAGATACACAGACAGCCCGCATCTCTCCTCTCCCTGTCACAGCGCTGCTGCTCCATTTACCAGAAAACTCCCCCGCTCGTCCCCCCCCTCCCCTTTTTGTCAGCTGAACGGAGAAGAGAGAGAGCGGCTCTAATTGGTTTCGCCGTGCCGCCGCCCAGCTTCCTGCCCACTGTTTCCCTCGCCATGATTGGCCACAGCAGAGGGCCATTCAGAGAGAGAGAGAATCACGGCTTTACGGGGCGGCTTGACGGCTCCTGTGCGGGAGGAGAGCGGGTGCCGTTTTGGTGGGGGGGGCGGCTTTTTTGCCGCCCCCCACAAAGTGCCGCCCTAGGCCTGGGCCTTGTTGGCCTAGGCCAAAACACAGCACTGGCTGCAGGGGCTCCCATCTTCAACCGTCTTGCTTCCGGGTTTGCGGACTCGGGCTCTGTGACTAGTCGGAGCTGCGATTATGTCACTTCTGTGCATGCGCGCGGGAGCGCTGACTACGGTACAGGGCTCTGAAGGAACCGCATGGGTGGTCGTTCCTTCAGAACGCATGCACCAGTGATGTCACTGGCTGCATGTAATGTAAATATCTCCTAAATGGTGCTTGTTTAGAAGATGTTTACACTACCTATAGGTAAGCCTTATTATATGCTTACCTATAGGTAAAAGTTACTGATCAAACTTTACCTCCCCATTAAATGTACCTTTTAAATAAAGTACCTTGGGTTTAAAGTTTACATTTATATTCCTGTTACATAGTTACATAGTAGGGGAGGTTGAAAAAAGACACAAGTCCATCAAGTCCAACCTATGTGTGTGATTATATGTCAGTATTACATTGTATATCCCTATATGTTGCGGTCGATCAGGTGCTTATCTAATAGTTTTTTGAAACTATCGATGCTCCCCGCTGAGACCACCGCCTGTGGAAGGGAATTCCACATCCTTGCTGCTCTTACAGTAAAAAACCCTTTACGTAGTTTAAGGTTAAACCTCTTTTCTTCTGCTTTCGTGGCTTTTTCCCTGTCAAAGAATTCAGGGAGATTGGGAGAGCCTAAACCTGGCCATAGATGGATAGAATTTCGAACGAAAATTCCCAGGAAAATAATTTTTTAGGAATGTATTTTTTTTTTTAATGATTTTTATTAAGTTATCAAAAACGACACGAAAGTACAAAACAGTATGATCATTCTTTGGTCCATCTCAGCATACAGTACTGGTTACAGAAAAATGTCAGCCAATGACATGCAGCCTATAAGTAACCTCCTATTATTTAGTCAGGTAGCTGAGCCGTAGGTAACATAAGATCTAAATAGTGTATGAATAACATAAAAACAATCAGCAGAAAAAAAATAAATAAAATAAGAATGTGTGTTTTTTTAACCATTAGTGGGTCAAAAGTTTGTTTTCGACTGCAGTGGCGAGAAAATTTGAAAGAGCAGGATGGGTTTTTTTTTTTTTATGTTCGGTAAAATCCGTTCATTTCAAAATCAAATGTAAAAAAACAAAATCTTTAAAATGACATTCGAATGTTCTGAGAATTTTTATACAAATTTTCCTAAGCATTTTCGTTCAAAATTCTATCCATCTATGGCCAGCATATTTGTAAGTACATTTATATGAAAATCATTTACACTGCTACAAGTTCATTTGTCTGAGAAACATTTTCCATTGACCCTTCGAATTTTATCCACAATGTGGTTCAAAACAAACACCGATTTGACCCTCTAATGATTAGAAAATCAAACAAATGTTCTTAAAACATTAGATTCATAACAAAGATCTACAAGGGTAAATAGAGAAAAAAAAAACTCCAGGGATGTATTTATTTATTGTTGGTACTAATATAGTTCCATAGCTCCCAACTGTCCCTGATTTCGAGGGACTGTCCCCGATTTAGAGCAATGTCCCTCTTTCCTCCTCATTTGTCCCTCATTTTGGGGTTTCATATAGTTGTGTATAAAATGCACTTTTTAATCTTTAAAAACGTGTTTCCCAGTGCTAAACCATCCAATTTCTAAATTGCTGCATTTGTACATTTTAAAAGCCACTATAAAAGAATAGTAGTGGTAAAAAAAGTCCTTGTGCATCTAATTAACCTTTTTTTTTGGTTAATTCTCCTTTAAGATGGTGTGGCAGGGGGCGTGTCCTATGCCTACATAATTTTGCTAGTAGGTGTCCCTCATTCCCATCTCAAAATGTTGGAAGGTATGTAGTACTGACAATTTTTTGCAGAGTTTTACATATACAGTTTATTCACATCAGTTTCTGCCCTCAAGGAGCTTACAATCTGAGGTCCCTAACTCACATTCATATACTAGGGCCAATTTAGACAGAATCCAATTAACTTACCAACATGTCTTTGAAGTGTGGGAGGAAACCGGAGTACCTGGAGGAAACCCACGCAGGCACAGGGAGAACATGCAAACTCCAGGCAGATAGTGCCATAACATTATTTTGGCCTAGGCCAGACTCCAGGAAGCAACTAAAGAAATTAAGAAAAGGAAGTATAATAGTAGCAGTAACAAAAGGAATAAAAATAGATTAATATTAATTGAGAGAATTTTTTTTCCACTTTAAAGAGGACCTGCAATCTGCTCACATAATTTGTAATAAAAATATCTTTGCCATTCCGAAGCTTCCCTCCAACCACTTTGCATATTATTTTCTATATACTGTGATTCTGTACTTGCCAAATATGTTTCCAGATATCAAGGATAACTTGGCACAAATTGGTGGCAGTGTTGAATTGTAAGTCTGTTAACTTGCTGTACATTTTCACTGACAAGTTGTACACTTGCAAAACACTTGAAGCACAAGTTCTTTGTAGTAAATTTGCATGGCAAGTCTCTAGCAAGAGCAAAGTTGCAGCGGTGAGTCTACAGCAAGAGCTCTGCAAGTCTACAGCATGAAAATTTAGCCACAGTGACCCCTGTGATGGGATGACTTTTGCACAACATAACTGAACCAGAACTTGCAGCGGAACTGCAGAAAGTTGGCAAAGAAAGTTGATCTGGACTCATGCAATGCGGACTTGTTGCAATTGTGCAACAAACTTTGCAAGTCTAGCAATAGCTTAGCAAGTCATTTTCAAACTTGCAGCACAATTACTTGCTATCTGGCCTGCAGAAATCTCCCTCCACTGAGTCTGGCTGCAGACATTTTTACTGTGGGCAGCTGAAGCTGCTGCCTGTTCACTTCCTGGATTTACACAGAGGCACACCTCCAGCTCTGCAGCTCTCTCTGGCCCTCTTATGACTCATCCCCCCTCCCTTCCTGGCAAACTCTCACGAGAGTGAGAAAGAGAGCTGTGCATGATGTCATAAGCCTAGGCTTTTTACCAGACAAAAAACAGGAAGTGGGCTGTATAAGGTATTTACTGGCAGAAAAAAAAATGCTTTACTATCCAAAGTTAAAAAACAAGGGCAGTGGAGTTCCACCCAAAAATGGATCTTCCACTTTTTGGATTCCTCCCCCCCTCCGGTGTCACATTTGGCACCTTTCAGGGGGGAGGAGGGAGCAGATACCTGTCTAATACAGGTATTTGCTCCCACTTCCTGGCATAGCTCACCGCAGCGCTTGCGGTGACCTACGCCACTTCCGGCGCCTACCCCGTCCTCCCCCGCTGTATTCTGTGAGACACAGAACACAGCAGGGTTCTGAGAGGACGCGCTGTGTGACTCACGCATGCGCAGTAGGGAACCAGGAAGTGAAGCCGCCTTATTCCCTCACTGAGGATGGCGGCGGCAGCCGCAGCCGAGAGCCGAAGGACGGATCGGCTTCGGCTGCCAACATCGTGGGCTCCCTGGACAGGTAAGTGTCCATATATTAAAAGTCAGCAGCTGTAGTATTAGTAGCTGCTGGCTTTTAATATTTTTTTTTCAGCGGACCTCCTCTTGAAGTTCTGGTTAAAGTCAATTGGTCCTGTCAATATTGAACCACTAGAGGGAGCCCTTGTAATAAATATAAAAGATATCTAAAACTTTTAATACAAATGAAATATAGAGCTTTCACAGTTCAGGGTTGCAGCGCAGCCACTATGTCCAGTAGTTAAGTCTGGTAGATTATTAGAGAATAAAAAAATATATTCTGCCCACTTATTTTTATAAAAAGTGCAAATTAAATTTAACATGACCATAAATTTTCATTTAATGTGCTCCATTTCGGCAAGAGAAAAATCACCAAAGAGATATTTCATGGTTGTTGTCTGAGCCAGCTGAGTGCTCACTGGCCTGGGTACAGATGGCTGAGTGGTGTATGACTATTGAGTTTTAGAGATCTACCCAAAGCTGCTATGATGAGTTATGTATTTTTCAGTGGAATTCTGTGTAGGCCTCTTTTGGGAATTATTTAGTGTACCCAAGGAGAATGCATTTTTCTATTTATTGAGGTGAAAAATATGCTTCATGCCATTCTGAAGTCCATTCTGTACTTTTTTTTACTGTTATATGGTCTTCTCACATGCTAAATCACTCTGCTAGTATTATCCAACTGTTAGCCGCATGGAGGAGGCCATAGAGTGTGCAAATGATCATAGCAGATCAATGCACAATAATAAGCTATGCACATCATCAGATTTGTTCTTAAAAGAAAATTCTAGGTTTACTTTCATTTTAAATAGTTTGGGCTAAGCTGGCCCAAACAAATGATTTCCATTACAGGATAGCCTGGCCACCGGGGGTAAAAGAGTATAGTATCAATACAAGGCTTCGTCTTCTAAATGGCCAAGGTCAAGAGGCAGGCAGAGGACGTCTCCACAATCTCCACTTCACCCAATTAAAGTGGTAGTATACCTTGTTCTCGAAAATGCATAGCTCAAAACTGTCCCTGATTTTGAGGGACTATCCCTCATTCGGAACAAAGTCCCTCTGTCCCTCTTTTCTCCACTACTGTACTACTTATCTATCAAAAAGTGTTCTACAGGGATTTCATTCAATTTCTAAATGGCTGCATTTGTAATTTCTAAAAGCCAATAAAAAAGGAATAGTAGTGGTAAAAGAGCACTTGTGGGTTTAACCAATCATTTATTTTGTACAATTCTCCTTTTGGAGGTGTGTCCTATGCCTACATACTTTTGCTAATAGGTGTCCCTCGTTCCCATCTCAGAAAGTTGAGAGGTATGCATCATGTGCAGGGCATGTATGTGTACATGTAGCACATATACAGTATCTCACAAACGTAAGTACACCCTCACATTTCTGTAGGGTGTACTTACTTGTAGGAAGTTCCCGCTGAAGTCGCCTCCAAATCGCCTTGCAAAGTCGCGCTGTAAGTCAGGTTGCCCCTGTGTGAACCGAGCCTTATACAAGCTGTACACTCACTACTTTACATTGTAGCTAAGTGTAATTTCTTCAGTGTTGTCACATGAAAAGATATAATAAAATATCTGCAAAACAAAACAAACCAAAAAAAACTGGCATTGAGCTTTACATTTTTTTTATTGAAACTGGTTCACTAACCACCCTAGTGTACAATATGGTTAGTGAACCAGTTTCAATAAAAAAATGTAAAGCTCAATGCCAGTTTGTTTGTTTTTTTTGGTTTGTTTTGTTTTGCAGATATTTTATTCTATCTTTCCATGTGACAACACTGAAGAAATTACACTTTGCTACAATGTAAAGTAGTGAGTGTACAGCTTGTATAAGGCTCGGTTCACACAGGGGCAACCCGACTTACAGCGCGACTTTGCAAGGCGATTTGAAGGCAACTTCAGCGCGACTTTACGCAACTTACAACGCGACTTAAAGTTGCCTCCAGGACAGGCGACTTTGGCTGTGGCCAATCACAGAATAATCAGCTCTGTGGGAGGGAGAGGGTTGCCTGGGCAAACGTGGGAATTACTTGTGTAAATTATTTTCTTTTTCCTGTAAAGTCACTTCAATATATGGAGATCCACCTTGGAGGCAACTTCTATTGAAATCTATAGGTACAAGTTGCCTAGAAGTCGCCTTGAAGTAGTACAGGAACCTTTTCTGAAGTCGGAGCAACTTCAGTAGTGTACATTAATACGGCTCTCATTCACTTCAATGGAATTTCTTATGTCCAGTGACTTGGGGCAACTCGAGGTCTGATAACTCGGATCCCAAGTTGCTGTAGTGTGAACTGGCACTTACCGACAAGATCACCAGGTGAAAATAAACAAAAAACAGCCCAAAAAAATAAATACACCCAGGGATTGGTAAGCTGCACTATTTTACATATTTTTGGTTTTGGGTTTATTTAATTAACTGGGAGACAGGAAGAATTAAGCTGGTTATATACTTGTAGAATTTCAAGCTAAAATTCATATGCAAATGCTTCTGAAAATTCGTATAAAATTGTCAGTACATTCAAATGTCATTTGAAAGTAGTGCAAGATTTAATACAAATGAAATAAAGAGCTTTCACAGTTCAGGGTTGCAGAGCAGCCACTATGTCCAGTAGTTAAGTCTGGTAGATTATTAGAGAATAAAAAAGAGAATAAAGAGAATAAAAAATATATATTCTGCCCACTTATTTTTTATAAAAAGTGCAAATTAAATTTAACATGACCATAAATTTTCATTTAATGTGCACCATTGCGGCAAGAAAGTAGTGCAAGATTTAATTTGCATTTAAAAGGATATTAAAGGTTACATTTTTTTGTCTTCAAAATAAAAATGTTATACTTTTATGTTATACTTACCTGCAATAATATTGCACAGAGAGGTCCCTTACCTCCTCTCCCCTGCCGGTGCTGTTCACTCCTTCGTCTGAGTGCCCCCTTAGCAAGTTGGGTGCTAAGGGGGCACCCATGTGCGTGCACTCCCGATCCGGACTGTGAGCGCCATAGACACACATAGTGCCAGTAAGCCATGCCCCTGCTCCCTCTTCACAGGAATTTGACTAACAGCAGCAGCAGCCTATGACTCCCTTTCCTCTCGGGGTCTCTTGTGACACCAGTAAGTGAAGAGAGCGGTGCTGCAGCAGAGACAGGTTAGTGTTTAAGGATGGGGGAGAAGGTGGAGTTAGGAAAGATAGTGGAGCGTTTTTTACTTTAGTGCACTGAATTAATTAAGGTAATAAATACTGATTGGTCATAGCGATCAAATGATAACAATGTAAACAGCCTGTCATAAATGGCTTTCCATTCATGAACAGCTTGCTTACTGTTGTGATCTATGATTGGCCACAGCAATTACATGGTACACAGATCACAATCAAAAGCAAGCTGTTCATGAATGGGGAAGCCAGCTAAAGGAATTGCTTATACAGTGATCATAACTGTATAAGCAATAACAGTGAAAGAAAAATGATGACAGGATGTAAAAAAAAAAAGTTAAAGAAAAATGTTGATCACCGCCACAGCAGTCATATGATGGCGCTGTACTGCACTGGTGACAGTATATAAAGAAAAATTGTGAAAACAAAATGTATTTAATGTCTTCATTTTCCAAAAAATTGTGACAAAAAATTACAAAAAAACTCATCAGGCCTCTTACTAAATGCCTCAGACTCCGCTTTCCAAAAAATGGGTCATTTGGGTGGTAATTGTACTGTCCTGATGTTTTAGGTCCTCAAGAAATGAGAGATATATACTGTATACCATAGTTTGTAGACGCTATAACCTTAACATAAGCCAATTACCACACTCTTTTTGGGATTTCTTTTTACCAAAGACATGTAGCAGAATACATTTTGGCCTAAATTTATGAAGAAATGTGACTTTATTGGATATATTTTATAACAGAAAGTATAAAATATTGTTTTTTTTTTTCTAATTTTTCAGTGTTTTCTCATTTATATAATAAAAATAAAAATTATATAATAAAAACTCAGCGGTGATCAAACACCACCATAAGACTCCATTCACACAGGTGCAACTTTGGATCCGACTTCAAGTCGCCCCAAGTCCCCCCTAGTCGCCTCAAGTCGCGCTACATGAAAAAATCAAAAGTGAATGGATCCCTCTTAATGCACACTACTGCAGTCGCTCCGACTTCAGAAAAGGTTTTTTGTTTGTGTAAAAAAAATTATATGACTTAAATTTGGATACAGTGTTGCATGAGCACGATTGCCAATTAAAGTAGCACAGTGCCATATAGTAAAAAATGGCCTGGTCAAAAAGGGGGTAAAACCTTTTGGAGCGTAAGTGGTTAAAGTGAACTCTAAACTATTATAAAGCAACCACTGTTTAATCCCGTTATGTATACATTAGGAAAACGTGTTACTCCCATTTATACTTGCCAGTCCTTTGTGAAGCGTTAATGTATTATTGTATGAAAAGGCAGCCTGTTCACTTCAGCAGACAAATGAATGGACTGGAAACTTTTATGCCAGGCACTACAGTGCATCTCAGTGCACAGTATGCCATAATGAATGGTACTGCAGCACACCACACAACCGTGCTTTATTTATTCTACTATATTATCCCCCATGCAGTATACCCATACAGTTTAATATCATCCTCTTTGTCTATTATGAAACCTCTCTACCAGGAGAGGAACAAGATGTTTCTGGGAATGCAAGCACTCCTATTGTAGTTAAAAATGTCTAATAATGCAGGTAATTAGAAGCCCTTTTTGGCAAATGAACAGGAGCATCAGTTATCCTCAGGAGGCTTTTAAAGCAGCTTTGGTGTGACACTGCAGCTGTCCCCTGCCAGCTCTAAGACCAAGAACTGAATGATCACATAACCACTCTTCATTCTGCTCCTCCAGCATTCACTGGAGTGTAAGGCTCAGGGGGGGGGGGGGGGCAGGCAGAGCTGGCTTTGGCTCCTAGCTGCGTGCTGAAAGGTGGAGCCAGCTGTCAATCAGACAAGATGGATGAATCTTGACAATATTGTCGTGATCCTTCCCAAGTCTGGCGTGGCTGTGCCCCGTCAGCTGATAGCAGGCAATGGCTGCTGGGTCACAGGAGAACAAAGGTAGGTGTACTCCTGGGACCCTAAAGAGAAGACATATATGCAGCCCTACTGTACTTGCCTTTTTTTTTCCATGAGGCCGCATATATGATCATTTCCCTATGTGCTGCGAGATGGCCACACAGTGCTCTCCCAGCACAGAGACCGGGGTCTCACTGAGAGCCCCGGACAACATACTAACATTCGGGACCTGGATCTCCCAATTCTGGGTAACCCAAATGCTGTGAAAGCCTCTGATTGGCTACCACAGTGATCAGTCATTGTGAAGCCCGCCCCTGTGTTTTTCTCTCTCTGTGAATGGAAAGGAAAGATACAATGTTTTTTTCTCTTTGCTTGCAGTGAGGGGAAAAAAGGGTATGTAAAAATTAAATAAATAACGAATAAAAAATGAAGAAAAATATAGAGATAAAGGTTTTCCTTTGATAATAATAATAAAAAAAAATCAGCAGGTAACCATAACCATTTACTACCAAACGAAAGCCCAATTTGTCCTGCAAAAAAAAGTAGTTGTGATGATATGTATGGTTTTACTAACACATGTCAAAATTGTGCTTAGACATTAAGATTTGTTTTACCCTTAGCGTGAAGGGGTTAAAGACCATTGCATCTCTAAAAAGCCACCTTATTTACACCTACTCCATCGACGTCAATTAAACTCTCAGTTTCATTCTCTAATAGTTGCACAGCGGGAAAATTGGCTTTGTGCCTTGAGTCTCAGCATGCCTTGTAGGCTTATGACTTCAGATCTTTTTTTCTTCATACGAAGACTATAGCCAATGACAGTCAACTGGAGTAGGAGATGAAGGGAGCTGTGACCTGGCACAGCCAAATGGTGGGCCTCCATCCCTGTTGTGAGTTGCAGGACAGAAAAGGAGCTTGGGACTTTAAATGAGGCCCACCATATCATATACAATGAAAATAAGTACATACATGTATTAGAGCTGCACGATTCTGGCTAAAATGAGAATCACGATTTTTTTGCATAGAGGATAGATCATGATTCTCTCACGATTCTTGCGGCGTAACATCATCTTTCACATTAAAAGAAAAAAAATTTTGCTAACTTTACTGTTTCGTTTTTTTTTTATTATTATTTATTGAAGTGTATTTTTTCCCAAAAAATTGCATTTCAAAGATCACTGGGCAAATACAGTGTGACATAAAATATTTCAGCAATTGCCATTTTATTCCCTAGGGTCTCTGCTAAAAAATATATATATTTTATATATATATATATATATATATATATATATATATATATATATATATATATATAAAAATATATATATTATATGGGGAACACCCAAAACATATATATAATGTTTGGGGGTTCCAAGTAATTTTTTTTTAGCAAAAAATATTGATTTTAACTTAAGAAAGAAGTGTCAGAAAAAGATTTAGACTTTAAGTGTATAAACTGTATTTAGACTTTAAGTGTATAATCTTCCTGCATTTACACGTTTTAAAACTTGGCAGATTGCCCTGTTATTTGTTTACACAGAGAAGTTTATTCCTTTGATCTAAGAAGGAAGTTAGTTACAATGTTTCAAGTTCTAAACTTGGCAGACTGCCCAGATGCTTTCTTTCCACAGCTGAGTGAGCAATCTCTCCACTTGTTTATATGAAAGAATCAGCAAACTCAGCAGGAAAGATGTCAGAGGGGGTGAATCGAGATCACGATTTTTTAACGATTAATTGTGCAGCTCTAACATGTATATATATAGATGGAATTATTTATTTTTCTCAATCTAAAATTCGTTCAAACGCTTGGAAAAACATAGTATCAAATAATTTGGTAGTCACATGACTTACACTGGAATTACACTGCTCATAGCATAGGAGACAATGATTGAGTTGACACGATAAACATAAATAGTGAAATGAATACATAAAGAATATATGCAATATACACATAATAAACCAGATGTGTCTTGGAATTAAATAGCACTCAACGCGTTTCATGGCATTACAGCCACTCATCAGGGGTGTCATAGAATAGTATACTGTATAATGAGATTTTATAGTTTTAGTTCCTTACTAGACCAGCAGTAGACATGCCTGATTGCTGTTTTCTCTTAAATAGTTATTTGAGCAAGCTTCTATGTACTAAATAGTTGAGAACCATTTTTTCTTTCAGACTTCTTATAATTCCGGGAATAAAGACCAGTTTGTGAATTACAAGAATATGGCTGAAGCTGCACAGAATGAACATGCTGCATTGCTGGTGAGGAATACAAGCTTGCTGGCTGAGGTGAGGTCCATATAGGTATCACTGAATGGGAGTAAGCAATACATGTTAAATGATTTGTTGCATCCCAGAAAGATATTTGAGATGTTAGTGGAGTTAGATGTAATTAATACAGTAATATGCCAGCTTCTATATCTCTTTATACGCTTTAAAGCAGTATTAAAGCAAAAAGAAAACATTTATTACAGTATATTCCGGCTTATCATAAGTGCGGTGGCTGCATTCGTTTACTTATTAAAACTTTCTTTCTTTTATTTTCCCCTGGTGATCTATCTAGTAAGTCTGTTGTTTTTCAACAGAACAAGCTGTCCTGGGGATGTAAGAGAGGGCGGAGACAAACCATTGAACACTGACAGGGATGCCTAAATGATCAGCTTTTTTATTTATGTAAGGCCCATTTCACACGGGCTGTCCGATCAGGTCCACCTGTTTGTCTTTCAGGCAGAGCCAGTGTTGCCAACCGTCAGTATTTTTACTGGCAGCCAGTAAAAAACAGGCACTTTTCTACTGCCAGTAAATGCCAGTGACAGGACAAGGTTGCCAGTAATAGAAAATATGGCTTTGATGCTTGGAACTGCTTATGCGCAGCTCTGATCCAGAGCTGGCAGAGACTATCAGAATGCCATCTGCAGTGTGGTCAGGCGGGTCTGGTGGAGGCGGTGCCTGAGCATGTTGTGTGATGTCATGGTGCAAGGGAGCCGAACGAGCGGCTGGAGCCTCGCGTTGCATCTGCAGAACGGGAGGAGGACTGTTAGTGGTGTTTGGCCTGGAGTAGACTGAAGAAACCGCCTGCTGTGGAGAGACTGTCACTGAGCTACTTACTATATCAAAAATAAAATAAAAAATATAGTTTTTTGCCTTAATATCTACCTTTAATCACATTGCTTGTACTTGTTTGTAGCCTAAATACTGAAATTTGCACTTAAAACTGTCAGTTTTAACTTTTAGAAATGACAGTAAAAACTTCTCTGTGCCAGTAAATTTTGGGTGTCATGTCAGTAAATTTCAATCTGTTAGCTTGGCAACACTGGGCGGAACTGATCAGACCCTCCAGTCTCTTCTATGGAGCGGCGGATGTCAGCTGACATGCGCCGCCATCAGATCCGATCGTGTTCTCCAAAAACAGACAGATGGTGGTCCCATTCCCCATCCGTCCAGGGGATCAGATGGAAACAAACAGGCAGTCTATTTCCATCCGATTGCCCTATAAAGGAGAGGTGGACTGTGTCCGTGTCTGCTCTGCATAGTGGAGTGGACACGGACCTGTCATCCGTCTGCTCAGTGGGGATCAGTGGAGAGATCCCCCCGCTGAACAAGAGGATTCCGCTTCACAGAGGTGCCCGTGTGAAAGGGTCCTATAACCTTTATCCCAAAATGAAAAAAAAAACTGTTGCTGGAACTGTTTAAAAAGTATCAACTGGAGTTTGGCTTCAGTTTGTGTAGCATATCTAAATCTGTTAGTCATAGGTGTGCGCAGCCTATTACATTAGGGTGTGCACCCCAAAGCTCAAATCCTACCTAAAACTAACACTAACTGACACTATTACTAATTTAAAAAAAAAATCTTTCCTATAATATACTAAAACTGACCTTTGACTCTTACCTTTACCTTTTCAATTTTACTTTTTATTCATTTTTTTTACACACTTTTGTTTGTTTACACTGGGGTTGATTTACTAAAACAGGAGAATGCAAAATCTGGTGCAACTGTGCAATGGCAGCCAATCAGCTTCTATCTTCAACTTGTTCAATTAAGCTTTGACAAAAAAAACAAAAAACTGAAAGCTAAATAGTTTCTATGCAGAGCTGCACTAGATTTTGCACTCTTGTTTTAGTAAATCAATCTCAATACATCTTTCTCTCCATTGAGAAGAGAAAGGAAACCCATGGGCGGGCTGCACAGTCAAAGACCAAAGGCTGTTACAGCGATCAGGTGACTGGGAACCGGGAGTCCTGGGTTCCAATCATTAGTACGGGACCTGGTGTACTTGGTAAGAGCCCTGTCTCTATGCTAGGAGCGCGCTGGACAGCGTGCTCCAAGCACAAACAAAGGAGCGATAATACTAACATGCACAGGATGATTAGGGTGTGCCCAGGCACACCCGGCACACCCCAGGCACACACCTATGCTGCTAGTATATCTAATACTCCCCTCCCCCCACGCTGACAATGCTGCTGTCCAAAAGTGTCTCTGTTGCTCCTTTATCCAGAGTGTAGGCACAGAGGCAAGAAAGCCTAAAAAAGAAAACTGGTGCAGCCACCACAGCCAATGACTGATAAGCTGCAATAAATTATATTTTTGGTTTTGGGTTTATTGCTGCTTTTTTTTTTTTTACAGTTGACATGGTGTTTTTATTGAAAATGGTAACATACATACATAGTGCAGACATTCGTGGTACATTGACAAAGGAGTTGGGGTACAGCAGAAAATGAAGTCAATAGGGTACATAGTAGAAATACATAGCCGTCATATAGCAATAGCATTTTACATATTCTCAGCGAACCCGGGGCATCCCGTTACCCCCCTCCCCACCCACCGCAGAGAGACCAACGTATAATAAATGATGCACCACAATGGATCACATTTATTTAGTTTTTGTATTGTAAGGGGGCCTCCGATTACATGCATAGATTATGCGCTGGGTGTGTTACAAGTGGAGGCGTTTTCCAACCAGGTATCCCATACTTTGCCATATTTGTTTGGGCATCCCCTATGAGCGTAGATTTCTTTTTTGTACGGAAGTACACCGTTAATATTAGCTATCCATTCGCCCAGCGTTGGGGGAGCAGTTTGCATCCATTTTCTAGCTATCAACAATCTAGCTATGAATAGCGTTTCCTGAAGAAATATCTTATGGTATTTGTCTGAGTCAGGGTCTGGGAACACCCCCAGTAAACATTGTTTAGGGCATAATGTCAGTGGGGATCCCATCTCATCATGGATAAATTTTACTATTTGGGACCAGAAGTCTTGTATTGCTGGACATAGCCAAAGGAGATGAAAGAAGGTGCTGAAGGGGTTATTACATCGGGGGCAATTTGGGTTTTGGTTGGGCTTGTATTTGGCCATACGCTGGGGTGTCAGGTAGGATCTGTGTAGGATGTACAAATGTGTGAGGCGATCTGATAGTTTGGTGGAAACTTTTTTACAGGTCTCAAGGGCATCTTCCCATTCATCATCTTCCAGCTCCCCCACATCCCCCGACCATCTATCTTTCAGTTTATATGCTATTGCCACAGCCGTGGGTCTTAGCAGTGAATTGTAGAAACCAGAAATAAGTTTGCGGTGGTCGGATCCCAACATAATATACAGGACATCCGCTTGCTCCAGGTTGGGGGGGGTCTCTTTGAATTGAGTGTTAAGAGCGTGTCGGAGCTGGAAGTAACGGAAGAGCATATTATTGGGCAGGTCAAAATCTGCTTTGAGTTGTTGGAATGACTTTAGGACATTATCTTGGTAAGCATCCGAAAGGAATCCTACCCCATAATGGAGCCATAGTTCGATATTTGGCACTTTTAGGAGTTCTCCTAGGTCTGGATTATCCCACAGGGGTGCATGTGAGTGCGTGGGTGATATTTTAAGCTTGTTTTTGACTACTTCCCAGACTCTACAGTAGTGGTACAGTAGTCCTTTTCTATTGTCTAGTTTGTAGGTACCTCTAAGAAGGGCTTGGAAGGGGTGTGAAACCCTGCGTCCCTGTGGGGCACATAGTAGGGATATACAGCGGAGTTTGTCATATTTATCTAGGTGGAAAAAATGGGACAGTTGAGCCGCTAGGTAGTACAAGTTAAAGTCAGGTAAGGCCGCACCTCCCAAGTCTGTAGGGTTCTTCGGTTTATTGCTGCTTTAACATTTTATTGTAATTTCAAAAGTTACCAAAATCATTTTAAATCTGCAGCATTCATTAAAAAAACACTTGGTGATCCTACAATGAAGGTCCTTGTTCAGACACTTTCAGGCACAAATGCTTTGTCCTGACTTCTAGTGGTGCTTCTGTATTGTCACCATGTCACACACCCTTCTGATGGAGACTCCAGGTGACTGCTTCAACACACATTTTGCAGGAATGGGCCACTGTTTCCATACAATTTATTTGTGGCAATTATCTTCATCTCCAGGTTTGGCAATCAAGCCAGATAAGTGACACACAACTCTTCGTCTATTAAATAATCCCCATATTGATTACATGAAAGGGAATGTGGTACAGAAAACATGTAAAGATGTGACAGTTGCATAAAAATATACTTCAAAGTTGTACTCGTTGTAGCTAAAGGCCTCGTTCACATGGGGCATTTTAATCCGTGCCCCATGTGGGCCATGTCTCACCGGCACAGGGATTCACAGGTGCCGCATGCATCCCCTCGCTGGTAGTCCCATTGCTGTATGTTGGGGGACAAAGCAGCTTCACGGGCACAGCCACTGATCCGAATGTGATATCAGTGCAGGTCCTGAACACAACCTGGGTGCGCTAGCATGAATGTCACATTGGGATCAGCTGCTGTGTCCCAAAAGACAGCAATGGGAGCGCCAACACAAAGATTCCCCCGAAACCTGTGCATTGCCCTGCCAGTAATCTTGTTCGTTCACAGGGCACAGATTTAAACGCCCCATGTGAACAAAAAAAAAAAAGAAGCAAAGCTGATCTCTGTGCAGCTACAAAAATTATCTATAGAAGATAAACTGGAGGGTTACATCATTAATCAGATTTATAGCTAAATGGAGATCTGGGGAGTGTTGTGGGAAGTAGTAGGGGAAGTACAGTGGAATCTCAAAAAGTCCTGTTGCCACCTTTTTATTAGAATATAAATATTGTGTTTGTACAGATAAAAGATTTATGGGCTAATTCATTGCTATAAAGCAAATGCTATTTAAAAAAAAAAGATACAGTATATATACAGTATACTGGGGATCTGACACTCCATAAAGTGTGTCGGATTCTGAAGATTCAAGTGGCTTTTCTCTGCATTACAACAAAGTTTTGTATTTTTTTTCCCTATCTTCTTTGCATGGTATACTTTGGTTTAAATTTTTATTTTCGTATTCATTCATTGAGGGAAACAGTTAGTCTTTAACCTTATTATTACACAGGATTTATATAACGCCAACAGTTTGCGCAGTGCTTTACAATATAAAGGGAGACAATCAGGGGCGTTGCTAGGTAGCAAAAAGACCAGGGGCTTCAGCTCGAAGTCCAAGGCCGGAACGGGGGGGGGGGGGGTAAATTCACACGCTGGTTGCTGCTTGGCTTACCAGTGCCCATCAATGCTGACCACTAAACTGACCTACCTACCTGACCTACATACACTGACCTACCTGACACACACTGACCTACCCGACATACATACACTGACCTACCTGATATACACTGACCTACACACACTGACCTACCTGACATACACTGACCTACCTGATATACACTGACCTACACACACTGACCTACCTGACATACACTGACCTACCTGATATACACTGACCTACACACACTGACCTACCTGACACACACTGACCTACATACACTGACCTACCTGACATACACTGACCTACCTGACACACACTGACCTACCCGACACACACTGACCTACACGACACACACTGACCTACCTGATATACACTGACCTACATACACTGACCTACTTGACATACACTGACCTGCCTGATATACACTGACCTACCTGATATACATTGACCTACACTGACCTACATACACTGACCTACCTGACATACACTGGCCTACATGATATACACTGACCTACACACACTGACCTATCTGACACACACTGACCTACATACACTGACCTACCTGACCTACACTGACCTACATACACTGACCTACCTGACCTACACTGACCTACCTGATATACACTGACCTACACACACTGACCTACCTGACACACACTGACCTACATACACTGACCTACCTGACATACACTGACCTACCTGACATACACTGACCTACCTGATATACACTGACCTACATACACTGACATACCTGACATACACTGACCTACATACACTGACCTACCTGACACACGCTGACATACACTGACCTACATACACTGACATACCTGACATACCTGACATACACTGACCTACATACACTGATCTACCTGACATACACTGACCTACCTGACACACACTGACCTACATACACTGACATACCTGACACACACTGACCTAAACGGAAACTGAACAGTTGGTAACAGTTGGTAAGGTGGATGAGTCTGGCAGCAGCAATCATGATAGAATGAAGAGGAGATGGCTTGTGGAGAGGTAGGACAATGAGGAGGGAGTTACAATAGTCAAGGCGAGAGATAACAAGGGAGTGAATACGTTGCTTAGTGGTTAGTGGTTTTAACCGTTAAAATGGGGCGTGTTTTGGAGATGTTACGGAGGTGAAGTCCACAAGATTTGGACAGCAATTGGATTTGGGGCTGAAAAGACAGATCAGATTCCAGGATTACACCTAGCACCCTGACATGAGGGGAGGGACTGATGGTTGTATTATTGATCTTGATGGAGAATTCAGGGGAGGGGGCAAGGGCAGGAAGGAATGTGAGCTCAGTTTTAGAAAGATTGAGTTTGAGGAAGTGGTGTGACATCCATGCTGATATGTCAGTTAGTAAGTTGGTGATTCGAGAGGAGACTGAAGGCGTGAGGTGAGGACAGGTAAGATAGATTTGTGTGTTGTCAGCATAGAAGTGGTACTGACGACACAAAAATCTAACCTTCGAGTTATACTGCTGCCTACAGGAGGATTGGACACCAATAAACAAAAAAATGTAGGCCAGCCCAGAAAAACCCCTCCTACTATCAGCATGCCTCAGTTTTTTTTTCTTTGCTATTATCCTAGTTGGGTGGTTGTCTATTCTTCAGCTTTACTTTGTGAAAGACTAACCTATTTTTTGCTAGCACTTTTTTTTTTACTCTTTATTTATTATTTTTGCTTTAATAGAGATTCTTTTTTGCCTCGCTGCTAGGTCTTGCCTCTTTAATTGCATCTATCCAGTGAGGCCATCCCCAGCCTGGCTTTTAGAATACTGTATTCTGACTTATCTGGGCACCTTTCAAATTCCCCATTTCCTGGTGGTTTTGCACCATGGAAGGGTTTAATGCTGTGGGACTAAGCATTGACAGCTCTTACGTAAGAAGTGTTTGATGCTTGGAGGCACAACTTCTCTTCGGCTTAACTCTTGATACTTTTGTCAAGGATGCTAATGGTGGCAAGAACACCTATCTTCCTCAGATGAAAAAAAAACCTGTCGAGTAGACTGCATAGTCTTTCCCCTGTCTGACCGTTAGGCCTGGTTCACATTGGTGCGATTACAGATGCAACTTGGATTGCACAGAATCGCATGACAATGGAAATTCCTTTAATTGCAGCGGTGCCTGTTCACGTCAATCCAATGCAACTGGGAAGAGTACGATTTTGTGCCCCATAGACTTCAGTGGAAACGCATTAAAATCACATCAATGCACTTTTGTGGTGTGATGCCGGTGTGTTTTTTTTCTCCCAACTTTTCTCCTCCTCCTCCATAAATTGCATCAAAACATGTAAAAAAATGCACCAAGTCATACTGCAGTTGCAGTTGATATTGGAAATCAGATGAATTTGCAGTTGCACTTGTGTGAACCAGGCCTTAAGAAACGTTTCTTTCATTTTACCACTCCTTCAACATCCTGTTTTAGAACCTCCAAACATTCTCAGTCTGCCTGTAAAGTTTGGCACTCCAAGTCTGCCAAATCCTCAGATAAGCCACAACCACTTTGTGTGGGAGAATGTTTGTTAACCATTGGGGATGCTTAGACAGCTTGCGTCTCCAACACTTGGGTTCATGAAGACCACAAACTAGAATTTTTTTTGGTTTCTCACCTCTAACAGTGCTCAGATTAACAGATCTATAATGAGCCACCTCAGGTCTTCTGGTTCAAGGTGTCTTTGCCCCGACTCCTTTGGCAGAACTGTTTCAAGGATTTTACTGCAACCATTTCACCTGTGCTTTTGTGGCATCCCCATTGTGGGATATGCGGACAACCCCTTGTTAAGATAACAGTCAGTATGGGCTCTATTGGAAAACATGACTATGACTGTACAGATGTTACAGCTGGTGGATCTTGAACCTTCAGGACTGGTCGCTGGAACCAACTCCTTGTTTGCAGTATCTGAGTCTAGTCCTGGAAACAGCTGAGGCCAAAGTGCTTCTTACACAGGAGAAATTTTAGATTTTCTGATCTCAGTTTCAAGCTGTACAGGAGTCGATCAGTTCTCCTATTTTGCACAAGAGATGTTGGCCTGATGATAGCCTCCTTTGAGGCAGTCCTTTTTGCCGAGTTTCACTCCAGACCTCCATAATGCAACATTCTCTCATTGTGGAATGTCAATCAGATTTCTGGACTGAGGACCAGACTGTCCCTGGCTTGGTGGCTCAGGAATCCCCGCTCTGAAGTTGGGGAAGCCTTTCCTTACCACGTACTGGAGTATCCTCAAGATGGATGCCAGCCTGTCAGGCTGGATAGGCTGGGTAGGATTCCAGGGCACCCTGTCTGTGCAGGGCATTTGGTTGTCATCAGAATCTCATCACTCATCAGTCCACATGCTGGAACTTCAGGCAATTTGACTTTTTCTGCGGCATTGAACTATCCTACTGGAAGGTCATTTGATCTTGATTCAGTCAGAAAACACAATGGCAGTGGCGTATATCAGCCATCAGACAGGAACCAGAAGTCTTGTTGTGGCAAGAAAGGTAGACCCGATCCCATCCTGGGCAGAACATTGAGGTCAAGCCTTGTCCACCATGAACATCTTAAGCCTCAGGCAGACTTCCTCAGCCAGCAACACCTAGACCCAGGATGGGAAGCATGGTATACCCCAAACTGTAGAACTTGAGGACTGCTAGGTTTCTGTCTGCTCTGTACAAAGACACACTTAGGCAGTATAGCACGCTCCTGGCTGTTTTGTACAACTCTTGGCTGCACTGCATTAGGTTGTTAGGTAAAACACCCAACAGACACTTCAACGTGTATCGGGGTCAAGTGCTCACTCAGTTCCAGAATAGTGGCGTTACCTCACATCTGATTTCTTGGCTCTGTCCAGACTCTGATCCAGGCTCTCTTTGGTAGGCCCCCAGCTAAACCTAGCTGGGACCTCAATGTCTCCAAAAGGAATCCACAAGCTTCTCTCACTCACTCTCACTCGCTTTCTCTCACACTCACTCTCACACTCTCTCTCTCCCCCCTGGGAGCAGAGCCCCCAGCACAGGGGTCTCTTCCTGAGGCTAAGGCTGGACCCTGTAATTCTGCCCCTCAGCAGCAGGGCCTCAAAACATTAATGGACTCTCCCTCCACCTACTGGGCGCGCCTCCCCAGAGATTGGCTGGAGATCCATAAATATTCAAGCTGCCTGCCCTCATTCCCACTATACTTTTAGAAATGTACAGAAGACAGGGGGAGTAGCAAAACAGAAGCCAGTGAGACACAGAACAGCCCAAAACAATCAACCCCTGCTCCTTACAGAGGAGTTAATTAAATCTGCCTAGCAGCCTGCTCTAAAATAGGAGGGGGCCATACTTGTAAGAAAAATACGTAGGCCTTTTGAGAATTCTTGTTCTGAGCCTAAAACTTAAATGTACTGAAGCCGGGCAACTAGCATTTTGGAAGGAGGCCAGAAATGTTGTCCTCCATATTTCTCTATTAATTTTAACAACAGTCATATTATTCACTGAAATTGGCATGGTCAGGTGAGGCTCAGGGACGTGGCCTTGGATTATATGCAGAGTTTGTTATCCAACGGGGATAGTGCTGCTTATAATAGGAGCAATTTCCAGCTACACAATGTACCTGACCTTCCACTAGTTCCAAAACAGAGCCTCTTCTACTATGTCAAGTGAGAGCAATGTGTCATCTTTACTTCCTTTCATCATGTAATGGGCTCTGTAAGCCCACCCCCACCCAAATACACAATGTAACATTTGGCAATAATCTGAGATTGTTCTATCTCATCTCCCTTTTCACTCAAGTTCTTTTATATTAAATTAATCTTTTGCAGGTAATAAGATTTTGTTGGTTTCTATAACTTGGAATCAGTAAAGAAGCTGTAAAATTTGTGCATGACAGAAGCCACAACTGTGTTTCGCTGTAAAAGCCATAAGAAGATAGAAAGGATTATATCTAGAAATGTGAAAACATTTTTTTTTATTTTTGGATCAATTTAAGTCAATCATTTCATTTAGTTATATTCGTTATGTTAGAATGATTCATTTTGTTTGTATGTTTGTTCCGAACTGATTCGTATTTTTGGAAGTTATTTCGAACGATTCGGATTCATTCCTTATGTTTCCAGTGCATTGACTTGCTTGTGACTTCAATGCGACTTGTTTGTGACTTTGATGTTTTGCAACATGTTATTGAATTTACAAAACCCTCTGAAGTGGCAAACGAATGAAAGGAATGAATACAAATTAATTTGTTTTTTTCGGTCTAATTTCTTTCTGATTAGTTGAAATTCGTTGTTATTGTGATTCAGAGATTCAGATACATTGGAATCTCAGAATAACGAAAATTTTGTCTGAATTTCGTTTTGTAATGCAATGGATCACACATCTCATGTCTAGTTATATCACCAAAAAAAAATCTTAATGGATATTAATGTATTTAACAACTATTTAATGCAGATAGAAGTCCCTGATAAACGTGTGCTTGTGGTGGCTTCCTTTCCACCATACTCCATTGCTTTTCATCATTGTGCTGGTCTCCTAAATCATTGTGCACTACTCAAGAAATTCGAGCAGTGTATGTCTCCTTCGGCATTGTTTTGTTTCACAAAAGTTAATTGTTCAGTCAACTTTTGTCGAAGGAGACCGTTAATTTTTTTTTTGGCCAAACAGCTCCTGCATGCATCCAATCAGATGTAGGCTTTGTTTGAGTATTCTGACTGCTGGTGGAGTCAGCTTTCAGAATACAGTAGCCCAGCAGGGGAGATTCATCTATACATGCTATTAGACTGGATGGAGATATCTGTTCTTTTGTTCATGCCACAGGTTGACCAGTTTTGAAGCAGATATAAAATTGAGATCAATCTAGAGCCTGGACTGGCTGAGTGACATCAGCTGACAGCGGGCTTTAGCCCACTGTTCGCTAAAAAGGGGTCACAGGAGTGTGGAATGAACTGAACTCCCATGAACTACAGGAGAAGAATAGCCAAAATAGCTTTGGCTGTACTTCTCCTTTAACATGTGAAAATTTATATCAAATTTTATTGATTGAGCTTACATATACATTAAGTTGCAAAATTGCTACATGAGTCAAAAGGAGTCCTTCAGAAATTCAATAGGGTGACATTTTGTAAGCATCCTGGGAAGCTGATTTGCTAAGATTTTTACTTCAAACAAGCACACAATAAAGAAGTGGTCAGAGGTTGGTTTTATTCTATCAGAATGCTATTTAAGGCTCCTGCATATATTATATGTGGCTGCGGTTTCAGTGTGGGAGTCCAGTGTGGGTTCTGTTCAAATTTTTACCTGAAATCACTCCTGGACCGGACCAAAAATCACACAGGACCCTTTTTAAAACCGCACCGCGGCCGCCCTGCACATCTATAAACTGGCTTCATTGAAAGCCGGTCCGATTCACATGTTATACGAATTGGATGCCGTTAAAAACGTATCCGATTCGCATATATGTGAACCGAGCCTTAAGCAGCAACAAAGACTACAAAGCTTTATGATGATCTTAATCTTGAGGTGCTACGCTCTTCAATTGATATTCTCAGTTTATTCATCCATGTAAAAATGCTGACGGTTGGTATAAGAGTGGCTCAACCCATTATTTCGCCATCCACCTTCTCCACTTTGTGTAGGTGATTGGTGCAGTTTATAATACATCATATTAGAGCTGCACGATTCTAGCTAAAATGGGAATCACAATTTTTTTGCTTAGAATAAAGATCACAATTCTTGAGGTGTAACATTATCCTTCACATTATACAAAAAAATTGGGCTAACTTTACTCTTTAGGTTTTTTTTATTAATTTAAGTGTATTTTTTCCCCAAAAATTGTGTTTGAAAGACTGCTGGTCAAATACAGTGTGACATAAAATATTGCAACAACCACCATTTTATTCTCTAGGCTCTCTGCTAAAAAATATATATAATGTTTGGAGGTTCTAAGTAATTTTCTAGCAAAAAATACAGATTTTAACTTGTAAGCAACAAGTGTCAGAAAAAGGTTTAAGCCTCATTCACACGAGGCGGACTCCGCTTCCACACTTCTCCGTTGATCTCCGCTGAGCCGGTGGATGACAGGTCCCTCTCTGCTCACTTAGCAGGGAGGAGCTTGTCAGGCGCCGCTGCTGCCTATGGAGGGATCGGGTGAAAACGGACAGCATGTCCGTTTTCATCAGATCTCATCCGATCCGATCCGCCAGCGACGGATCTGGACGTAGGGCCATCCGTCTGCTTTTTGCGGATCGGACGGGGTCGGATGTCAGCAGACATGTCTCCGCTGACATCCGTCGCTCCATAGGCTAACATGGAGAGCCCGTTCAGGTCCGCCGTCAAAACTGACAAGCGGACCTGAACGGTCTGATCGTGTGAAAGGGGCCTCAGTCTTTAAGTGGCTAAACAGACCGAAGTTCATTCCTTTGATCTAAAAGAACTAAAAGATACTTTGGTTATACGTAGTTATCTCCCAGCGCTGACAACGTTGATAAACATTTGCCAGCTATTTTTTAAATTTTTTTTGACAGCTCTGACTGAGTAGAGAACATCTCTGCACTTACATGAATGAATCGTGTAAATGCCGCATAGAGGTCGTGAGGGGGGTTGAATCGAGATTGCAATTTTTTTAACGATTAATTGTGCAGCTCTACATCACGTACAGTGTGATGACTGTATACAATTCTGCCCTCTTTAGGTATCTGATCTGAAGCATAAATTGTCTGCCAAGGACGTCTTCCTGAAAGAACTTAAAGAAGAATTAGAAGGCTTCAAGGAGAAGAATGCTCTTCAGGCTTCTAAGATCAAATCCCTGAAAGACCACATAAAGGAACTGAGTTATGCGACCAGCGGGAAGGCTGAAGCAAATGCTGAGATATATACTTTGAGGAAAGAGAATAAGGAGCTAAATGAAAGGAAAACAGAACTGGAGAATAGAGTAAGGTAGGTAGAACATTACAGACAAATGCATCCAAAATCAGATCCTTTTGTTGTCAGTAGGTTCATTAGGTACTCTGTTCTTATATGTCTTAAGAACAAACATGGCAAGGCTTCCTCGAGAAAAGTTCTTAGTACTTACAAATGTGCAGGGGCCAAGATGAAACCAAGTATGAGAGTCTCGGTTTTCCTGCTGCATTCTCTTTACTTGAAAACAAATATGAGAATGAAATCGTCTATACAAAATACAGAAGGTGCAAGCGGCTTGGATGTCTGATATGGAAATTTCCCATCTCACCTCTTTGTCTCTGTTAGAAGAGTCATTAGTTCTCTGATCTTTTGGTGAAAGGCTTCTAGGCCAGAGGAGAAGGACATTAAAAATGCCATCCAAAAATACTTTGCAAAGTCACAGTTTTCACTACTCATTATACTGCCTTTCCCTTTTATGCTATACAGAAATAAGCTGATATATGGTATCAAATAGAAAAAATTCTTATGCCGCGTACACACAACCGGACTTTCTGTCAGAGTAGACTCTGACGGTCTTTCCGACGGAGTTCCGCTGGAATGGACTTGCCTACACAAGATCACACCAAAGTCCGTTCGTTTAGAACCCGATGACGTGCAACGGGACTAGAAGAAAGTTCAATAGCCAGTAGCCAATAGCTGCCCTTGCGTCATTTTTGGTCTGTCAGACTAGCATACAGGCGTACGTTTTTCCCGATAGGAATTGAGTCCGTCGGAAAGATTTGAAACATGTTCTATATCTAGGTCCATCAGAATTTTAGAAAGAAAAAGTCAGATGAAGCCCACACACGATCAGGAATGATTCCGTCTGACCTTTTCTGCCGGAAACCGGTCGTGTGTACGCGGCATTAGAAACAAAACTGGGTCTAAACCAATCATTTAAAAAAAATATTTGACCTTGAACACTCAGTATTATAATTTCTTAAATTGAAGACCTGACATAAAGCTGAACTGAATTAGATTTAAAACAAATGCTAGTTAATGCAATTATGTAATTGCAAAAAAAAAAAATTGAATGCAAGTTTAAAGCCTAAGTTTACTTAAATTTTTTTTTTTTTAAATCAGCGCAAGGTATAATACTTACCGCTAGTGAGATGTGTCCCTTGTGGTGCTGTGCCCTCTTTTTGCCTAAATCTTTCTCCTCCAATGTAATCCGTAATCTTCTTGTGCAGCAGGCTTAATAGAACTAAGGGGCTGTGTCAGGCTCTGATCAAGAGTGTCGGACTATGCCTGCCCTTTCTGCCTAGCTACTCCATTCATAAAAGCCATACTATAGCTTCCATGAATGAAACAGGATCTATGAATGGAGGATGGCCTTATGATTGATATCCCCACCCCCTCCTCATTCAAAGATCCTGTTTCATTCATACAATCTGTTGTAGCAGATTGTATGAATGGAGAAGCTGGGCGTAAAGAGCTAGTTAGTTCTATTAACCCAGACGCAACTGAAGATTATGGTGGCAGGAGATGGGGGGCATTGGAGGAGGAAGCAGCAATATGACACATCTTACTACAAGTAAGTCATGTTTCTTGTGCTAATTTTTTTTTTAATTGTTTTAGGTAAACTTAGGCTTTAAATGCAGCCAGTGTAAATATTTCATTCAAGTATAAGTATAGTATACAACGAATGTACAATATTTATATGAAGCGCTGTGTAAATTGTCGGCGCTATATAAATACCTGTAATAAACAAATGTTCCAAAAGAATATTGTCTATGAAATGTATTATCTTATTGTTAATTTATTGTCCAAAATCTATTAAATAAAGAAGTATACATCGTCAGGGCCGTCTTTAACACAGGGCAAAAGGGGCAGCTGCTCCGGGCCCAGTCATTGTTGTGGGGCCCAAGGCCGCTTCCCCTTGAGCCTGCACTGCCCACAAATAGTTGATAAGTGGATTCAGGAGGGCCCAAGAAAATGTTTGCCCAGGGTCCAATCAGTATTAAAGATGGCCCTGTACATCGTGTACAGGAACACAGAAACCACAAAATCCACATGCTTTGATTTACTAATGCCTCGTTTCCACTGAGCGGATCGGTTCGGTACGGTACGCTATTTTGGGTGTTTCCATTATGAAAGTGGTCCATACAACCGAACTATATCGTTCCATTCAGGGTCCTGCTTCAGATGTGGGGCCATAGAAAATGGAACGGTTTGGTTAGGGCGGAGCTACGATACATTCCACTGATTAGCTGACAGAAAACCCTCTGCTGTGCTATGCTGAGGCATTTTTTCTAAACCCTGTATGGCCCCTTGTGGTCCCACTAGCAGTGGAAACGCTCACCAGAATAGACTGGACTATTCTAGGCCATTAAAACTGTACCGACCTGAACCGATCCGCTCAGTGGAAACGAGGCATAAGTGATCTATCAAACAGTTCTAAATAATTCTGAAGGGAATACAGTTCCTAATGTAGGTGGTAGAATGAAAATACTGTCAGAAACCATGAAATCAGGCCGAGACAGAAAATCAGTCAAATCACACTTGTTTAATAATAAAAGTAAAAAGAACAGACGTAGTCAAAACATTCAGTAACAGTAACAGTAAGTTCAGTAACCGGAACAGATAGTCAGACAAGCCAGAAGTCAGGGATCAATGTAGTGGAACAGCCAGCAGGATCTGGAGCCAGAAGGGATGTCATCAAAGCAAGTCTTGAACAGGATCGCGGGAGATAATTTCTGTGATGTGACCAAGTCGAAGGCAGAGCTCCTCTGGACTGGACGGCTTAAGTAGGCAGGACTGACGAGCAGGATATCATCAACAGCTGAATAACTGTGGAGAGATAGGAGCTGGCAATTAGCCGACAGCTGAGCAGCCAGCTCAGAGAAGGAAGGGCTGTACCCAGCCCTGAAAAATACAAAAACCAAATCTCACAACCAAAGTTCAGCAAGAACTTTTCTCTGTCAACAGTTACTACAAAAAAGACTGGGGGAATGTTTTATTGATTGGATAGATATGTTTGTTTGTTTTTTAAAGAAATTCTTAATCCCTTTCGTTTACAATACCCTGTGACACATGCTCAGAATTTCCATAGACATGTGCGCAATGTATGCGCTTCTTGGAGATTGTGAGGATTTTGCCAAATTCATTTTTCTTCTATTTTTGTAATTGTACTTTATTTTTCTTTGGTTTGTGTAATTGTACATCATCACTGGCTTCTCGTTGCATCTTAAAATCTTCAATAAATATAATGTTAAAGAGATAATATACAGGGGGCATAAAGTAGAAAATCCCAAAAGTGTACGCTACATGCCATGGTCTAGATGCAACCCTATAAAGGACATACCAAGCTGTTTCAGTTTTCCAAATGCTCTATAAGATTCACACAATTTATTTGTAACAAATCTGCTTAAAGGGAACCCATAACCTTTTTAAAGTGGACCTTTCATCTGCTATATTTGTTTATGCTTGTAGATCTCTAGGCTGTGCTCACAAATATTTTACACAGATCAGCCCCCCTGCTGTAGCCGCTCATCTTGTGACTTGCTAGAAAGTCGCAATATAAAGTCTCAATGATTACTGGGTGAGTGGTGGCTGGAGAAAGGCCTTTCCCTGCCTGCAAGTGCAACAGCCTGATAACATCATATAAGTATAGTCAAAGTCAAAGTATCTCACATAAGTGAGTAAACCCCTCACGTTTTTGTAAATATTTTTTTATATCTTTTCATGTGACAACACTGAAGAAATGACACATTGCTACAATGTAAAGTAGTGAGTGTACAGCTTGTATAACAGTGTAAATTTGCTGTCCCCTCAAAATAACTCAACACACAGTCATTAATGTCTAAACCGCTGGCAACAAAAGTGAGTACACCCCTAAGTGAAAATGTCCAAATTGGGCCCAATTAGCCATTTTCCCTCCCTGGTGTCATGTGACTCATTAGTGTTACAGGGTCTCAGGTTTGTTAAAATTGGTGTTATCGCTCTCACTCTCTCATACTGGTCACTGGAAGTTCAACAAGGCACCTCATGGCAAAGAACTCTGAGGACCTGAAAAAAAGAATTGTTGCTCTACATAAAGATGGCCAAGACAGGTGGTGGGGGGTCAGCCTGTCAGTGCTCAGACCATACGCCGCGCATCAAATTGGTCTGCATGGCTGTCGTCCCAGAAAGAAGCCTCTTCTAAAGATGATGCACAAGAAAGCCCTCAAACAGTTTGCTGAAGACAAGCAGACCAATGACATGGATTAGTGGAACCATGTCCTATAGTCTGATGAGACCAAGATAAACTTATTTGGTTCAGATGGTGTCAAGCATGTGTGGCGGCAACCAGGTAAGGAGTACAAAGACAGGTGTGTCTTGCCTACAGTCTAGCATTGTGGTGGGAGTGTCATGGTCTGGGGCTACATGAGTGCTGCCTGCACTGGGGAACTACAGTTCATTGAGGGAACCATGAATGCCAACATGTACTGTGACATACTGAAGTAGAGCATAATCCCCTCCCCTCAGAGACTGGGCCGCAGGGCAGTATTCCAACATGATAACGACCCCAAACACACCTCCAAGACGTCCACTGCCTTGCTAAAGAAGCTGAGGGTAAAGGTGATGGACTGGCCAAGCATGTCTCCAGACCTAAACCTTATTGAGCATCTGTGTGGCATCCTCAAACGGAAGGTGGAGGAGCCCAAGGTCTCTAACATCCACCAGCTCAGTGATGTCATCATGGAGGAGTGGAAGAGGACTTCAGTGGCAACCTGTGAATCTCTGGTGAACTCCATGCCCAAGAGGGTTGAGGCAGTGCTGGAAAATAATGGTGGCCACACAAAATATCGACATTTTGGGCCCAATTTGGACATTTTCACTTAGGGGTGTACTCACTTTTGTTGCCAGTGGTTTAGACAATAATGGCTGTGTGTTGAGTTATTTTGAGGGGACAGCAAATTTACACTGTTATGCAAGCTGTACACTCACTACTTTACATAGTAGCAAAGTGTCATTTCTTCAGTGTTGTCACATGAAAAGATATAATAAATATTTACAAAAATGTGAGGGATGTACTTACTTTTGTGAGATACTGTAACTAGAACAAGACAAGTAACAGTGCTCTCGGGGAGGGGGAATGGGATCAGTGGAAGTGCTGATGGAGAGGGGGGAATGGGATTGGTATAAGTCCTGGTGGGGAGAGGGGAATGGGATCAGTGGCAGTGCTGGGGGAATGGAAGATGAGATCATTGGCAGTGCTGGTGGCGGAAGGATGGGATGAGTGGCAGTGCTGGTGGTGGTGGGGGGATAGGATAAGTCCACTGAGTGAGATTAGGGGGATGGAATCAGTGGAAGCGGTGGTGGTGGCTGGGGGGTGGTATCAACCCACTGATGGTGGTGGGGGGTCACATCAGTGGCGGTGGGATCAGTGGCAGGGGTGGTGATGAGGGGGGTGGAATCAGTGGCAGCGGTGGTGGTGAGGGGGGGAGGGATCAGTGGCAGTGGTGGTGGTGGTGGTGAGGGGGGGTGGGATCAGTGGCAGCGGTGGTGGTGGGGGGGGTGGGATCAGTGGCAGCGGTTGTTGTGAAGGGGGTGAGATCAGTAGCAGCGGTGGTTGTGAGGAGGGTGGGATCAGTGGCAGCGGTGGTGGTGAGGGGAGGTGGGATCAGTGGCAGCAGTGGTGGTGGTGGTGGTGGTGGGGGAGTGGGTTCAGTGGCAGCAGTGGTGCCATCCTCCCCCACCACCACCTCTGCCTCTTACTGATCCCATCCCCCCACCACCACCATCACAGATCTCAACTCTATCCCCCCACCACCACCACCACAGATCTCAACTCTATCCCCCCATCACCTCTGTAGAGGTGATAGGGATGAGATCTGTGGTGGTGGTGGGATAAGATCAGTAAGAGGCAGAGGTGGTAGAGGTTGGGATCAGTTGCACTGGCAATTTTTCACTTACTTAGTCAGTCAGTTGCTTCCCCCTCAGTATTCCCATGCCTCCAGGGATGGCTCTGTGTCATGGGGTCTTCTCGCAGAGGGGAGAGCTCCTCCCCCTTCACTCTATAGGTGTCAGCTGACTTTCTCTTTCAGGGTCCACCTCCGCCTCCCTAGATGGCTTCTCTCTGGAGTGGAGAGGATAGGTGGGCTGACCCCCCCCCAGCGGAACAAACAGACAGGCAGGCGGGCCCCTCACAGTAGTACAGCCAGAACGGGCAGGTGGGCCCCTCACACTGGCAGACGGGTGGGCAGGCCGATCACACTGCCAGAGCCAGAGTGGGCAGGGCCCCCCCCACTGTGTCGGAACTCCAGGGCCCAGTCGCAAGTGCGACTGCTGCGACCCTGGTAGTTCCGCCACTGGGCAAAGTCACTGGAACCCATGGTCTTCCTTTTAGGGATAAACCGTAGAGCCTTAAAAATAGAATTCCAGCCTAAGCATAACTAATCTTAAAATTGTTCCCTCTCCCCTCCTAACACCTATGCTGACTAACCCATGTAAGTAAGATGTATATACTTACCTATTTTCAGGACACTCCAGTCACATGATCTGGCTCCCATGTGTCAGCCTGCAGCTGCTGCAGGGGAGAGGTGGGAGCACCGACAACAGCTGGAACATGGAAGCCTATGGGTCACTGCTCCTGGATTTCCCATCTGTTGTAGAGTGCTCGCTCCTCCCCCCTGCAGCCTCGGCTGGTTGACACAGGGAGGGGACTATATGACTGGAATGTATCGGGCTGAAAATTGGTAAGTACAAATGTCTTTTTTTACACGGGCAAAGCCCCATACACACTATCAGATTTTCTGCTGATTTTTGTCTTCAGATTTACCAAAACCAGGTAGTGCAAGGGCCTGCCTGATTGCATACAAATTGAAACTCCTAAGGTTTGACCTCATATTATATGGTTTTGGTAAACCTGAAGGAAAAAATCAGCAGAAAATCTGATAGTGTGTATGGGGCTTTAGGCTCAATTCACATCTATGCATGTTGCTTTTGAGCGTTTCTGTAGTGCTTTTTGCGGTGCTTGACACGTTTTCGAACATGCGTTTTTGCCCCGTTTTTGCCACGTTTTGCGTGAAAAAAAAACTGCAAAACGCGGTAAAAACGCGGTACTTGCGTTTTTGGATGCGGGTCCATTGAACTCTATTACATGCAAAACGCTGCATTTTGCATGAAAAAAGTCCCCGACCCTTTCCAAAAACGCAGAGGCACAAAAATGCATTGATGTGAACATGTTCCATAGGAACCCAAGTTAAAAAATTCCCATGCATTTCTGCAAAATGCAAAATGCATTTAAAAACGCATTAGTGTGAATAGAGCCTTATGCCGCGTACACACGAGCGGACTTTACGACAGACTTTGCTCGGCGGACTTTATGACGGACTTTCCAAATGAACGGACTAACGGACACACAATCCACTAAAGTCCGTTGAAATCGTACGTGATGACGTACGACCGGACTAAAACAAGGAAGTTCATAGCCAGTAGCCAATAGCTGCCCTAGCGTGGCCTTTTGTCCATTGAACTAGCATACAGACGGCGGACTTTTCGACCGGACTCGAGTTCGACGGATAGATTTAAAACATGTTTCAAATCTAATTCCATCCGACTTTTGAGCAAACAAAGTCCGCTGGAGCCCACACACGATCGAATAGTCCGACGAAATCCCGTCCGCCAGGCAAAGTCTGCCGTAAAGTCCGCTCGTGTGTACGCGGCATTAGTCAGCATTGGTGTTAGAAGGGGGGAAGGGACAGTTTTAAGAATAGCTAGGTTTATGCTGGAATTCTATTTTTTTTTAAAAGATACAGTTGCTGTTTATTTTTACATGTCATGCATTTATTCGAGCAGACTTGTAAAGTTACTTAGAGGTCCACTTTAAAGGATTTTACAGGCTTTTCAGACTCAAACAAATCAGTGGGCTGAATCGAATGGAATTAATCTTCAAGGGATTCCATTATGCCTGCTGAGGGCCACATCTACTTAATTCCAGAAAAAGTATAGCACTTCAATAATTGACATTTAAGTAACAATTGCAACTTATAAAATGTTACCTGAGAGAAAGGGGGCAATAACATTCCCTGAAGTACTGAGCTGCAAAATCCATAAGGAATCAATAATAGAATCTTTTTTAGTTTAAAATTTTCAACCACTACGCGCCGCCAATAGAGGGGTGAATGTCGCACTAAAAACTCTGATGCCTGGTTCAGAGCTCTACCTGGATGTGATTACCTTGAAGCTGAAGTTTAATCTGCCCTCCCTGGTTCCTCCTTCCCCCCCCTCATCAACATTCTAATTATATTTTTAAATAAAAACCTTTTCATTATTGTCATGTACCTTATTTTAGATGACTGTCGCCACTGGGTCTTTGTGCTTCTCCAAGCAATGCAAGCAGATCATGACTGGTAGGATGGGCTGGCAGTGTGCTATACATACTGTAGTTTCCTGAAACATCACAGTACCCAAGCCTCCTCCAGATAATCCAGGGAGTTGGTCACACACCCCTTCCAGCACATAGAAGGTGATTGACAGCCTTAGCTGTGCATGTTTCCCATGTGCCCATTCCCTCCACTCAGGTCTCAGATTACACTCAACTCCCTGCTCCTATGCTTTCCAGTTTGTGACATCAGATCCCTGCCCCCTGTCTTCTGTAGCTGAGAAATAGTCTTTGATCTGTGTACTTTGAACATCTGTCCAGAAGAGAGAGCTGCAGATAAACAGGTACAATTTATGTAGGATGATTTGTTTCATCGGTCTGTATCACCTGAGGCTTGTCACTTCAGTGGTCACATGTAAGGGTTTACAACCACTTTAATTACTTTTATAGCAAAAAACATCCTGCTGCTTTGTTTTCCAAGAGTCTGCCCGCATTGCGTGTAATAGGTACTTGTTGTATGTAGTACAGGGAGTAGGAGCATGCCAATCTCAGTAGAAACTGACCTCCCAGCAGCTTCCCTTGCAAGAATTTTACAAGCCTTATGATGTTACAAAAATATTACAAGCTATTTCTTGCTACAGGAACAAGATAAAAAAAATGCATGCTGGCACATGCTCTACAGGGGGAGTAGGAGGTTTGGGGTTAAATGTGGGTAATGCCTGGACATATACTTAAAGTGGAAATCCACCCACTTATACAACTCTTCAGCATCCCTCACTAAACTGCGCACTGTCAACGAATTCGATATATTTTTATTTTTTTTTCTCAGCACCTACTGTATATCTGCTGTATTAATGTTTCACTTCCTCCTCCCTGGCCGTGGCCCATCACATCATTTCCTGCTTGCAATGCTTTCTGGGAAGGCGCGGCAACTTCCTCTGACACTGCCGTTGCTATGGAAACCTGACCTGAAACCTATTACACTCCTTTGCTGCACTGAGCATGTGCGAGATCTGCAAGGATGAGATCCAGGAAGAAATATAGTCTGGCTTCAGATGCCCACACTTAAGATGGCCACGGCCTGCTGCAAGTTTATAAAATAACAAACTACTGCTATAAACTAATAAAACAGACCTTAGTTTACAGACTAACTTTACTAGAATACATTAAGCTTGTGTATTATAGTTGTATTTTTATTTAAAAAAGTATAATTTCGGCCGGGACACCACTTTAAGGTATAAGCTGTCTTAAAATGATACACAAATAATTCTCAATGTGTCCACAATCTACAGGTTACACTTGATGGAAAGAGAAAAGGCTGAACAAAGAAGTTTTAGCTGTGAGAAAAAGCTCCTGGAGAGTATTGACAGGTTGTCCTCCTGTCTGAGTGTGAATGTTGAGGAACAAGGAGATCCCCTCAATGTTTTGTTGACAAAGGTAATTCCGATAACATATCTTTGTTCATTTGATCAGTGGGATTGTTGTTTTCCATCAGTCATAAAATGATACAAGAAAAGTCAATTGTTTCTGTAGATGTAGAGTACAAATCAGAGGAACCTAGTGCTTACTTAGTAATATGGCCACCCCAATCCAGCATATTCCTTAGTGATTGTCTGGGTCCGACAACAGGTGAACAAATCTGTGGACTAGGCCAATGAGCATCAAGTAGCCTAGATTTGGCCACAGAGAGCAGTTGTGTATACAGTGGCGTCACTAGGGTTGGTGTCAACTGTGTGCAGTAAAACATGGTGTCACCCCCACCCCCCCATATTTTTTTCCCCCATATAACGCATATATTGGCCTTCAGAGCACCATGCCGTAACCGAGGGCTCCCGCACGCATGCGCGGGAGTGACGTCATTGCAGCTCCGCCAATACTGTCTATTATCTGCTGTCCTCAGGGACAGATCTGATACAGAGATCCTTCTGTATGGTGATCTCTGGATTGGATTGTCCCTGGGGACAGCAGACAATGACATCATTGGCATTAGTGATTTGATTCGGATTTTGGAACTGACCTGCTGACACGGTGTTGCTTGATGGACCGGATCTGATGGCTGCAGGGAAGATGGCAAGATGCTGTGGCCTGCCGACAACAAGGCATGTTGCTTGCTGGACTGTGATAGATAGTATTTGATGGCTGTAGCCAGGGAAGATGGCAAGATGCTGACTGTGACCTTCTGCTTGCTGGATGGATCTGATGTGGGTGTGGGTCACTGTCTGTCTACACCTGGCCTGTGGACACCCCCCCTCCTTATCAGAACAGCTTAGGGCTATATAATATAGCTGTGTATGTACAGCAGAAATTAACAATCCCCCCCTCTCGGTTATCAGAACAGGGCACCGGACATATACACGCTCCCACACCAGCTCTCAGGTGTAACTGGGTGGTGTGGCAAAACCATGGCAACCCCCAACTTCCCCTCAGCTTTCACACCTCACCTGTTAGGTAAACAGTACACCCATCCCAGACAGCAGCTGGAGAGGAGAGGAAAGTGTGCAGCCGGGCCACCCGGGCGGAGATAGTGACAGGCTTAGCAAAGTAGGAGGAGGAAGACACAGGCCAGGCATGGCCGTTGCGCTGGAGGTGTTCCGGGTCGGCTGAAAAAAAGAATGCCGAAGGGAGCCAGGGCTTTGGTCACCCTCGGGAGAGTCGGGATGGTGTCACCCTTCTAGCAGGTGTCACCCGGGTGTGGACCGCACCTGCCTAGCGACGCCACTGTGTGTATATATGTAATACAATCCTACTACATGAAGACCTGACTTTTGGCCAGCTCAATCATATATGTTAATGTACATGTAGTGGGTATGTGGGAACATGGCCATTTACCTCTGCTTCCAGCTTCTCTTCAACAAGAGTAAAAATCATACAGGTGTCTCAGCCTGTCTGGTGTCTGTGTGTTTCCTGTTTTCATAGATATGAGATTACTGCTGGCCAGATTGGCAAACTATGGCCAGCTTAAAGCCCAACTCTGGACAACTAAAAAATTATCCCGTACTGAGGGACTGTGCCTGCTCTTTTTTGTCTACTGGAACAAAAACAAATAAGATTTACTTACCCAATCCTAGGTTCCTCCCTGCAACTAGACCGGTGCTTGCCACTTCTTCTCACCCAAGCTCTAGCGGTCAAGGGTCCTGACATCATCAAGACCAAAGCAGGGTCCATAGCCCTGCATTGAATGTGATGATGCTGAGGCACAGTCCACTGCCAAAATATAGGGGTGGATGATCAGATAACTAAAACTGTATCACCTTTCCCCTACACAAAGGAAGCTATTAACCATTGCAGTGCGAACAGAGCCCTACTGCAGTGCAGTGTGTAATGCTAAATTGGGGCTTTCAAATGGAAATTGATGGCAGCAAGACATCTCAAAAAAGTTGTTAAAGGGCCATGTTTACCATGGTCTAGTATGCCCTCTGTAAACATCTGGGAACCGAGGAATCCATGCTATTGTCATAGATACGGCATGTGGTTTAGCACTGTTTTGCTGAAATGTTCAAAGGCCTTCCCTGAAAAAAACATCATCTGGATAGAAAGCATCTGCTGCTCTGCATATATCTTTGCCTTTTCTGATGTACAAGCTGCCTATTCCATACGCACCCCCCCCCCCCCCCAATATAACCGCATATTGCATAGGATCAAGTTTGCATACTGTACTCACAAAATCAAGTAAATGGAACAGGAGTCCCTGCCAAACTGTTGCCAACCTGACAAGGTGACTATAGTCATTCGCTGGGGTTTTTTTGTTCAGATGCTAGTCTGTATAGATAAGCAAATACACACTTATTGGTAGGTATACTTGTGTAACAGGACTTTAATATAATCTATATATGGTTGTAAGAAAAATGAAGTGATTATAGCTGACAAAGTAGGACACCTGTTGGGTAAATCACATAAGAGGATAATAACCTGTGTATTTATATATATATATATATATATATATATATATATATATATATATATATATACACATATCATACCTCCAATGTTCACCTGAAATCTCATGTCCGTCCACTTCTCAACTTTGTGCTGCAATGAGTGGCAACACAGTTTGGGATTTATATACCTAGCAGGTTTAATTGCTATTACTGGCAATTATAACTGGCGATTATAAACAGCGGGTCAGCAGAGATGGAACGCTGGTGCCCTGGGCTGTGGTGTCAAGCATCCATCATGGGTCCCTCTGCGCCACGGCGCGCAGCGCACCTACACCCACGAAGGGGCGGAGCCCTGTCCCGCGTCATCGCGCCACCAACACTCGCACACCAAAATTCTTGTCATTGGATCATATCTATATCAATCCAAGCTTACTTGATGAGGTGAAGCTCTGCTGGCTATCATCATCCAATCATATACAAGCAAAAACACATTTTTTTTTCTTTGTACATGATTGGGTATTCTTTGTAAAATGAATTTCCACCACATTTACTAAGCTAAGGGAAAATTCCCTTGCAAAGTGTAAATTCCCTTGCAGAGGGTATAGCCTTTTTCCTTTAGTAAATTAAGCCCATAGAGTGGGTGAATCTCTCAAGATGGGATACAGAGAAATGACAACTTAAAATGGGTTTTAACTCTTCCTGCACTCCATCCAAAGCTTAAAATAAAATTTGTGGTGTTAGAGTTGCTTTAACACTACCATGTTAAAACTTCTGCTGATCAGATGTGTTAATGCAGAATTTCAGGTACTCAATACATTTTAAACGTTGTGCCCCTCCCATCCACCAGCTGATGCAGAAACAAATTCTTGTTTTGTTTAGAGAATGATGTAAAACAGTAAAATCTTGCTTCGTGGTCCTGCGGGAACTGGGGCTCCATTCCTTTTTTAATCTCGCCCCAGTGGATACTCCAACGTTGCCACATAAAATGCAGAACCAGCAATAGCCACTGGCACAGCATTGTATGTGATGACATCTACAAGACATCTACAAGAGGGATGGTGACATGACCGATCAGAGACTGGCAAATAGAGAGACTGGCCAGGACTAGTCAGTATCCAAACTGGCAAGTGGGCCTGTGGAGTAAGAAAAGTTTTTTTTTTATCAAGGTTTTATTGCTTATTTAGAATCTAGTATCAAGGATACACATACAAAAACTAAAGGGTCAGAGGTTAACACAAGAGGGTCAGCAGGACCAAAGCCAATGGATATCTATATTGAGGGAGCCATCAATGTCCAGTGGAGACCATTATGACATATACAATATGTCTGAATCATTGTGAGGTGGTTGAAAAACGACCATACTAAGACAAATACGACATGCAGGCCAAAAATTACCAGCCATAAGTTGCCCGTCATCACTAGTTACCTCAAGTATGTTTAGGGTAAAATAGAGAAAAAAAAGCCTAGGGAGGAAACGAAAAGGGAAAGATGATGTAGAGGAGGGTACCTAGCCAAAGTCTGGAATTACATCTTCCTTAATATATGATGGGGAAATTTCATATTTCCTTATTAAAGTTGTCTCACAATATCTAATAAAGCCTCCAAAAGCCTAGTTACCGTAGCTGACTTCATGCCAAAGGAATGTCATTACAAACTGACCAAGTCCTTAAAAGGTCATGGTGCTTGCAAGGAGAGTTGGCCATTTCTTTAAACACAAGTTCTACTTACTACAACTATAACTTGGAATATTCAGTCTCATATCAGACCTGCATCATGCATGAGTATGGTCTGATTATCTGTGCTACACCATGCGAGCAGGTGGACGGGGCTCCGTGGCAGAAAAGACATCTTTAGTTAAGTATTCTTTTTTTCTACAAGGGGTCTTCAAAACGTTTCTGCACTTTTATATATATAATACAGTTAAAAAAGTGCGGAAACTTTTTGAAGAACCCTTGTATTTTCTAATATTATTACATTATCACATTTGTTATATGTATCTGTAATCACTTAATTAAATGTTATACGCCTAAGTATTTGTATGATCTCTCTTTGCACATCTCAAATACAACCCCAAAAACATAAACTATCATGTAACCGTAAAACAATATACTACAAAAACAAGGTGTATAAAATCAGAGAATCGACTGAAGTTTATTTGATTTTAAAAATTCAATCCAGGTGCACCATATTTCCATCAATTAAGCATGGCATTCCTGTAAGATAGTTGGTAAATCCTTCATTCTTATGATATGATTAAGCTCAGTCACCCATTCTTTCACGCGGGTACTGTAGTTGATCTCCAATGCCGAGGAATCAAAGTGCGGCCTGCACATCAAAGGAATCAGAGATCTTTTTTAACATTGGTGACTGACCCAGGGATGAGTAAGAGAAGTTTTGCTCCTTCTTAGATCATCCCCTTAAAATGAGGGAAGAATTTATTATCAGCTGGGCAAGTACAAGTTTAAAATATTTTAGATGCCTGCAGTTAGGCTTTAAGTTGTCTATATGGCCCTATGATTTCAGTCAAAAAGGCTTTTCAATAAGAGTAGTTCCTTGCAGTAATAACTATAGGGACGATGTATGAAATTTGTGCAGTAGAAAACAATTGTTCATGTTTATAATAACTAATCTGAATGCTTGTGGCAGTAATTAAATTTAAAAACTAATATCTTGCTTTGGGCAACAAAAAAAGTTTCCCGGTAGCCTACTTTATGTGTGCTATATTCCAGGCAGAAAAGATGGCGAGAGAATATATTTTGCAAAAATCCAGAGTGACAAGTCTTGAAGACACCTTGGCCAGCCAACAAGTGGAGTTTAAAGCCAGTCGGGATACCATAGTGAAGCTGGTCTCAGAGACCGAGAAACACAAGAAAGCCATAGCCAACTTTCCAGCAGAGCTTAAATCGCTAAAACAGGTGAGGTAGTGCTCCTGTGTTTGTCTCTTGTCCTCTGACACACAACAGTCACAACATGAAACCAAAATGTGTTCCTTGTCTTTGTTTCCACGTTGAGTGACACAGTGGGTCTCCATAACCCAAGGTTACTCTTTACAGTGGGTGTCTGGAGATAAATGATCAATTTGACTGTTTTTTCTACAAATTCCAGGGTCACATTTCATGTCATTTTATTGCTTTGCAGATATAACTGCACTTGTGACCCACATTGTCATGAGTTGGGTCACACTTCGATCTTTTCTGATGTGCTGTTTTCCAGTAAAATATAGAGGATGTTGTGTTACTATAATGCCAAAGTTTCTTGCCCTTGTTTCAGAAATATGTGATTTTGTTTGGAAAGGATGGGTACATGCTGTATGCTGTTTTATTGATTAAGAAAAAAGGTCTTTACCTTATTCTTCAATTTAAACTCCAGCCATTTTTTTAGTTGAATAGCGTGGGTAAAGAATTAAGCTGACCATACACAGTACAAATTTTGGCTGGTTTATGAGGACCCGTCCAAAATTCACCTCATTGGCCACCTTTAGCCTGACATTCCTCAATTTAAAAAATCTGAAGAGTCAGGCAAAAATTGACAGGTCAAAAAGTTGCTGCATACAATTAGATGCAGTGCTGTTTTGGTGTTTTGACAGCTGGCGGGACAAGCTATCAACTCAGGGACATTCATTCATCTGCACTCTATACCGTGGATGGAAGAATCTGTTTTTTTACTACAGCCTGCAGGTATTAGTGTGTGACCAGCTTTAGACTCCTGTTTCCTGCTTACCTTACAGAAAGTGAGGGCATTCCCAACTATAGGGGAAGAAGTTGGGGAGGGGAAGGGGGGAATTTTCCCAGAACTGGACCGAGGATTCCAACCGTTCCAAAAAGTTTTGGCTGGGGTTGGGGGTTTAATCCTTTAAGGCATGATAGTATAATTTATTTTTCATCTAGGACATCAATTAAGATTCCAAGGCATAGAGAAATAATTTCTGCCTCTCCATTGTACAGTTTATCCATGAAAGCTTAAGTCTCATCTGTGTAAGCTGAATCTGGAAATAGCAGCTCCCGCCTCCCTGATTGCCCTGGTCCTGTGTATGCCATTACTGCTGGGAAGAGTAGGCGTGAGCCTTCTTTTCCCCTGTTCTTTGAGGGACAAGTGATAAGGAGGGGTGATATATATATGCGATTGCCATACAAAGAATTACACAACTATAATTCCATAACCTCTGGGTAGAATCTTGAGCTTCACTTGGGGATACATATTTAACTCATCTTGAACAATATTACAAGGGCATATACAGTATCTAACAAAAGTAAGTACACCCCTCACATTTTTGTAAATATTTTATTATATCTCTTCATGTGACAACACTGAAGAAATGACACTTTGCTACAATGTAAAGTAGTGAGTATACAGCTTGTATAACAGTGTCCCCTCAAAATAACTCAACACACAGCCATTAAAGTGGATGTAAACCTGATTTTTTTTTATGTCATAATGTAGAGTAAGGAGTGCCTTGACTGGAAAAAGGTTGAGAAACTCTGGTCTGAAGTAATACACAGGGATTTTGGTGCAGATAGATAGATAGATAGATAGATTGATAGATAGATAGATAGATAGATAGATAGATAGATAGATAGATAGATAGATAGATAGATAGATAGATAGATAGATAGATAGATAGATAGATAGATAGATAGATAGATAGATAGATAGATAGATAGATAGATAGATAGATAGATAGGTAGATAGATAGATAGGTAGATAGATAGATAGATAGATAGATAGATAGATAGATAGATAGATAGATAGATAGATAGATAGATAGATAGATAGATAGATAGAGTGCCTTGAAATTTTCCACATTTTGTCATGTTACAAGCAAAAATGGAATGTATTTTATGTATTTTATTGGGATTTTATGTGATAGAACAACACAAAGTGGTACATAATTGTAAAGTGGAAAGAAAATGATAAATGGTTTTCACTATTTTTACATATATATATCTGAAAAGTGTGGAGTGCATTTGTATTCAGCCCCCCTGAGTCAATACTTTGTAGAACCTCCTTTCACTGCAATTACAGCTACAAGTCTTTTTGAGGATGTCTCCACCAGCTTTGCACATCTAGGGAGTGAAATCTTTGCACATTCTTTTTTGAAAATTAGCTCAAGTTCTGTCAGATTGGATGGAGAGCGTCTGTGAACAGCAATTTTCAAGTCTTGCCACAGATTCTTAATTAGATTTAGATCTGGAATTTGATTGGGCCATTCTAACACATGAATATGCTTGGATCTAAACCAGGCATGTCCAAAGTCCGGCCCACGGGCCAATTGGGGCCGTGTTCTGGTTTAATACGGTCCCACTGGTAATTTGGATATATATATCTTTTGTGGCCCCCAACGAATCCCCAAGCGCCGCACGGTGCTCTGGGATTTGTTGGGGGGGCCACAAAAGGAGGGGGGCCTCAGAGGGGACAGGGAGGGGGCGGGACGAGTGCTGTCAGATTACATACAGGAAAATCTCCTGTTTACTCGACCGCCTCTGTAATAGAAAGTCCCATCTCCTGGGCCGCCATTGAACGACTGTTCTGTCTATCATAGGGGGAGGGACTTTGTATTAAAGAGGCCACCGAGTAAACAGGAGATTCTCCTGTATGTAATCTGTTGGCACTCGTCCCTCTCCCCTCCCTGTCCCCTCCGAGGCTTCAGATGGGCATGGATCAGGCTGCATTGATAGCAATGGTGAGTCTGCATTCATGTCAATGGTGAGGCTGCATTCATTGCACTTGTGAGTCTGCATTCATGTCAATGGTGAGGCTGCATTCATGTCAATGGTGAAGCTGCATTCATGTCAATGGTGAGGTTGCATTCAGAGGCTGCATTTATGGAAATGGTGAGGCTTCATTCATGGCGATGGTGAGGCTGCATTCATGTCAATGGTGAGGCTGCATTCAGAGGCTGCATTCGTGGTAATGGTGAGGCTGCATTCATGGCAACGTTGAGGCTGCATTCATGCCAACAGTGAGGCTGCTTTCATGGCAATGGTGAGGCTGCTTTCATGGCAATGGTGAGGCTGCTTTCATGACAATGGTGAGGCTGCTTTCATGGCAATGGTGAGGCTGCATTCATGGCACATGTGAGGCTGCATTCATGGCACTTTTGAGGCTGCATTCATGGCAATGGTAAGGCTGCATTCATGGCAATAGTGAGGCTGCATTCATGGCAATGGTGAGGCTGCAGATGGGCACTGATTAGGCTGCATTGATTGGCACTGACCCTTATTTTGCTTTATAGTTCTTTATTTAAAATTTATTTTTTTTCCTGAAACTTCCCTCTTAAAGGGAAGATGCGTGTTATACGCCTGTGCGTGTTATACGCTGATAAATACAGTATATCCAAATAACTCGCCCGAGCTCATCCTTAGACTCTTCACCACACACAGCCACAAAGGCAAGAGAATTCTTGTTGGGCAGTGTATTAGTTAATTTGCATTTAATTTTAATGGTTCAAAGAATGTCAGGCAAAATGGTCGGCCCTCACGCATGTTCACTTGGCCCGCTTTGAAAAAAGTTTGGACACCCCTGATCTAAACTATTCCATTGTAGCTCTGGCTGTATGTTTAGGGTCGCTGTCCTGCTGAAATGTAAACCTCTGCTCCAGTCTCATGTCTTTTGAAGACTATAACAGGTTTTCTTTTAAGATTGCCCTGTATTTGGCTCCATCCATCTTCCCATCAACTCTAACCAGCTTCCCTGTCCCTGCTGGAGAAAAGAATCCCACAACATGATGCTACGACCACCATGTTTCACAGTGGGGATGGTGTGTTCAGGGTGATGTGCAGTGTTAGTTTTCTGCCACACATAGCGTTTTGGCCAAAAAGTTAAATTTTGGTCTCATCTGACCAGAGCACTTTCTTCCACATGTTTGCTGTGTCCCCTATATGGCTTCTCGCAAGCCTGCAAATGGACTTCTTATGGCTTTCTTTCAACAATGACTTTCTTCTTTCCACTCTACCGTAAAGGCCAGATTTTCTTAGTGCACGACTAATAGTTGTCCTGTGGTCATTGGAGTTGATTTACTAAAGGCAAAAAGACTATGCAGTTGCTCTCTGCAAGTGCAGTTGTTCTAGAGCTTAATAAATGAGGTTAGGCTCCACTTTGCAAAGACTACCCAATCACGTGCAAGGAAAATAAAAAAACTTCATTTTTGCTTGAACATGATTGGGTGATGGATGTCAGCAGATCTTCTGCTCATTTACTAAGCTCTGGAGCAAGTGCACAGTCTTTTTGCCTTTAGTAAATCAACCCCATAGTCTCCTACCTGAGCTGTGGATCTCTGCAGCTCCTCCAGAGTCACCATGGGCCTCTTGGCTGCTTCTCTGATTAATGCTCTCCTTGCCCGGCCTCTCAGTTTAGGTGGACGGCCATGTCTTGGTAGGTTTGCAGTTGTGCCATACTCTTTCCATTTTCGGATGATGGATTGAACAGTGCTCCGTGAGATGTTCAAAGCTTGGGATATTTTTTTTTATACCTAACCCTGCTTTCAAATTCTCCACAACTTTATTCCTGACCTGTCTGGTGTGTTCCTTGGCCTTCACGATACTGTTCACTAAGGTTCTCTAACAAACCTCTGAGGGCTTCACAGAACAGCTGTTTTTATACTGAGATTAAATTACACACAGGTGGGCTCTATTTACTAATTAGTGACTTCTGAAGGCAATTGGTTCCACTAGATTTTAGTTAGGGGTATCAGAGTAAAGGGGGCTGAGTACAAATCCATGCCACACTTTTCAAATATTTATTTGTAAAAAATTTGGAAAACAATTTATCATTTTCCTTCAACTTTACAATTATATCCTGCTTTGTGTTGATCTATCACAAAAAATCCTAACAAAATACATTTACGTTTTTGGTTGTAACATGACAAAATTTGGAAAATTTCAAGGGGTATAAATACTTTTTCAAGACACTGTAGATAGATTCCCACCAGCACAGCTCATCTTTGTGAGCGAAAGCTGTTCCTGCCTTTAGTTTTAAGTAGAGTAGGAAAGGGTTAACCCTCCTGTACTTTCCTTAAGCCCCGGTTCACACAGGGGCGGCACGACTTGAGGGTCGCCTCACCGAGGCGACCTGCACACGACTTCCACGGCGACTTGCAAAACGACTTCTGTATAGAAGTCTATGCAAGTCACCTCAAGTCGCCCCCAAAGTAGTACAGGAACCTTTTTCTAAGTCGGAGCGACTTGCGTCGCTCCTATTGGAACGGTTCCATAGTACAGAACGGGAGGCTACTTGTCAGGCGGCTAGGTCGCCTGACAAGTCGCCCCTGTGTGAACCGGCACTTAATCAATAATGCTCTTTACCCTGAGCGGCATTGTTAATTGGAGCGTTGTGTAGGTGGAACGTCAGGCCGCTGCAATCTCAGGGTGCAGGGTCGGGCTCTCCAGTGTGCTGACACAGGGCAGATTTTTTTGTACTAAACAAACACGTAATAGAAATTTTTAAAAAATCATATTTTTTTACTTGTTTTGCAGCCACAAACAACGTGTAGCTCGACAAAGCAGTAAAGCAGAGCATGAGCATGTAAAGAAGAAATATGGCTGCCCCTACGTAAACTGAAATAAACACAGAAACTACGTTCTTTTAAAACATTATTACTTAGGTTATTTACATCAAGCTTATCACTTTTTCTTGTTTGTCTATAAGCAGTGAGGTCCATACATTCCCTTTACTGCCCAGTGTTATATCTTGTATTTAGGAACGAGATGAAGCTGTCCTAGCCAAGAGAAATGCTGAGAGAGAAAAAGAAATTCTTCAAGAAAGACTGAAGGATAACCATAAAGAATGGGGGAGCCTGCGCCAGGAACTGATGGAGAAGGAGCAGAAGATAAATGATCTGGACAGGACTCTGCAAACCTCCGGCTATGAAGCTAAAGCTTCTCACAGCCTGCACCAGAGTTTCATAAGTCAGCTGGCCACCATCCTGGGCAATGGATTTACAACTGTGCCGAGAACTGAGGAAGCTGTGAAGGAGCGGATCCAGGAAATCTGCCGCAGTGAGCACACATGGAAGTCTGTGAGTGAGATGTACTGAACTGTACTATATGAATAATAGGTGGAAAAATTACAGCTAAACTCTAGACAGATTAAAACCACCGATTCTTGCAGGTGTATTTATAAAAAAAAAAAAAAAACTTTAACGTGGAATACCAGGCTAAACCTAATCTTTAAAATGCTCTACCCCCTGCTCCTAACACCTATGCTGACTAACCTCTGTAGGAAAGATGTATATACTTACCTATTTTCAGGCTACTCTGGTCCAGTCATGTGATCACACTCAGTCAGAAACAGCTGCAGTAGAGTGGAGGAAGCGCTGCCAACGGATGGGCTATAGAAGCCTATGGGTGACATCACCACTCCCAGGCATTCCAACGGTTGTCAAGCGCTCTCTCCTTTTCAGCAGCCCAGAGTGGCCCAAAAATTGGTAAGTATATGTTGTATATCAGTGGCGGCATATCCATAAAGGGCGCGGGGTGCCCCCCCCCAATCCATGCGCCTGGACCCTAATCTACATGCCGGGTGCAGGACGAAATGGGGTTCTTTTTTTAGAAGCACATGATTAGAGCCTGAGGCTCTAATAGGCTTCAAAAAAGGGTGGGCTCAGGGCAATATGGTTGGTAACTAGGCAAGCATAAAATGGATTATTAATGGTGTAGCACTACCCCCGCAGGAGCCGCTGGTTTATTTTGGGTCCTCTGATTTTGTCCAGCCCTAGGTGGGCCCCAACCTCACTGACCCCACCAATATACCTTTCTGTAAACGTTAATAGACACACAAGAACTAGGCTCACAACTCTATGAAAGAATAACAGAATGTATTGGCAAGTTAAAGTCAACCAGCATGAACATATTACTGTACTGAGTACACAAGCCGCTTCACAGGGTCCGTTGGATGGATTTTGGTTTCCAGCATATACTGTGAACCCAACTGCATAAAAAGTAGCTTTCCATATGAGATAAATTGTGACCAAGTGACCAAACAAAAGTAACAATTGAGATCCACTATGTCACTTGAGCTCTCAGATAAAGAAGGCTAGGTTTAGGCCTGAGTGCGAGGATTTAAAGTTATGCACAGGTCTGCCCTCATGGTAAAGGTGTCTGACTATAGTCCTTAACGTGATTCTTCTGCCGACTAAGTTGGGGCCCTTGGAGACATTGACATGCAAGGAAAGAAGGATATGTCTGTAGACTGGGTGGTACAGTACTACCCCTCAGAAATTAGTTTGAGTAATGGAGAGGAATCTCTGAATATAGTTGAGTACTCAGATGGAGGCAGGCACAATTTCAGCATAAAAAGTAGCAAGGCCACCTCAAGTGCAGCAGTGAGCAGTAGTAAAGTTTAATCTACTTGGTGCTGGAACTATACTGCCAGAGTGCATTTATGGTGGTGATACTAGTCCTACGCTGACTGGGTATGTACTGTCCAAAAGAAAAGGAGGATGGTAGCAGAGGGAGCAGGGAACAAAGGGGGCTTGCAGAATTATTAATTACAGGAGGGGCAGCCCTTTGAAAGACTCTTCTGCTGGCTATATTTGGGTGCAGGTGCTGTGATAAGGGGAAGTGCTGCGCTGCCCCTGGATGTCCTAACACCCAGTCTCAGGCTCGGATCTCCACTGGTATGGTCTCCTGTTGGCAGGCGAATATCCAGACAGAGGTGCTATCTATCTAACTCCCTCAGAGCCAAGAGGAGGAAATTTCCCATGCATTTTAATAAAAATAATGTCTCCACTCCCCCTACTGCACAGTGGCTATAGGGATCTGTAATGTAAGGAGTCTGTTCGTCCCATTATATGGCTTCCGTCTTAAACAACAATTCTGTGCAAAAGTTTTAGACAGGTGTGAAGTAAGAATGCGTTAAAAAATATATATTTTAATTATTTGTAGCGCCCACCTACTAAATAAAAGTGTGTGCTAAATAGTTAGTGAGGGTTAGTGTTAGGTGAAAATTCCAGGCATTACCCTGTTTGGTTTAAGCCTGGTTGGGTTTATTTTGGTGGGGAGAAATGACAGAGTAGACTTGAGGGTGTGACCACCTGCATTCTGTCAAAAGTGATGCCTTGTTCATCAAGTGAGAGGTGCTGGAGGGCAGGTAAATTGGAAACAGGATACAGTTAGTTGTATGGGTCACCCTGAACGATCATTAATTTGAATGGGCAGGGGCTTTCAGACCTATATAAACTGTGGGTCACATGCTCAAGGGAGTCTGGCTGATGGGAAAAGAATGGCAGAGGAAGACAGTATGTAGAAGCTGGTACAGTTTAAGAGCTTTCCCCTCCGGGGAGGGGAACGTGCCTTAACAGGAGGAGAAATGGAGGAGATAACAGTAGGAATCTACCACATCTAACAGGAGGAGGCTGCTACTACCAACAGAAGAACGACTGGGAGAGAACCCTCTATGGCAAGCATGGACAGTTGCTCAGAAGTACATGTGAGTGTAAACCCAGGGGAACAGTAATTCCAAAGACTGAGGGTGTTAAGGAGCTGACCATGGAGTCTTAAATAGTTATCACCTGGGAGAAATCCTAACAGTCAGTCTAAGAACTCTATTCAGAGTATTGTTCTTAGGGCTTAAATTTGGAAATGCTGGGAAAGTAGTAGTAAACAGGAGGGAGAAGATTTGCAGACCATTACAGGAACCAAGTCTATGAAGGCAGCTCATATTTTTGGAGAATCTACTCACATTCTTTATGCTATGCGTCAATGGAAAGAATAAAGTTCATGTTTGTTTGTTTAAGACTGTCTGCGGTGTCATCAGTGCAAGGAAGGGGGGTAATAGAACCACACTGGCGTAAAAGGAAAGAACTAACTAGCAGCTCCTACGGGGGTAGTGCGCTTCATTTCATTTTATCAATTTACAAAATGCAAAGTGAGCGAACAGAAAAAAAATCTAAATCAAAGCAATATTTGGTGTGATACCCAGTATCAATTCTTCTAGGTACACTTGCACATTTGTTTTAGAAGGAACTGGGCAGATAGGTTGTTCCAAACACCTCTGAGAACTAACCACAGATCTTCTGTGGATGTAGGCTGCCTCAAATCTTTCTGTCTGCACATGTAATCCCAGACAGACTTGACGATGTTGAGATCAGGGCTCTGTGGGGGCCAAACCATCACTTCCAGGACTCCTTGTTCTTCTTTACACTGAAGATGATTCCCAATTACATTGGCTGTATGTTTGGGGTCGTTGTCCTGCTGAGGAATACATTTGGGGTCAATCCCATGCATACCAGAAGGTATGGCATGATGGATAAGTACTGTATCTGCCTGTGTTTCTCAGCATTGAGGACACCATTCATTGGGGAACCTTGAGGACTGTAGAAACAGGGGTTGGCCAAGGAAACTTACTGCAGCAGGTGAAAGACACATCATGCTTACTTCCCTTCTACATCAGAAGTCCAGCAGTGTCATCAGCACAGAACTGGCGGAAACCAGTGAGACCCAGGTACATCCATCTACTGTCCGGAGAGGTCTGGGCAGAATTGGTCTTTATGGAAGGATTGCTGCCAAAAAGTCATACTTCCGACGTGGAAACAAGCCTAAGTCACTCAACTGTGCACGAAAATTTGGGACTGGGGTGCAGAAAAATGGCAGCAGGTGCTCTGAACTGATGAGTCAAAATGTGAAATTTTTGGCTGTAGCTGGAGGCAGTTTGTTCACTGAAGGTCTGGAGAGCGCTACAGTGAGTGTCTGCAGGAAACCGTAAAGCATGGTTTGAGGTTCCTAGCAAGTTTTGGGCTGCATTTTCACAAATGGAGTTGGAGATTTGGTCAGGATCTATGGTGTCCTCAATGCTGAGAAATGCAGGCCCTCAATTTATTCTGCAGCAGGACAACGACCCCAAACATATAACCAATGTAATTTTAAACTATCATCAACGTAAAATAAAACAAGGAGTCCTGGAAGTAATGGGTTGGCCTCCACAGAGCCCTAACATCAACATCATCATGTCTGTCTGGAATTACATGAAGAGACAGAAGGATTTGAGGCTGCCTACATCCACAGAAGATCTGTTTGCAACTGTACCTAGAAGAACTGATGCTGTTTTGAGGGCAAAGGGTGGTAACACCAAATATTGATTTGATTTGGATTTCTCTTCTGTTCATTTGCTTTCCATTTTTTTTAACTGATAAAAAATTGATTAAAAAAAATAAACTATTAACATTCTATTTCTGTAAGCAGAAAAGCATTTTTTCAAACCTGCCTAAAACTTTTGCACAGTACTGTATATACACTGTATATATACACTACAGCCATAACATTATGACCACTGACATGTAAAGTGAATAACATTGATTATCTTGTGACAATGACATCTGAAAGTCAGTGGGCTATATTAGACAGCAAGCGAACATGTTTTCCCAAAAGGTGATGTGTTGAAAGCAGGAAAAATTGGCACACAAGTGCCAAATTGTAATGGCTAGATGACTGGGATAGAGCAACTCTCAACCTGTAGCCAGTGATGACTGGTGAGGTTTTAGGATGGTGGGGCGACAGACCCTGCCCTTCCTTTTTGATCCCTCCCACTTATCATAAGCTCCACCCCTTATATAATCCACCCACTCCGTCCCCTGTATTCCACTTGCTTCCACCCATGCTGTCAGGAGTATACAGCTCAGCATCACAGGACAGAGTATACAGCCCCAGATTCAAAGGACAGAGTATACAGCTCAGCATCACAGGACAGAGTATATAGCTCAGCCTCACAGATCAGGGTATATAGCTCAGCCTCACAGATCAGGGTATATAGCTCAGCCTCGCAGATCAGGGTATATAGCTCAACCTCACAGTTCAGGGTATATAGCTCAGCCTCACAGTTCAGGGTATATAGCTCAGCATTACAGATCAGGTTATATAGCTCAGCATTATAGATCAGGGTATATAGCTCAGCATTACAGATCAGGGTATATAGCTCAGCATTACATATCAGGGTATATAGCTCAGCATTACAGATTAGGGTATATAGCTCAGCCTCACAGATTAGGGTATATAGCTCAGCATTACAGATGAGGGTATATACAGTAGCTCAGCATTACAGATCAGGGTATACAGCTCAGCATTACAGATCAGGGTATACAGCTCAGCATTACAGATCAGGGTTTATAGCTCAGCATTACAGATCAGGGTGTGTAGCGCAGCCTCACAGATCAGGGTATGCAGGTATACATCATCTGTCCTGTATACAGCTAGCTATATACACCCACATTCCTTCCTGTATATAGAGACCTTCCTCTATCATCACTGACTGCAGATATACATCATCTGTCCTGTATACAGCTATATATAAAGTAGCAGGACAGATGATGTACAGTATATCAGCAGTCATTGATGATGGAGGAAGGTCTCTATATACAGGAAGGAAGAAGGTGGGTGTATATAGCTGTATAAACTACACAGGACAGATGTACTCACAATTTGTGTATATTATCTGTGTAGTGTATACAGCTATATATACACACATCCAGGAAGACTGACAAGTGACACCTCCTGATTGACCCTTAGTAGTCAGTACATGGCAGAAATCCCAAAAATGTATTTGCAGCCAGCAAGACATGATGTGGCAGTGGCACACTCACTGACACCCTGATGCTCCAGTCCAGCTGCGCGATCACTCAGTGATCCACCCTGGCCTGGGCCTAGTCCACACTGAGTGGAAAATGACTGAGAGCAGAGAAGTGCAGGGAAGTGTGTGCGGAGTGAAGGGATGGCTGCGGCTGTCAGTGTCAGAGCAGAGAGAGAATGACTGAGTGAAGAGTGAAGACTGACTGAGCCTGAGGCCCGCGGCGTAGACATTTACCGTTAGCTGGAATCAGAGGCACCACTCAGGCCTTCCTTAATCCACCACGCAAAGTCCACAGCAAAGTGAGTGGTGGCCGGGAAACCGGAAGTGACGCCACGGTGCCACAAAAAGCACCGTCCTTCAGTCCTCACCAATCAAAAACAGCACAAGAGCCAAAGGGACAAATCATTGTAGAGTGGGAGTGTTTGCGGGCGCATCTCTTGCGTCCCGAACACTACCTAAACACAGACGAATCAGCTTCCCAGTTATAATCAACTGATTGCAAGGTGTAAAAGCATCCCATAGACAGCTGTGTGTCTGGCACCTGGACACACTTAAAGGACCACTTTTTTTTAATGACTAGCTTGGGGGGGGGGCACCCGTGCACCCCCTATTGAAGGGCCGCCACTGCCTGTAGCTCTTGTGGGATGTTCCTGGTCTGCAGTGGTCAGGGCTGGCCAAAAGTGGTTCAAGGAAGGAAAACTGGTGAACCAGCGACAGAGTCATGGTCAGTCAAGGCTCATTGATGCATGTATACACTACAGTATCTCACAAAAGTGAGTACACCCCTCACATTTTTGTAAATATTTTATTATATCTTTTCATGTGACAACACTGAAGAATTGACACTTTGCCACAATGTAAAGTAGTGAGTGTACATCTTGTATAACAGTCTAAATTATTTTGTGTGGCCACCATTATTTTCCAACACTGCCTTAACCCTCTTGGACATAGAGTTCACCAGAGCTTCACAGGTTGCCACTGGAGTTCTCTTCCACTCCTCCATGATGACATCACAGAGCTGGTGGATGTTAGAGACCTTGCACTCCTCCACCTCCCGTTTGAGGATGCCCCACAGATGCTCAATAGGGTTTAGGTCTGGAGACATGCTTGGCCAGTCCATCACCTTTACCCTCAGCTTCTTTAGCAAGGCAGTGGTCATCTTTGAGGTGTGTTTGGGGTCGTTATGTTGTAATACTGCCCTGCGGCCCAGTCTCTGAAGGGAGGGGGTCATGCTCTGCATCAGTATGTCACAGTACATGTTGTCATTCATGGTTCCCTCAATCAACTGTAGCTCCCCCGCGCCGGCAGCACTCATGCAGACCCAGACCATGACACTCTTACCACCATGCTTGACTGTAGGAACGACACACTTGTACAGGCTTTGTACTACTCACCTGGTTGCCGCCACACACGCTTGACACCATCTGAACCAAATACGTTTATCTTGGTCTCATCAGACAATAGGACATGGTTCCAGTAATCCATGTCTTTAGTCTGCTTCTCTTCAGCAAACTGTTTGCAGGCTTTCTTGTGCATCATCTTTAGAAGAGGCTTCCTTCTGGGATGACAGCCATGCAGACTAATTTGATGTAGTGTGCGGCGTATGGTCTGAGCACTGACAGGCTGACCCCCACCCCCCCACCCCTTTAACCTCTGCAGCCATGCTGGCAGCACTCATATGTATATTTCCCAAACACAACCTCTGGATATGATGATGAACACGTGCACGCAACTTCTTTGGTCGACCATGGCGAGGCCTGTTCTAAGTGGAACCTGTCCTGTTAAACCGCTGTATGATCTTGGCCACCGTGCTACAGCTTAGTTTCAGGGTCTTGGCAATCTTCTTATAGCCTAGGCCATCTTTATGTAGAGCAAAAAAATTTTTTCAGATCCTCAGAGATTTCTTTGCCATGAGGTGCCATGTTGAACTTCCAGTGACCAGTATGAGAGATTGAGAGCAATACCACCAAATTTAACACACCTGCTCCCCATTCACACCTGAGACCTTGTAACACTAACGAGTCACATGACACCGGGGAGGGAAAATGGCTAATTGGGCCCAATTTGGACATTTTCACTTAGGGGTGTACTCACTTTTGTTGCCGGCGGTTTAGACATTAATGGCTGTGTGTTGAGTTATTTTGAGGAGACAGCAAATTTACACTGTTATACAAGCTGTACACTCACTACTTTACATTGTAGCAAAGTATAATTTCTTTCTTTCTATCATTTGTCTGAGATACTGTAAAGTGCTGTGAAAAGTTGTTGGCACTATTTAAATACCTTTGATAAATAAAATAAGGAATTACCAGAGCAATTTCTTCATGATGGATTTTAATACTCTGGGAGGAATTTAGTAAGGCTTAAACGCCAAACCAATGGTATAATCTGACCCTGTTATCCTGTGCACTAAAATTATTTAATCTGAGAGATGTCCCAGTTTCTATTTATAGAGCATGGCATACGCTAAATTAAAGTGATTGTAAAGCTTGAATTATTTTGTCATTAATATAACAAACATGTAATACTTACCTGCTCTGTGCAATGGTTTTGCACAGAGCAGCCTGGCTCCTCCCTCCTGTCGGGTGCCCTCACAGCAAACAGCTTGCTATGAGGGAACCCAAGCCAAGCCACTGCTCTGTGTGTCCATTCACACATGGAGCCGTGGGTCAGCCCCGCCCCTTCTGTCTCCTGATTGGTTCACTGGCTGTGATTTTCAGCTGCAGGAGCCAATCAGGAGTGCGAGTCCCCATGGGATGCAAGGCTCTTGTGGACATCGCTGGATCGAGAGGGGTATTAGGGGGGCTGGGAGGGCTGCTGCACACAGAAGTTTTTTTACCTTCATGCATGGAGGTAAAAAAACCTTGTGTCTTTACAACTTCTTTAAGCCGATGCTCCACTGTTCCAAATCTGATAGTTATAATATATACACCAAGGAAGCAGTGTTGTAAATATTAAGACAAGCTAAAGCTTGGGCATCATCATGTTTGAAATGTGTTGTGATAATTTTATCTCTTATGTGCTAGACAAATGTAGCTGTATTTCTTCACATCTTTTAAACATCAAATTAAACATCTAAAGCAGAGCAAGAAATCTTAAAATGGTATTAAACCCAAAACTAAAAATGTAATATATTGCAGCTTACTAATCCTCAGACGTGGAGGCTGCATTCGTTTTCTGTTTTTAGGCTTTTTCCCTCTTCGTTTTTACCTGCTGATCCAGCCAGTTACCCCTGTCAGCATACACTAGCACAGCGGGGGAGGTCACTGCACCAATATTTCTTGTGTTGATATAGCGATCTGTCAGTTTTTATCTTTTTATGTCACCCCAGTGTCTTGAACAAAAAAAAATAACGCACAGCGCGTATCGGGATTCGTTTTAAATAACCACTCTCAGTAGACCCTACCAGATATGAAGCAACTAGCTTTGTTGGAAGAGCTTCTTTAATGTTTACTGTTGACCCTATACATGCATACTTATATAAACTTACATTCATACAGACATGTGAGGAGCTTCAACAGAAGATCAACAAGCTCAGCAAACAACTCGAGCAACAACGGGATTTGTACCAAGAGGTCATGGCAAAGTCCTACAAATCTGAGCAATGGCTTCAGGAACAGCAGGATTCCATGAAGCATTTACAAGGCAAGCTGGCCTCAGAAGAGATGATTAAAGATGGTTTTAACACTGAGAGAAAAAGGGTAAGTGATTACATTTCTAACATTTTTGTATTATTCAGCACTAGGTTGTTCTACAAAACCTAAAAGTATAGTGTATTTCTAGTATGGAACAAAAATAGAGGGGGAAATCTTCTGAACTTCTGTTTTTAGGTCTCTCTAAGAGAACCCCAGATTAATATTAGGCTCAACAGAGGGTTCTAATCCTTCCCCCAATCAAACTAAACAAAAAAACTTTGGTTTGGGCATACACTTTCCATTATTCTATATTATGGAAACTTCAAATGCTCTTCAACATAACCAGAAACCAGAGCCGGAAACAATGGCTGGAGATTCTCAAAAGTAGAGTCATCAAAAAGCATAAGAAGCCAAGGGGTGACACCTTATACCAAGCTCCACTTATGGACTCTTCCAGGGTTGTCCAAACTTTTCACCTTCCTGGGCCACAATGGAAGAAGAGGAATTGTCTTGGGCCACGCATAAAATACACTCGCTCATCCAGGTCTTTATGGACCTTGCTTTGTGCACTGGTGCATAGTCATGTTGGAACAGGAAGAGGCCATCCCCAAACTGTTCCCACAAAGATAGGAGCATGAAATTGTTCAAAATGTCTTGGTATGCTGACACCTTAAGAGTTCCCTTCACTGGAACTAAGGGGCCCAGCCCAATCCCTGAAAAACAACCCCACACCATAATCCCCCCTCCACCAAATGATTTGGACCAGTGCACAAAGCAAGGTCAATGAAGACATGGATGAGTGAGTTTGGGGTGGAGGAACTTGACAGGCCTACACAGAGTCCTGACCTCAACCCCATAGAACAGCTTTGGTATGAATTAGAGTGGAGACTGTGAGCCAGGTCTTCTTGTCCACATCAGTGCCTGACCTCACAAATGTGCTTCTGGAAGAATGGTCCTAAACCTTGTGGACAGCCTTCCCAGAAGGGTTGAAGCGGTTATAGCTGCAAAGGGTGGGCCAACTCAATATTGAATCCTACGGACTAGGACTGGGACGCCATTAAAAGTTCATGTGTGTTTAAAGGCAGGCGTCCCAATACTTTTGGTATTATAGTGTATGTTTGATCATGCACTAAGCAATACAAAGTGCATAAATGCATAACCAAAATCACCCTACTTATTCTTTTTTATTTATTAACATGAAACTGAAAAGTAGTTACTGAAAATGAGAAATTGTTTATTTTTCAAAATAAATATATACAGCACTGAGCAATTACAATGCTTTTAAACATCCCTAAAAGTTTCAATCCACTTTCACAAAATATCTTCCATCCACTCCTTTCCCCTCTTAAAGTGATTTTATCTGTGAATTGGTGTTTTTCAGCAGTATTTCTTACATCAAAATTATAATGACTTCTCAAAATGATACTGAAGAAAATAGATTTTTAAAAGGGCCTTTAATGAAAGCAGTTAAATAATAGACTCAAGTCTATTCAAGCATATTTTTAATGTTTTAATTTCATGTATTAAATTTTGTATTTAACTTTCTGTTCAATATTATGCACATAAGAATATCGGTACTGTATAACTGAAATATGTAATCGTTTCTACAGAAAAGCCTGTATTATTGCATCTCTTATGTTGAAGTTTAACCCACTCAGCTCTTAAAATGTGGGTTTTACAAAAACTTCCACGCACTTAAATTTGCTTTTACTTTCTACTTACAATTTAAAATGTATGTAAATTCCAACAATTATTTATTTTTTATTTACTCCGGTTTAGTCTAGTAAATATACCATTGAAAGTGTGTTGTTATATCTGTTCAATAAGTGCAAATAATGTCTGTTGATCCTACCAGAACTTCTGTGCTGCATTCTGCAGGCTTTTCTCAAGCAGACAGCCATGCATATTTCAACTATGTGAACTACAGAACACCACCACTGGGGGAGAAGGTCTGTAATCCTTTCCTCTTATAGGGTGACAACACTGGTAACCCATGAACCATACAGTACAGTAAGTGAACGTGGTGACCCTAGGATAGGAAGTGTGTTAGTGACTGGTTTACCGATAGATAATAAAGGACAAAAAAAAGCCTGGCAAAAGAAATCTAATGCCACCAACATGTCAGATGACTAATAATTTACAGTATATTACATTGTTGTTCTTGGGTTAAAATAAACTTAGTGCTGTTTAAAGTGTTTGTAACCCTAAAAAAAAAAAATAGAAAGAAAAAAAAAAATCCTGTTCCTTTAACCACTTCAGCCCCGGAAGGATTTACCCCCTTCCTGACCAGAGCATTTTTTGTGATTCGGCACTGCGTCACTTTAGCTGACAATTGCGCAGTCGTGCGACGTTGTACCCAAACAAAATTGACGCCCTGTTTTTTTTCCACAAATAGAGCTTTCTTTTGGTGGTATTTGATCACATCTGCGGTTTTTATTTTTTGTGCTATAAACAAAAAAGACCGACAATTTTGAAAAAAAAGCAATATTTTTTACTTTTTGCGATAATAAATATCCCCACAAAATATATAAAAAACTAATTTCTTCCACAGTTTAGGCCGATATGTAATCTTCTACATATTTTTGGTAAAAAAAATCACAATAAGTGTATATTGATTGGTTTGCGCAAAAGTTATAGCGTCTACAGAATAGGGGATATATTTATGTCAATTTTTTTATTATTTTTTTTTTTTTTACTAGTAATGGCGGCAATCTGTGATTTTTATCGTGACTGCGACATTATGGCAGACAGATCGGACACTTTTAACACTATTTTGGGACCATTGACATTTATACAGCGATCAGAGCTACAAATAGCCACTGATTACTGTATAAATGACACTGGCAGGGAAGAGGTTAAACACTAGGGAGCGATCAAGGGGTTAAGTATGTTCCCTGGATGTGTTCTAACTGTAGGGGGGGATGGGCTCACTACAACATGACAGAGATCACTGCTCCCGATGACAGGGAGCAGTAGATCCCTGTCATGTCACTAGGCAGAACAGGGAAATGCCTTGTTTACATAGGCATCTCACTATTCTGCCTCTCCTTGCCACAATCGCGGGCCAAAGACGAACATAGAGTTTGCGGGACCCACGGGCACGCTCCCGCCCAGCGGGCGCTCGCACGCCCGCTAGGCGAAAAATTCAAAGGGACGTACAGGTACGCCCTTTTGCCTGCCCATGCCATTCTGCTGACGTAAATCGGCATGTGGTGGTCGGCAAACGCTTAAAGCATGTTAAACAGCACAGTGCTTGTTCTGTGTAATTTGTCCCATTGTATAATGTAAAATACCTGGTTGATCCTGCCTGGTCCTGTGTCCCCATGTGTGTGCTGACCACAGTAACCGTGGCTGTTGATCCATGATACCGTGGTCAGTTTATGTGCCTCTGTTATCCCGCTGTCTGCTCTTTGCTCTGAGTCTCTCCCTCCCTGTCAGTTCTGAAGCCTGTGTGTGAGAGCCGATCTCCTCCCTGCCCCTCCCCGCCTGCTGCTCTTCCCTGTGGCTTGAAAATACCATTTATAAAAAAGTGGCACCCCCTCTGTATTATCAAGATATAAAGTACCGTGTGTCAGTTTTTGTAATTCTAATTCTAAATACCTTCTCTTACAGCACTGATGTGCAGTCACGTGACCTTCCTCTGCTAGTTGGCTGACATCAGAGGGTTATCTCAGCTCCTCCCTCCACATTCCTTAGATCAGGGAAGGAGAGCAGATGAAGTTCACGTGACTGCACATTGGTGAGACTAGGTATTTAGGATTAGAATTTTAAGAAAACAGACACCCAGTACTTTAGATCTTGATAAAACAGAGGGGGTGGCAGTTATTTATTATCCTGACTTTACAAACACTTAAAAAAAAAAAAAAATAGTATGAATGCCTCAAGCATTTGCACAGCTGTCACAAAAACATGTTTGTAATTTGCCTAAAATGTTTTTTTTTTCTATGATCATCAGCTCCATCTAGTGACCGTAATGCAGTATTTTCCTGAAATACCTCAATCAGGTGTTCTAATCCCTCTTCACTCTTTTTAAAACTAAAGGGAAAGTTTTGCTTTCAGTTTTACTTTAATTGAATTTACATTTTTTAAATAAATTTTAGTTTAAAACTAAACCTTGAATTGGATGCTTGGTGCACAGTTTACTTACTCTGTACTTCAGTTGTTCATCCATAATTTACTGTAAGACAAATCCCCAAACATATCCACTGTGGGCTTCTTGCTGTCCCTTACATACACAAAACCTGACTCTAAAATATCTATCAGTAAGATGCCCCCCAGCTATCAATGAGATGCTATCAGACAATTGTGGGTGTATTGCATAGCATAACCCCCAGGCAGCTCTGTGGTTCCTCCTGTGGCTCCTATATTAGTACTGTTTCCTGTAATGAGGTAAAGAAATAAACCTCGGTGGCCAGTGGGTGGCATAAAAGTGTTGGATAGCAGCAGCCCCCAAAGGGAGCAAGTTTTCATCATGCCACCTGCTGAAGAGGTGAGTATAATCCACCTTCTGAGGTGAGAGAGGTGTATTGGCAGTTTTTCAAAATAAACAGAGACAAAAAGCTGTTCAAATTAGTATAAAGAGTAAACTGTAGTATAAATGTAAACAGGGGCTACTGGCTAATTTGGCTTTGCTTAGTGGTAAGTAACCTGGCTGATTTGTAGTTTATTTGATCATCTGGGGTTTCCCCTAAATCCAGTTTAGATGTAGTCCCTCTCTTTTGCCAGTAGGTGTCATTGGTACCTCTGGTACTACTATGACGAGCTACAGAAAAACTGGCTGATGATTATTTATGCTACTCTTAGCCAACCAGTAAGAGTTTCCTGGCCACTGGTGCATGCTGGGAGAGAGTATAAATATTTGGGGAGGCCAGGTGATCGCTTTCTTCCACCCAGGCCCCAGCCTGGGTTCTGTGTTCATGGAGCATCCTTGCAACTAGGCCTGAAGCCTGAGTCCTATGCATGTGCTTAAAGTGGATGTAAACCCTCTCCTATACCCAGCGAAGTGAACAGCCTCAGATGATACACAGAGATGAAACAAATCTCCCTACATAAGTTTTACATGTATATCTGCTGTCTTTCCCTTTCTATATTCTTTGAAAAGTGCAGATCATATTAGAAATCTTGTTTACTCTTTCAGGAGTGGGTGCGGAGTCTGGGCTTACACTGTGTGAGAGCTGAATGGAGGAAAGGGACACCCCCCCCCCCTCCACATAGGCAGAGGAACAAAAGATTGTGCAGAGCTGTACTCTGGATAGAAACAGTGAACCTCAAGCACTAGAAAATGTGGATCAAAAGTTAGTGTGAAGCAACCGGATAGAACTCATCTAGAGCCAGTGCAGCTGACCAATAACGTGGAAAATGTAACGTGGAAAAAAACAAACCAGTAGACACGGCTCAATGGACTGGATAATTAAGCAGGAAAACCACAAGAGTCAATCATGCCATGAATAAGAACTAATGTTTATTTCTACAATGAAAAAAGATGATAAATAAAAAGGATAAAATAAGCCAACGATACAACACTAGTTCATATGGGCGTTGAGGGGTTAAAGCCATCCAAAAGACCAGCCGATGATGTAACTCCGCGGCACCAACAGGGAATGGAAAGAGGAAGATGGATTCTGGACAACCAGCGTGGAACGCAAAGCTCGTCTGCTGCAGTGATGGCGCGTTTAAAGCGCATGAGCATGAAACACATAGTCACAGCAACAGACGAGCTTGCGTTCCATGCTGGTTGACGGCATCCATCTTCCACTTTCCATTCCCTGTTGGTGCCGCAAAGTTAATTCCTCGGCTCGGCTCCCAGACGGTTCACACCACCTCGCAGCGACTGGAAGTGACACCTCCACAAGCAGTGACAGGGGATCCCTCGGCTCGGTTCCTCGGCCGGGTAATACCATCTCGTAGTGACTAGCAGTGACACCTTCAAGGCACGCGGGTGCTCCCTGGTTCCGGGGCCATCGGGGACCCACCCTGGACCAGGCTTCCATCCCTCACTGCATGCCCAGTCGGCTGGTCTTTTGAATGACATTAACCCCTCAACACCCATAGGAACTAGTGTGGTATCATTGGCTTATTTTATCCTTTTTATGTATCATCTTTTTTCATTGGAGAAATAAACATTAGTTCTTATTCATGACATGATTGACTCTTGAGGTTCTCCTGCTTGATTATTCAGTCCATTGAGTACTGTCCACTCGTACTCTGAATAGACAAGCTCTCTGCTTATCAACCTCTAAGTTCCCACCCCGACACAAATTTTCAGCTGCTGTTATCTTGTGTGTCAGAGAACTTGTCAGAAGGGAACCTGCTGATAACAGCGGAATGGAGCAGCAGAAAGACACGGCATGTAGAGCTTTGGAGAGAGATAAGTAAACACTACAGATATATGTGCTTAGGTCAAATTTCATGAATAGGGTTTACAACCACTTTAAAGTTGAATGTTACCCATAACAAAAATAATGTTCTTCAGCAAGAAACAAACTTTCCACATTAATAATTATGCTACCAAAATTAGCGTGTGCTGTAAATATCCTCCAGCATTATCCCTGTTTCTTCTTGCTGGAGGCTGCCAATTTGCTGAAGCCCAGAGCCCCTGAGCTACAGTAAATCTTTAGGCTGTCAGCAGATCAGCCTCTTCAAATTAGGCACAGTGCCTAAAAATAGAGAGCAACTGAGCATATGCAGAGCAGGGTGAGACAGTGAATTACTAGTGTAGCCATGGTGTTAGCACTACTGACAACAATCCGCCAAATCACCCTGCTGCCAGACCCCCATATATCACCTCTGAGACAATGAGCAGTACTTTTGTTGCGTTTATTGCGGGATACAACTTGGTTGGGGTAAAGGAAGATATGGGATGCCCATAGCACTTATTGAATTGTCATCACATTTGTAGAACATTGATCAGCAGCTGTAGCCCTGAAAATGATGCACTTCTAACATTCACAGTCTGTTCTCCTGCAGACTATTGCTCCTCTTCCTCTTTTGCACTGACTCCTGCAGAGTATCCCTACCTCGATCTCCTCTTGTACAAATCCTTTGCTGCAAAACTGTTATGATACCTGTGTCATCACTTCTAGTAAGACAAAAAGGGATCATTCTGAATAACCCCTGGCTGTACTTTTTTACTGTAATAAAGTCTCTTGAATGGTGTTGCTTCAGCAAATCAATAAGCCAGAGGCATACAATACCTCTCCCCAGTGGCTCCGTGAGTTTGGTAGCTACACAGTCTTTTGGATGGTATTACCAGAGTGCTTTACCAGGCCAGAGATACTCGGTACCTCTCCCCGACAGCCTAACACCAGGGGCGGATCCAGAGTCTAGTCTCGAGAGGGGCACTGCCAGAAAATACGTTTTTATATGGGAAATTTATCGAGGAAATGGCTGGTGTTGGCGCTTCAATTATCCCAACACCATGGTTGTTATTTCTAGCATTATATTTTAATATAAAATTTAATGGTTCAACTCACCATAATGCAGAATCAGTGGGAGCCCTGAGCGTGTCACTTGCCACCGTCGCCTGCCACACATTGCGGATTATCATTAGCCACGTCACCTGCCACATGTTGCAGATTGTCACTTGCCTGCTACCAGATGCGGATTGTCACTTGCCATGTCACCTGCCACACATTGCGGATTGTCACTTGTCTGCCACCAGATGCAGATTGTCACCTGCCACATGTTGCGGATTGTCACTTGCCACGTCACCTGCCACACGTTGCAGATTGTCACTTGCCATGTCACCTGCCACACGTTGCAGATTGTCACTTGCCACATCACCTGCCACACGTTGCAGATTGCCACTTGCCACATTACCGGCCACACATTGCGGATTGTCACTTGCCACGTCACCTGCCACCAGATGCGGATTGTCACTTGCCACGTCACTGGCCACACATTGCGGATTGTCACTTGCCACGTCACCTGCCACCAGATGCGGATTGTCACTTGCCACGTCACCTGCCACACATAATGGATTGTCACTTGCCTGCCACCAGATGCAGATTGTCACCTGCCACATGTTGCGGATTGTCGCTTGCCACATCACCTGCCACCAGATGCGGATTGTCACTTGCCACGTCACCTGCCACACTTTGCACATTGTCACTTGCCACGTCACCTGCCACACATTGCAGATTGTCACGTCACCTGCCACCAGATGCGGACTGTCACTTGCCACGTCACCTGCCACACATTGCAGATTGTCACGTCACCTGCCACCAGATGCGGACTGTCACTTGCCACACATTGAGGATTGTCACTTGCCACGTCACCTGACACACCTTGCGGATTGTCACGTAGCTGCTAAGGTGGTGTTTTGCTTGCCTCTTGCTTCTTTGTCCCAGATCAGGCAGCAGGGAGATAACTGCCTGAACAGTGATGGCAGAAGTTACTGCAGGGATGCGGGGCAGTGAGAGATGATGTCATCTCTCTGCTCCCCTGCACGCCGGCTCGCTGATTGGCCAGCCGCCCCCACTCACACCTAGCCTGCTCTCACCCGCCCACACACTGAGCCACACACCCGCCCACAAACCAAGCCGCCCGGTGCTCCCGCGGAGCCGCCTGCTCTCTCATCTGCTCGGGGAGCCGCCCGCTCTGTCATCTGCCTGGGGAGCCGCCCGCTCTCTCATCCGCCCGCTCTCTCACCCGCCTGGCCCACAACAAATTTCTCGGGGGTGGCAATTGCCCCGTTGCCCCCCTGGATCTGCCCCTGCCTAACACACGGTAATAAGCGGACTATTGTTCCCAGCCAGTCCATAACTGCAAACGCTGCGTTCCCCAGCCACAGCATTCTGCACTACTCTCAACAGTCCTCCTTTTCTTCTTCACTGACCTTCTCCAAAGTGCAAGTCCTGTGTTCCCAGGTCACAGCAGCTTGACACCAACTCCATAGTGAAGATCTTTATCCTGGAATACATCCTAGCAGCTCATCCAGCCCTCCTCTGTGCTCGGCGCGCCCCCCACTTGGGGATGCCCTGCGGCAGCTACCTAAAACTCCATTCTCCTTTTTCCTGCACCGTCAGAATCTCCCGGGCAGCATGTGACCCCAGCTTATATGGGAGGCCCGCCCCCTGCCAATACCGAATGGGAATTGGTCAGAGCTCCTCACATGAGCTGCCTGCCACTCAAACCTCAGGTCTAGCCCCCGTTCCAGAACAATAGTCCTGAAAGCAGCTCCTCTGAGTCAGAGCACGGGTGATCACACCCATCACTACACTAAACACTCCCAGCCTTAAACCAAAACAAACAGGCCCAACCTAAAGCACAGGCCCGTCTAAATTTGCCTACACTGATATCTTAAACCCAGAAAAATCCTATTCTAGCACCTATCTAAAGGTAGAGGGTACTACACTGGACTTAGACTATAGGCACTTATTTTTAATGTTTGACATAGCTATAACTGCAAAAGGGGCCAGCCTGAAGGGATCTTGCAGGACTTCATTTCCTGATTAAAGAGGAGTTCCACCCGAGGTCCAGTCAAAAAAAATTAAAAGTCAGCAGCTACAAATACTGCAGCTGCTGACTTTTAATTGGACACTTAACTGTCCCAGGGTCCAGCGATGCGGGGGATCGAAGCCCCGCTCGTCTCCCCCTCCGTTCAGCGGCGCCGGCATTGCAACTGTGGGGGCCCGGCTGTGGCTTCACAGCCTGGCACCCACTGCGCATGCGCGAGCAGCGCTGCGCGCCGTAATTGGCCGCTCAGTCACCTGGGACCTGTAATGGGTCCCAGATGATTGACAGGAAGGAGGGAACAGAGCTGAGCCCTTCCTGTGCCGAGGGGGAAGTGATGTCACCAGCCCAGGCACTGGAAGAGGCAGACATACGAGGGACCCCCTAGCAACAGGCATTTAGAGGTAAGTAAAAAAAAAAAAAATATATCCAAATGTTTTTTTTGTTTTTTTTTTAGGATTTTTCATGTACTTTTTTTTTTGGGTGGAACCCCACTTTAAGTTCCACTTTTAAGGCTCTGAGACTCGGAAGCCTGTCTGAGGACACTGAAGGACCTGTGAGTCTTAGAAGTTACCCTGCTATAGGGGGAAGCTGTGGAGAACCTGGGAAAGCTCTGAGATGGACTCATCTAGTTTATTCCTACATATAGTTGGTTACCATTGGAGTCTGCTGCTGCTAAAAGGGTACAGATCGCTGGACCAGCCTAAAGGCTCTTATCTGTACTGCTGTCCACTGTTTTTTATAGGAGTCTGCCAGCTCATATATGCTTGCTTTGGGTGTCCTGAGCTCTTACCCCATTTTTTTCAAGTGAGCAATAAAGCAATAAATGCGCTTTTGTTTTGTTTTAAAAGTGACTGGCACCTATATTTCTACACCTATTCATATCCCACCTTGCCCAACTACCTACACCCTGAGCTGAAATGTAAACCCGCCCTGATGCCAGGGGTCAGGAGGGTGCTACATAATTAAGGGAGATTTCAGAGTAACTGCTGTTCGATTGTCACAATTGCTCAGGTATAAAAGGTATAAATAACAGCGCACAAGTGTCTTTTACAGGGGACTGCTCTTTGAAGGTCTCTAGCTTCAAGTCAGGGTCTCTTTAGCCTCATTAGTGTCACATTTCCTCCTGAAAAAATATAAAACTAAAGTTGCATAAAAAAATGCATTACGCGTTAAAATGTGTTTTTTTTTTTTTTTTGAGGCCTAAAAAGTACTTCAAAACCCCAAAACTTTATATATTTTCTGAAAGCGGAGAACCTGTAGAATAAAGAGATGGTAGTTGCAAGTTTATATATAACAAGATTTTCGCACAACTCATTTTCATACCTATATTTTTAGTAAAAAATATACAATAAATATTAGTATAAAGATAATACCGTGTTGCGTGAATGAGATACCGTACATATGTTTGACCTAAATTTGCATAATCCATAAATCATCAAACAATTGCAATAATCAAGACCTTTACAGCTCATCATTTTAATTTAACTAAAAATAATGGCCCTAGAGTTACTCTCCTCACTCCGAAGTGTGTGGTAATACCCAGGGTCGGTGCTACCACTAGGCAAACTAGGCAGCTGCCTAGGGTGCACTGCTGTCTAGGGCGCAGCCCCAGCCGCTGGTTCGTACTGTTTGACCTTGACCTACAGTAGTCCCTGTTGTATTTTTTTTTTTTTTGGATGCCTGGGTCTTTGGGGTCATGCAGACAGGTTGTGCCACACTCCCTGTTGCCTCCAATGTCTGGAGCTCGGTATGCCGCCGCCCTGCCCTCTTTCAAGATGGCAACAGCAATCATTGGTTCTGCTGTGGGTCTTGAACCGGGCGAGCACTGCGCACCAGATGGGATACTGGGCGGTGCCTTCTCTTCTATGGTGAGTATATAGGGTGGTTTGGTAGATCATTTGGCCTTGTGGTGGCACTGCTGGTACTACCCTTTGTTTCTTTCCCTGGATTGTGCTCATTCAGGGGAGTTTATTTCATCTCCTATATTTCGTCACAGATATAACATTGCTGATGGGGGTGGGGGGTGCAAGAAGCTGGTCTTGCCTAGGGTGCAAAATAGTCTAGCGCCGGCCCTGGTTATACCCAATATGTGTTACCCAATTGCTGTGTGCCTAGGTCAGAATTTGACATTCATGAACCAGGAAGCTCTCAGGTCAGAGTGCTTCCATGTTCAAAACAAAATGGAAGAATCCCAAAGTTACCCTGGACATTACTCAGACTTGTGGTACTATGTAAAAACTGGTTATTTTAGGTAATCCTCTGCATTAACCATTTTAACATAGAACTTTGAGCCAGAGTAACACTGATGGTACACAGTTACATAGTTACATAGTTGGTGAGGCTGAAAAAACACACCAGTCCATCCAGTTCAACCTATGATGTGTGTGTATGTGTTTATGTCAATAGTACATTGTATACCCCTGTATGTTGTGGTTGTTAAGGTGCTTATAGTTAGCTGATAGTTTTTTTTATACTATTGGCACTCCCTGCTGATACCACTGCTTGTGGAAGAGAATTCCACATCCGTACCGCTCTGACAGTAAAGAACCCTCTACACAGTTTAACCACTTCAGCCCGGAAGATTTTCCCCCTTAATGACCAGGGCATTTTTTGCTGTACGGCACTGCATCACTTTAACTGACAATTGCGCAGTCGTGCAACGCTGTACCCAAATACATTTTTTTCCCCCACAAATAGAGCTTTCTTTTGGTGGTATTTGATCACCTCTGCAGTTTTTATTTTTTGCTCTATAAACAAAAAAAGACCAACAATTTTGAAAAAAAAACAATATTTTTTACTTTTTTGCTATAATAAATATCCAAAAAAATTAATAAACCAATTTCTTCATCAGTTTAGGCCAATATGTATTCTTCTACATATTTTTGGTTAAAAAAAATTGCAATAAGCCTATATTGATTGGTTTGCGCAAAAGTTATAGCATCCACAAAATAGTGGATAGATTTATGGCATTTTATTTTTAGTTTTTAGTTTTTTTACTAGTAATGGCGGCGATCAGCAATTTTTAGTGGGACTACGACATTGCGGCGGACAGATCGGACACTTTTGACACTTTTTTGGGACCATTGACATTTATACAGCGATCAGAGCTACAAATAGTCACTGATTACTGTTAAATGTCACTGTCAGGGAAAGGGTTAACACTAGGGGGCGATCAAGGGGTTAAATGTGTTCCCTCATGAGTGTTTCTAACTGTGGGGAGATGGGACTGACTGGAGGAGGAGACATATCGCTGTTCCTAATTACTAGGAACAGCAGATCTGTCTCTCCTCCTCTGTGAGAATGGGGATTTGTGTGTTTACATACACAGATCCCCGTTCTGGTTCTTATGCCTGCAATCGCAGGTGGCCGGCGGATATCGCGGCCGTCGGCCACGCACATCGGGTCCCCCTGCCGTACAGCGGGCGCGCGCCTGCTATGACTCTCAAAGGAGTCGACATATCCATACATCGATTCGAGGGACATGCCCCAAGGAGGAGCCAACCTGCCGCTGTAAATGTGCGTGAGCTGGTCAGCAAGTGGTTAAGGTTAAACTGCTTCTCTTCCAATTTTAGTGAATGTCCTTTTAAATTCCCTTTCACTGAAAAGTTTTTTCTCTATGCTAGGGTCACCGGTGCGGTATTTGTACATTGATATCATATCCCATCTCAAGCGTCTCTTCTCCAAAGAGAATAAGTTCAATGTTTTTTAGACTTTCCCTATAGCTGAGATCCTCCATCTCCTTTATTAGCTTTGTTGCCCTTCTCTGTACTCATCCAGTTTCAGCACATCCTTCCTGAGGACTGGTGCCCAGAACTGGACGGCATACCCAAGATGCGGCCGGACCAGAGTCTTGTAGAGTGGGAAAATTATTGTTTTATCCCTGGAGTGAATCCCCTTTTTAATGCATGCCAATATTCTGTTGGCTTCGCTTGCAGCAGCCTGGCATTGCTGAGCATATCATCTTCTAGGACCCCCAGGTCCTTTTCCATCCTAGATTCCCCCAGAGGTTCTCCTCTTAGCGGGTAACTTGCGTTCGTATTCTTGGCACCCAAATTACCTTACATTTTTCAACATTAAACCTCATTTGCCATGTAGTTGCCCAACCCATTATTTTGTTTTGGTCTTCTAGTAAGGTTTCCACATTCTGCATAGAAGTTATTGCTCTGCTTAACTTTGTATCATCTGCAAATACTGAGATTGAGCGGTTTATCCTGTCCTCTAGATTGTTTATGAATAAATGAAACAGGATTGGTCCCAGAACAGATCCTTGGGGGACCCAGCTTTCCACACCAAACCATTCCGAGTACTGACCATTTATTACCACCCTTTGGACTCTCCCCTGTAGCCAGTTTTCAATCCAGGTGCTCACCCTATGGTCCATGCCAACAGGCCTGTACAGTAAACGCAAAGGAGTTAAACAAATTTGTTACATATTAACAAATGTCACATAAGTGAGTTGGAAGATAATCATAGTGATTTACTTTACTTCCATGTCTCCTACTAGCATTTGAGAGGCTCTGTACAATATAAGTACAGAATATACAGTATTTGTATCTTTAGGGATCTGACACCTTAAAGAGGAAGTAACCTAAAAAAAAATTTTATTTTCCCTCTCAATGCAAAGTAAAGGCATAATGTGCTAGTATGCATACTAGCATCACATACCAGCACATTATGTGACACTTATCTGCAAACGAAGCCCATGTCTGCCCCGCTGCAGGCCGCATCCATTTCCGCCCATCTTCCTTCCGGGGCCGTGGACTCCAGGTGTGTGACTGGCCGGAGCCACGTGACGTCACTCCCTCACCGGTCACGACACTGTCGTCTGAAGAAATGGCACGGGTGGCCGTTTCTTAAAAATGCTAGCGCTGATGACATCATCAGTGCAGTATACAGTAAATATCTCCTAAACGGCGCACGTTTAGGAGATATTTACAGTACCTATAGGTAAGCCCTATTCTAGGCTTACCTATAGGTATAAAGTATACATGGAGGTTTACAACCTCTTTAATGTAATCAAGCCATGCTTCATAACCTCATAAATAGATTGCAATAGGTATCCACTAGGTCTCTGCTGTGTTGAGAAGCGATTGGAAAACGGCAACGGCAAGGTTGTGGAATTCCCTTCCACAGGCGGTGGTCTCAGCAGGGGGCATCGATAGTTTCAAGAAACTACTAGATAAGCACCTGAACGACCACAACATACAGGGATATACAATGTAATACTGACATATAATCACACACATAGGTTGGACTTGATGGACTTGTGTCTTTTTTCGACCTCACCTACTATGTAACTATGTAACAGATTGAAATCTTAACCAAGTTATGGTTTTGAGACTTGTTATTTAACTTTAAAATCCATTTTTAAATTCTCAATAAAGCCACCAGTTCCCAGGCAAATGATGAGATGTACTTGTGCTTAGCTAATAATACCTGTATAAGTAATACAAATGCTCAAGGTTATATTTCAGCTCCTTTGAATGTTGCATATGTTGTGTAGATATTATGTTTTACTCTTTTATATTTTAAATGTTCTACTTGGCTGCTCTTAAATAAGCTATTATACTAACATTTGTATATTCACCATTTCCGTTTTATAGTTCAAGAAGTTCTTACTGCAGATGGCAGAGAAGTTGAATATCAGCCAAGATATATCCTGTGAGAGTCTGATTTCCCAGTACGACATGCTACTGAAGAGAGCAGAAGATATTTCTAAGAGGGATAAAGAATTTCTGAGTGACAATAAAACCCTCATCTATAACCTTCAAAAAAAGGTACCGAAACAAATTTGAGCATTTCCAAAATCAGCTCCAGCATGTGAAAGCAGAATAGATAGGGGTAAGAATACTGTTCCCATGGGGTCCAATGAAGAATATGCAAGGTCCTTTAAAAAGTCTCCATGAGCAAATTACCAGTTAATCCAGTTGGTTTATATAGAAATATTTAAAGCTCAACTCCACTCAACTTTTTTTTTCAGTTCTGGATACAACAGCGGGGAAGATTTAAGCCACTATCAAGTATCGACTCAATACTGCTCTATGTGTCTCTGACAATGTCAGATAGAACAGCAATTGATGAGAAGTCTACCCAGCAGCAACCATTCTGCAACAGTGTGTAATGCACACCAATGCCTGGACATAGAAATGTAGAATGCCATCAGTTTAAGTCACTTGGTGATCCTTGATCAGCTATGTGACTTAAAGCGGAGTTCCACACAAAAATGTAACTTCCGCTTTTCGGAACCCTCCCCCCTCCGGTGTCACATTTGGCACCTTTCAGGGGGGAGGGGGGGTGCAGATACCTGTCTAAGACAGGTATTTGCACCCACTTCCGGCATAGACTCCCGTGGGAGTCTATGCCTCTTCCTGTCCCTCCGCGCTGTCTGCTGGGAAACACAAAGATCCCAGGAGATAGCTGGGACCAGTTACGACGCGCAGCGCGACACGCACATGCGCAGTAGGGAACCGGGAAGTGAAGCCGCAATGCTTCACTTCCTGATTCCCTCACCTAGGATGGCGGCGGCAGCTGCTGAGAGCCGAGCGATTTATCGGCGTCGGTTGCCGACATCGCTGGACCCTGGGACAGGTAAGTGGCCATGTATTAAAAGTCAGCAGCTACAGTATTTGTAGCTGCTGGCTTTTAATATTTTTTTTTTGGGTGGACTCCCTCCTTAAAGTGATTGTAAAACAACCCATTCAGTTTAAAGTAGAAATGAAAGGCAAAACATTTTTGTATAAATATAAAAATTCATTATAAATACCCTTTTTCCCTTTTTTATGTGATCACATTCCCTCTGTTCTCAGAGCTGGGGGGAGGAGAAGCAGCAGCAGCACACTGAGCTTCCCAGTGAAAGTCTGTGCAGCAGGGGCATGTCAGGACAACTTTGATCAATGGAGGAGAGCACACAGCTCTCCTGTTTAGTGTGGTCAGTTTTTAATAGGAAAGCAGTGGGACTGGCAGGAACACCAGGAATTTCACATAAAGGAAGCATACAAAGAGAACAGGATACTTTCTTATACAAGTACATGGTACAGCAGGCACATTTTAGGAATATGAAATGCTGGGCTAATAAACACTTTAGGTGGAGAACAAAAGCTACACACTTAATGCCCTGTACACACAATCGGATTTTCCGACAACAAATATTGGATGTGAGCTTGTTGCTTGAAAGTCCGACCGTGTGTATTCTCCATCAAACATATGTTGTCGGACTTTCCGCCAACAAATGTTGGCTAGCAGGTTCTCAAATTTTCCGCCAACAAAACTTTGTTGTCGGAATTTCCGATGTGTACACAAGTCCGACGCACAAAAGTTCACGCATGCTCAGAATCAAGCAGAAGGAGCCGCACTGGCTATTGAACTTCCTTTTTCTTGGCTCGTCATACGTCTTGTACGTCACCAAGTTCCCACGTTCGTAATTGTTGGCCAACATTTGTGTGACCGTGTGTATGCAAGACAAGTTGGAGCCAACAACCTTCGAACAAAATTCCACAGTTTTGTTGTTGGAAAGTCCGATTGTGTGTACGGGGCATAAGGCTGGCTGTACATTATACAATTTTCTTATTCAATTTTCCTTTAGATTTACCAAAGCCATATACTATCAGGTCAAGCCTAAACACTTTCAATGTGTATGCAGTCAGGCAGGCCCTTGCACTACATAGTTGAAGGTAAATCTAAAGAAAATTGAATAAGAAAATAGTATAGTGTATGGCCAGCCTTAGCGTTGACAGGCTTTTGTCCCCTTCAAGTGACTTTTGCATTCCCATCTACCGCAATGCAAAACCTGCTTAAAGAAGGTCAACTGCAGGTCAGAAGGATGTCAATTGCAGGTCAAATGCACCTGTCAATGAATCCCAATCCCAGAAGTGTCTTAATCTGATGCTGTCAACACAAGCCCATATCTCTTCAACACAGGCGCCAAGTTACACGTACCTTGTAAGGTAATGCAAGGTGCAGAACTCGTGTGCCTAAGTACAAAAGCTCTGAAACCCATAGCAACCAATCAGAATGAATCTTTTATTAATTTTTGTCCAGTCTGATGAATTTTGGTTAGTTGATTTAGGGTTACTTTGTACAGGTAAAATGAACTTTGCACTGCCTTATTACATGAGGCTATTGACATGCATCTGGCTTTGGTGTAGGGCTAGATTGATGAACAAGTGGCAGTGATGTTCTTCAACTGGGACTGCAGCTAGTAGGATATGGAAAGGGTGCAGCAATTTTTTTCAGATTTTTTTCAATTGGGGACCCATGAAGCAAAGCAGTCAATCCGAACTCCCACCAACTTTCACCAGCCGTTTCTGTATGTGTTGCGAGGTTGCCGAGCTGTCAGGCCAAGTATGCTCATACCATTGGAACAAGACAAAAGAAAATGACCATTAAAAGGAATATTGCTTCAAAATCTATATGATCACTTTGTTTTAATTTGTATTACTTTGTCTAGCAAGTTTTCTATTAGTTCTGTACTCTGCTCAGCTAAGCACATTGTATCCCTGTAGGTGAATTCCCAGAGAGAAAAAATAGAGTTAAAATCTTCCCAGATTGAAAAACTGGAGACGAAGATCAAACAGCTTGAGAGAGAAAAAGAGCATCAAACCTTACTGAGCTCCGAAAATTCAGCCAACGTGACAGCCCAAAAATTGCAGAAGAAGGTCGAGAGACTCCAAGGACAGCTCACTGACATGAAAATTGCTAATCAGAACCTGACGGCTCAGCTTGTCGATATGAACGATTTAAAGGTGAGCTCGCCACTTTAGGAAGTTTAGAGGAAGAATTATGCAGTGCCGCTATCTCTAAGATCTACAGTGAGAGGTAAAAAAGTCACTAGTTAGAAGTTTCAAGATAATTCTTGCTGAAACTCAATGGACAATTATATAGAAATATACAGCACTGGCATATTCGGGAGTGCTTTTCAGAGAATACTGAACCACTCGCCTTGTATCAACAACTATAAATCTTAAAATGCCATACTTAATGTAAAATAAGAGTATAAGAAGTAAAATGGAGTTTTAGCTTACCCCTTAGTTACAGGTTAAAAAAGAGATTTGTGAGTCAAAAAAAGAAAGAGAACGGTAAGTAGTAGAGGTAGCTATAGCTGAATATTTTTTATTTTTTTTTGTTAAGATAAAGTTTATTAAGATTATACCTAGGAATACAGTTATATAACCAATGTAAGTAAATTACAGTATATAATTAGTAATAATAATAATTAATAAATAGCAAATATAGTCAGAAGTAAATGTTCGGTACATTTAAGAACATATGAGACATATAGCTGAATATTTTTTGTGCGTATGAATGTAAAATTTACATTAAAATGGTAATAAAGAAAATGTAAATTTTATACCTATCTGTAACATTATGGCTATAAGGGTTGTAGTATAATGAAGTTGTGGGTGGCAGCATGCGCAGTCTTGAGCAGCTGATATCATTCCAGGCAATAGTGTATGATGATAAAAAAAGAAAACTGCGCTATTAACTATAAAAACCAAGCTGCAACTCAGGGTGTTATACAACACCAAACAGAAATATAAAAAGGTGAAGCTGCGCTAAATAAATTGACCTGTGAGACGCTAACCAATAAAAATTGAACAAGTGCACTCACAGCTACAGAAAAAATAATATATAAAAAAAAATTGATAGTAAGTGAACTGACAAAATTTAAATCCAATATGGAAGTGAGTCCACTTAAGTTAACATGAAAATAAAGTAAAATATACCAATAAGACAGATATAAAAACTAAATTTGAAAAAAAACAGCATCTGATAATAATGTAACATACAGTAAAAGTAAACACCTATGATCATGTGAATGACAATTAATCGCAAAAAGTGACAGTGGTGAATACTAAACTCCACCCAGAGAGTAATAAATAATAAAAAATGACAAAAAATTAGTCCATATGTAATTATGGTGACTATTAAAGACAAATCCAAAAAATGTATTAATTGCTCATCCATGGTGATAAGTAATCCAGACACCCCAGAAACTGTGAAGAGATTGGAAATTGTCTCCACCTGAGCACACGCTGCTGCTTACCGGATAAAAATGGTCCCTTTTTACAGGTGACCACAGAGCGCAGATCACAACCCAGCCTGGGGTCTCTGTACCATACACCAACCACCTCAGCCTCAGTGATGGTAATCCTCATCCAAAAATGGCACGGTTAATAGATTCCCATAAAACAACAAAAGGCTTGCATAGTGTAAAACCTTTAACATTTATTGTAGTCTAAAAAGACGAATGGACAGTTAGATTGGATAAAAACAGCTTTAAGAAAATCGAGCCAGCTGGCTCTCCATAGCAGCACGTAGCTTCCGGTACTGCGCAACACGTGGTGACGTCAGCACGTCACTCCTCCCTACGCGTTTCGTCACTCAAATATGTCTCGGGACACATTATTATCAGATGCTGTTTTTTTCAAATTTAGCTTTTATATCTGTCTTATTGGTATATTTTACTTTATTTTCATGTTAATTTAAGTGGATTCACTTCCATATTGGATTTAAATTTAGTCACTTCACTTACTATCACATTTTGTTATAAATTTTATTTTTCTGTAGCTGTGAGTGCACTTGTTCAATTTTTATTGGTCAGCGTCTCACAGGTCAATTTATTTAGTGCAGCTTCACCTTTTTATAGAATAGTGTATGATGGTAGTGTTTACATGCACATGCATGGAAATGTGCACATCCCTATCACACATACAGTAAAAAAAGGCTCTTAGTAATATGTGAGGTGTCTAGTATGTATGATCACAGCAAATATGGTGGCAATGACCCGCGCATGCAGCAGCGGCTTCACACTCTGGTTCTTTTCCCATTGCCGCTATATTTGCTGTGAGCATGGACAAGTCCATAAATGGGCAGTTGGGAGAGACAAAGCGGTAATATGGAATGCCGCTAATGTGCATGCCTTATAGCAAGGCTGCTAAAGGAGTAGGACAGCTACAAACTGTGTCCCCTAACGTTTCCCAGCAGATATGTACGCTAGACAAATGGGTCAGGGTAGGGAGCAGTGCACAGCTAGCATCTGTTTTCCTGCACTCACACCACTCTGCCAAATCCCCCCTGCCAGATGCCACCCCCCACACTCTCATCATTCTTCCAAACATCCTTCCCTGCTCTTGCCACTCTACCAAACCTGCCCCCTCCCCACTCTGGAATATGTCCCATCCACCACCTCCACTCTGCCAAACATCACCCTCCTGCTCTCACCACTCAACCATAATGCCCCCTCCCCTGCCCTGACCACTCTTCCAAACACCCTTCCATCCTGCTCCTACCACTGTATCACTCTCTTGCGACTCTGGAATATGGCCCCCCTCACCCAGTCTCTCTACGCCAAATGCCGTCCTTCCTGTTTTCAGCAGCATGCCACACAAAGGCCTCCCCGTTTTGCTGTCACCAATCTACCAAACACCCCCCCACCCTTCCCCTTGAACACTCTGCCAAACACCCCCACCGTCTCTCACCAATATGCCAACTGCACCAATACCAATACCCCCCCCCCCTCCCCATTCAACACTCCCCTACTTTATTATGAAACATGTTGGCTTTATACACATAATTTAAATATTTCTTTATTTACTATTGAGGCAATTAGACAATTATTTAATGTATCTGCATTGTTATAAATGAACTGTTTCAATTTATTTACATTCCATATTCTATTATTATGTTTAGTATACGTATATGATATAGGACCATATGCTGTCTTATAACTCCTTTGACATTCCAGTCTGCATTTTTTGTGTGTTTGTTTTAAGGAAAAAACCAACCAGCAAAAAAAAACCATTGAGCTGCTGAGCAAGTCTTTAGAAAAACTAGAGAAAATTAAAGAGAAAGCTGCTAAAAAGGTGGTAAGCTTGAAAACAGAACTGGACTACACGGAACACGAATCTGTGGGGGAAAAAGCGAGGTGCCAGCAGATGGTAGATGCAGTTACTAATGAGCTGCTCACAGCCAAAAGAGCCCTCGAGGAAGTGGCAAGGAGAGAAAAACAGGTACACTTTGCTTTTAAAGGAAATCATTAGTATCTTTTTAGCAACCCTTTAAAAAAAAAAAAAGAGCTCATTAAGTAGTTTTTGGGGCTGCAACTTGCAGATACTTGAGAACTTTGAGAGACTTTATACAATAACTGGAAATAGAAAAAGGTTTTTGTCCCGTACTTCTTGTGAGATGTCTTTTTTTGGAAAAAAGGGTGTAAAATTTGTCTTTATAAGGACTTTAACAAGAATTGCGTGGTTTTTTTTTTGTCTCCTAAAAATGTAATTAGGAGGTGTTTTAAACAGGTAGTACGAGTACCTGTGAAGATTTTTTTTTACAAACTAATTACAAAGTTGTCAAAAGAAAGGATACTTTTCCGTTTCTTAAGTAACTCTTCATAAGTGTCTTATGGGGAAAGACATTAGAAAATAATAGTATAATGTTCTTCATTGATCTCTCATCCATTCTACAGCTTATTGACTTCAGAGAAACCATTACCAGGATGATGGGTTTTAAAATTAACACAATGGCCGTGCCGGATCATGAGATCTTCGACCAACTCAAGAGCGTTCTACGGACTCATGGGCCTGTTGACGTCAGCAGGACTGATAGATCAAAGTTACCATATGGGTTCCGGACTGGGGACGGTATACCTGAATACACCGTACAGCACATGAATCCCAAATATTAGCTTGGGCGGTCAAGAGACATTTTACCATTAAGCGTTTATTCAAATAAAATTTTGAAAATATTAAACAGACTCTATCACTTTGTAGCACCCATGTATTTGTGTATATATAGTTACACATATGTGTTTGTATAATTAACACTTACAGAATTTGTATTTATTAAGTTGCACATATTTTTGTAAAAAATAACTGGATCACTTTTTAAATTAAGGGTCTATTTAAAGGCAACCTAACCCACTTATACTTACCTTCACCACCCTCCATCACTGATTTGTTTCTCTTCTATCCTCTCCCTAAATAACCTTTGCATTGGATGCTGTTGACGCTTAGGAAGGGATGATGTCACACCCTCCCTCATGTGACAGTATTTAGGCTTGGCGATTGGCTGCTCATGTTCATGTGTTATATCATAAGTGGAGGTTATATGCTTCACCATACCCAGTAGCACCCAGTAGGCTTTTTATACGGCAGCTCCAGTAAGACTGAGCTTAGGCAGGATGTATATAGCGTATGGTCTGCGCACTGACAGGCTGACCCCCCCACCCCTTCAACCTCTGCAGCAATGCTGGCAGCACTCATACGTCTTTTTCCCAAAGACAACCTCTGGATATGACACTGAGCACGTGCACTCAACTTCTTTGGTTGACCATGGTGAGGCCTGTTCTGAGTGGATCCTGTCCTGTTAAACCATTGTATGGGCTTGGTCACCATGCTGCAGCTCAGTTTCAGGGTCTCCGCAATCTTCTTATAGCCTAGGCCAGGGATCCTCAAACTACGGCCCTCCAGCTGTTGCAGAACTACACATCCCATGAGGCATTGTAAAACTCTGACATTCACAGACATGACTAGGCATGATGGGAATTGTAGTTCCTGAACAACTGGAGGGCCGTAGTTTGAAGACCCCTGACCTAGGCCATCTTCATGTAGTGACTAATATGAGAGATTGAGAGCGATAACACCAAATTTAACACACCTGCTCCCCATTCACACCTGAGACCTTGTAAACACTAACGAGTCACATGACATTGGGGAGGGAAATGGCTAATTAGGCATAATTTGGACATTTTCACTTAGGGGTGTACTCACTTTTGTTGCCAGCGGTTTAGACATTAATGGCTGGGTGTTGAGTTATTTTGAGGGGACAGCAAATTTACACTGTTATACAAGCTGTACACTCACTACTTTACATTGTAGAAAAGTGTAATTTCTTCAGTGTTGTCACATGAAAAATATAATAAAATATTTACAAAAATGTGAAGGGTGTACTCACTTTTGTGAGATACTGTATGTTGATTGGTTTCTGCAAAAGTTATAGTGTCTACAAACTATGGGATATATGTATGGAATTTTTTTTTTTTTACTAGTAATGGCGGCGATCAGCGACTTATAGCGGGACTGGGATTATTGCGGCAGACAAATTGGACACTAACTTACACTTTTAAAAACTTTTTTGGGGACCAGCGACACTAATACAGTGATTAGTGCTGAAAATATGCACTGTAACTGCACTAATGACACTGGCAGGGAAGGGGTTAACATCAGGGGTGATCAAAAGGTTAAGGGCTTGTTCACACATGACTAAATTTCTAACGCTCAACAAACGCTCCTATAGCGTTTGTATGGCTTTAGTGTGGGCATCAGACAGGCATCAATGAGTTTTAGTATGGGCATTAGACAGGCATTTTACAAGCATTAATGAAGAGTTAAAAATGCTCCCCAAACGCCCTATGGGCAGTTTTGAAGTGTTTGACGAGCGTTAAAACTGCTCCACAAATGCCTATTCCATTACAGTAAATGAACGAATCTTAACACCCCGCAACCGCTCCGCAACTGCCTGCCAGAGCATTTGCAAGGCGTTACCTTAGACTTGTGTAGGAGGCGTTGAAAGGCTTCAAATGCCTCCTGGCTTGACATGAGGCTTCAATTTTGAAGTGACGCGCCGCTAACGCTTATGCCCCGTACACACGGTCGGATTTTCCGATGGACAATGTCCGATCGGAGCGTGTTATCGGAAATTCCGACCGTGTGTGGGCTCCATCGGACATTTTCCATCGGATTTTCCGACACACAAAGTTGGAGAGCAGGAGATAAAATTTTCCGACAACAAAATCCGTTGTCGGAAATTCCGATCGTGTGTACACAAACCCGACGGACAAAGTGCCACGCATGCTCAGAATAAATAAAGAGATGAAAGCTATTGGCCACTGCCCCGTTTATAGTCCCGACGTACGTGTTTTACGTCACCGCGTTTAGAACGATCGGATTTTCCGACAACTTTGTGCGACCGTGTGTAGGCAAAACAAGTTTGAGCCAACATCCGTCGGAATGTCCGAACAAAGTCCGACCGTGTGTACGGGGCATAAGTGTGAACAGCACTATGTGTTGTCTATTGTATCTTGTGCATAGGCTTTTGAGGGACCTTTTTAAGGCCTCTCAAATGCCTGCTCTTAATGGCAGTGTGAACTCAGCCTTACTTTGTGCCTAGCTGGAGTTTAATTGTAGTGTGGGAGGTGCTTTTACTAGGGGAAGGCATAGATCCGTGTCCCTGCTTTGCAGGAACACAGGATCAATGCCTTCCTTACTGGCAGAACGGTGATCTGCTTTGTTTACATAGGCAGACTGCCGTTCTGCCTGTGTCCTGAATGATCAGCAGGTGGCGGCAGACATCAGATCCACGGGACCCGCTGTGTAAATTCACAGCGGGAGCGAGCCTCCAGAGGCGCACATTAGTGCCCGATACCCAGAAGTGCAAGATCACATATATATATACATGATCCTGAGCAGCGCGGCTGCCATGTAGCAGTAAAAGTGCTATAGGGCGGTCAGCAACTTTTTAAAAATGTATGTGAAACTTTAAAATATATTTACATGAATACATGGGTAATGCAGTATTATTGCCATGTCAGTTATTACAAAATTGTTATAAATGGAATTCAATTAGATGAAAAAGCAGAGATAGTACGAAAACAAACAGTTACTGAAAGCACTAAATATAACAAAGTAAAGTTGGGCATACACTAGTAGAATTTTGTTTGAAAGTTTTATTTTAAGAACCTTTGTTCTATTTTTGTAATCCTTAGTGGGGTCAATTCTATGTTTGTTTTCATTTGCCGTTTTCAGAACATTTGAAACAAGCAGGGTGACAATTTTTTTCTTGAACAAACAGATTTATAACAGTGAATGTGGCTTTCAAAACTTTTCGCTCACTCCAAAATCAAATGTTAAAAGCAAATGTGTTTACAGTACTTTAAAACGACATTTGTAATGTACTGATGAGAATTTTCGTACAGTTCTTTGTATGAACATTTGCTCCAAAATCTACTAGCATATAACCAGCTTAAATTGCAGTCTGGTCTACAGTATGACACCTCAAAAATGTCCTCTGACCCCACTCTTAGTACATTTTAAAGCAAACTTTTCAGTCTTCCTAATGTTTTAGAATCCTATCTTAGAGCAGCTAATACAAGGTCCTTCTTTCACCTTAAAGTAGTATGAAACTCAAAAGCAAACATTCATCATATTGCATCTTACCAATTCTTATGCCCTGTACACACGGTCGGATTTTCCGACGGAAAATGTGTGATAGGACCTTGTTGTCGGAAATTCCGACAGTGTGTAGGCTCCATCACACATTTTCCATCGGATTTTCCGACACACAAAGTTTGAGAGCTTGCTATAAAATTTTCCGACAACAAAATCCGTTGTCGGAATTTCCGATCATGTGTACACAAATCCAACGGACAAAGTGCCACGCATGCTCAGAATAAATAAAGAGATGAAAGCTATTGGCTACTGCCCCATTTATAGTCCCGACGTACGTGTTTTACATCACCGCGTTCAGAACGATCGGATTTTCCGACAACTTTGTGTGACCGTGTGTATGCAAGACAAGTTTGAGCCAACATCCGTCGGAAAAAATCCTAGGATTTTGTTGTCGGAATGTCCGATCAATGTCCGACCGTGTGTACGGGGCATTAGATGTGATGGCTGCATTAACCTTCTTTTACTGGTTTTCTTTCTTTAATTTTCATCTGGTGATCTACCCAGTAAGTCTGTTGTTTTTCAACAGTTCAAGCTGTCCTGCAGATGTAGCAGAAAGTGTTAAGTGCTTTCGGGCTGTGTTAACACCTATGCGAATTGTGGATGCGGGGAAATTTGCATCCAATTCGCATGACCGGCTCTCAATGGGGCTGGTTCACACATCTCAGGGGTGGCTGCAGAGCGAATTGCACAGGAGTCCTGTGCGTCTTTGGCTCCGTTTCAGATCCAAATTCAGGCAAAAATTTGGGCCTGATTTGCCCCTGAACTTGACAACAGGGACGCACCGAACCCCTGCTGTCAGCCGCATCTGTTTAAAGAGTGAACCCAGCCTCAATGATCAGCTTTTATTTATTCATGTAAAACCTTTATATCAAAATAAAAACTGTTGCTGCACTTGCTTGTGTAACTGCAGTGTGAGCTGAAATTTGGCTTCAATGCGTTAGTGTATCTAAATCTACTAGTATATCTAACACTCTCCTTCCCCCAGACTGAAAATGCTTCTGTTCAAAGGTGCTTCTGTGCTCCTTCATCCAGAGTGGGGGGCACTCTATGGCTAGGTTCACACTGCTGCGATTTTCATCTGACTTTCAGTATATTTATGTAGTGCAACTTGGATAAGGTCTGTATTTTCTGTGGGGCCAAAACCGCACTGGAATCGCACCAAAATAGTACAGAAAACCTAGCTTTAATGTGAACAGACAACAAATAATGAAAATAATGTGATTTCACTTGTCAAACGATTCTGTGTGACTCACTGTACTAGTGTGAACCATGCCTAATAAAAGAGATGTGTTATGCCCCGTACACACGGTCGGATTTTCCGATGGAAAATGTCCGATCGGAGCGTGTTGTCGGAAATTCCGACCGTGTGTGGGCTCCATCGGACATTTTCCATCGGATTTTCCGACACACAAAGTTGGAGGGCAGGAGATACAATTTTCCAACAACAAAATCCGTTGTCGGAAATTCCGATCGTGTGTACACAAATCCGACGGACAAAGTGCCACGCATGCTCAGAATAAATAAAGAGATGAACGCTATTGGCCACTGCCCCGTTTATAGTCCCGACGTACGTGTTTTACGTCACCGCGTTTAGAACGATCGGATTTTCCGACAACTTTGTGCGACCGTGTGTAGACAAAACAAGTTTGAGCCAACATCCGTCGGAAAAAATCCTAGGATTTTGTTGTCGGAATGTCCGAACAAAGTCCGACCGTGTGTACGCCCTCTTACTGTCCAGATCACCAGTTGAAAACAGCCTAATGCCGCATACATACGATCGGACATCTCATCGGAAAAAGATATGACGGCTTTTCCAACGGGATTCCGCTCAAGTTTGCCTTGCATACACACGGTCACGCAAAAGTTCGCTGAGCTTAAGACCGCCAGGAACGCGGTGACGTACAACACTACGACGAGCCGAGAAAGTGAAGTTCAATGCTTCCGAGCATGAGTGGAATTGTTTCCGAGCATGTTTAGGAATTTTGCGCGTCGGAATTTGTACAGGCGATCGCATTTTTGGATAGGAACTTTTCCCGACCGAAAAACAGAGAACCTGCTCTCAATCTTTTGCTGGCTGGAATTCCGCCAGCAAAAGACCGATGGAGCATACACACGGTCGCATTTTCCAACAAAAAGCTCTCATAGGAATTTTGCTGGCGGAATTTCCGATCGTGTGTACGCGGCATTAGACAACGAATGCAGCCATCACATCTAATGACTATATTTTGGGTTTAATACAGCTTTAAGCTGAAAACGCTCTTCTGCGTAGCTCTAGGTGCTCTATGGCACTATGACCTTGACTTCTCCTACTAAAGAAATAAGGTACTCCACCAGGTTTAAGCCCCACCCACACCCACTATTCAAAGACAGCAGCTTGTCAGCAGTCAAGACCAGCACTCTCATTGGATTGGAATTTGAGTGGGTGGGCTTAACTCTGGAAGCTCTTGGATATGTGATTGCATTTTCCTTATTGTTGTGTATATTTTATAATAGTACTGTATATTTATGTTTGTTACTAAATTGTTTTCCTTTGTCCTAATGCCAAAATGTAACCAATAATCTAATTGTTACAGTACATTTTAATGATTTTATATAGGATTTTGAAACTAAAATGTATATAAAATATATATTATTTAAAAAAACCTGGTTTGAGAAATTATTTTTTTATCTGTGCTCATTGTAAAAAGACTGGATAAAAACTATATTATTTATACATGGGTGTGGAAATAGCCCTTTTTTTGATTGAGGGATTTTTTTAATTGTGTCTAAATCTTAGTAAAAACATGTAATATATTGCAGATTACAGTCCTTCAATATGGTGGTTGCATTCATTTTCTTTTTCATTTATTTTTACTAGGTGATCCTTTTAGTAACACATCTCCTATCCTAAGGTAACAAAACTCACCCTCTGTACTATATCTCTGGAAGGACAGGGTTGTCACTGGAGGACAGGAAGCGTGTTAGGACTACAAAACACCCCACACCCCCTCCTCTCCATAAAACAAGAGGGAGGTTCTTTAGTCCTTACACTCTTCCTGGTAAAGCTGTTTAAGGTCCCACTATTTGAGGTAAATAAGAGAAGCTAATTTTTGGGGCTTAAGCCTCGTACACCCGATCGGACTTCAAACAAACTTTTCCGTGGATTTCTGTCCAAAGGGCGTTGGCCGTGAACTTGGTATGCATACACATGGCAGGACTTTTTCAGCCAACTTTCACCAAATCACGTGGTTTTTCAGCTCTTTACCGCCACCCTTTGGTGAACTTCTGTATTGTTGTCTGATCTTTTGCATTGGTTCTGAGCATGCGTGTTTGTACTTTGGACTAAAGTCCGATGGATTTGTGTACACACGATCGGACTAGCCGACGTAGGACTTTTGTTGCAGGAAAGTTTGTCTGTTTGCAGAGCCAACATTTGTCCGATGAAAAATGAAAACGTTTGTCCGATGGAGCGTACACACGGTTGGGTGTTGCCTTAAAACAGGTAATTTGCATGTTTGTTGTCAAAAAGTCCGATCGTGTGTATGGGCCTTAAGAGCAATGTAACTCACAGCAACCCAACAAGTATCGTCTTTCTTTGGAAGAGCAGCTCTAAGAAAATGAAACATAGAACTGTGGCCTGCATATGAAGATTATGCTCCAGGAGTAACAACTTTATCATTCAGGGGAGCAAAGGCATGGTGTCTGCAGGCAACCAAGTCTATAAACTGGAGTTAAATTCTTATGCTGCGTACACACGGTCAGATTTTCTGACGGGAAATGTTGGATGAGAGCTTGTTGTCGGAAAGTCTGACCGTGTGTATGCTCCATCGAACATTTGCTGTCGGACTTTCCGCCAACAAATGTTTGCTAGCAGGTTCTCAAATTTTCCGCAAACAAAACTTTGTTGTGGATGAATGAGAAGATCTGGACAGCCGCACACTGGGATAAACTGATTAAACTCTTCTTTTTATTTGTAAAACAAGATCATAAGATACATGAGACATGAGACACCACTGGAGTGGTACAGCACAACAGCTGACGCGTTTCACACTTATACAAAGTGCCTACTCATAGCTCAGCCAGCTATGAGTAAGCACTTTGTATAAGTGTGAAACACGTCAGATGTTGTGCTGTACCACTCCAGTGGTGTCTCATGTATCTAATGATCCTGTTTTACAAATAAAAAGAAGAATTTAATCAGTTTATCCCGGTGTGCGGCTGTCCAGATCTTCTCATTCATCCACACCTATACTAGCAATTGCCAGCACCTGGGGCTCTCTCTCTTCTTCTGGAGAACGAGGAATCTCAGCTTGGTTTGTCCGGAGCGGTGGTAACTATTTTTAACAAAACTTTGTTGTCGGAAAGTCTGATCGTGTGTACACAAGTCAGTCGCACAAAAGTTCACGCGTGCTCGGAATCAAGCAAAAGGAGCCGCATTGACTATTGACCTTCCTTTTTCTCGGCTTGTCGTACGTCTTGTACGTCACCGCGTCCTCACGTTCGGAATTGTTGGTCAACATTTGTGTGACTGTGTGTATGCAAGACAAGTTTGAGCCAACAACCTTCGACCAAAAATCCACGGTTTTGTTGGCGGAAATTCTGATCGTGTGTACGCGGCATTATTCTAATGTCGCGTACATACGGTTGGAATTTCCGACAACAAATGTTCGATGTGAGCTTGTTGTCGGAAATCCCGACCGTGTGTAGGCTCCATCGGACATTTGTTGTTGGAATTTCCGACAACAAAAATTTGAGAGATAATTCTCAAATTTTCCAACAACAAAATCCGTTGTCGGAAATTCCGATTGTGTGTATACAATTCCAACGCACGCATGCTCGGAATCAAGCAGAAGAGCCGCACAGGTTATTGAACTTCATTTTTCTCGGCTCGTCGTACATGTTGTAGGTCACCGTGTTCTTGACGTTCAGAATTTCCGACAACATTTGTGCGACCGTGTGTATGCAAGACAAGTTTGAGCCAACATACGTCGGAAATAAATCCAGGATTTTGTTGTCAGAATGTCTGATCGTGTGTACGCGGCATAAGAAATTTGGCAAAGTTTCATGGTAATACAGACAAGATTTGGGTGTCTAATGGATGGTGATTTCAATTTGTGATTATGGGAGGTATGTAGATTTACCAGGAAAGAACACGGGTATTAAATAAAATGTTGAATGTACCTGAAGTCTAAAGTGACTTTAAACTTTATTCTTATTCTCCAGAAATAATTCATACAAATCCACTACTTATTGGTCCTATATTCTATTTTTCATGAAATTATTTATAACTGTGTTTTTCTGCATCCTCCTCCATGAGCTCCCAAACTTCTTCTTTTCCCCTCACTTTTGCTTGTTTGGAATGTGCAGTACATGTTCGTTGCGGTCTTGTACACTGCTCTATCCACACCACAAATTCTGTAGACCATAGAAAAATCTCTGAAGCGAGCAAGAGATTGTGGCTATGTTTCTACATACAGTGGGACCATGGAGAACGAACGTAGCCACTCTCTAATAGGAAGTCAGATCACTGCAGAAAAAAAGGAATATGGAGAATTGGATGAGGGTGAGAGCAAAAGAATGTACTTTTTTTGCTTTAAGAATACATACTTTATTAGAATTATTTCCTTTAAACCAGAGTTTAGTGTCACTTTAAAGCAAAGTTCCACTCATTTTTGTGTTTATTAAAAGTCAGCAGCTACAAAAAGTGTAGCTGCTGACTTTTAATAAACACCCACTTACCTGTCCTACGGTCCAGCGATGCGGCCGCCCGAACCCTCGGTTCTCTCCCTACTGCCGGAGATACAACTGTGGGCACCCGGCTGTGACAGCTTGAGGCTTTGTAGCTGGGTGCGCACTGCACATGCGCGAGTCGCGCTGCACCTCCTGAATGGTCGGGAAGTCTTCTGGGACCTGTGAGGTGTCCTAGAAGATTGCAGGGAGGGAGGGGAAGAGGAGGACTTCCATTCTGATCGCCTAGCGGGTCTGAGCGGAAGTGAGAGGGGGTACCTGTCAAAACTAGGTACCCCCCCCCCCCAAAAAAAAGCATGGCAAATGTGGCATGTGGGGAGGGGTACTTAAAACGGAACTCCCCCTTTTGGGGGATTGGTGTTGATATTTATATACTCACAGCCAGGGCTTTTTTTCAGCTGGAATGCGGGGGAACGCAGTTCCGGCACCTCCAGCACTAAATATATGTAATAGCATGGGGTGTGGGGTGTGCTGGAGGGTTTATCGATATTGGCTGCTGGGGGACCTATTGTCACTGATGGGGATCTGATTTTGTGTGAGGATCTATTGTTGCTGATGGGGGATATATTGTTGCTGGGGGGGTCTTATGTTGCTGGGTTTGATATACTGTTGAGGGAGAGGGCTATTTTTACTGGCTGCTGGAGGATCCATTGATTCTGGCTGCTGGGAGATCTGTTGTTGCTGTTGGGGGGTTCTAATGTTTCTTGGGTGGATATTTTGTTACTGGGTGTGATATTTTGTTGTGGGTGGTTCACTGTTGCTGCAGGGAATCTATTGTTGTTGGGGTGGAGTCCATTTTTGCTGGGGGAGTCTATTGTTGTGTGGTGATCTATTGATGGGATTGAATTGTTGCTGCCTGCATGGGGATCTATTTTACTGCTTTTCTTTTTATCATTAACATGTTCCATACAAATGATTTAGCACCACAAAAATGATACTTGGTTCTGTATTCTCTTAAAGGGGCAGTTCTGGTAGGTGGGTAGGGGGTGGAATCAAGGGACGTGGTCAGAGGTGGGTAGGGGGCAGAGAGAAGAGGTGACTCAGACGGGGGGGGGGGGGGGGAGGAGTTCCTGCACCTATTCTCCGAGAAAAAAAGTCCTGCTCACAGCAAACAGTGATTACATGCAGTAAATATCATTATATAGCCCCCTCCTTTATCTCATTGGCATGTACGGAATATAGGGAGCAAGTTATTCTGATGTATGCTGAGATGCTTTTGGAAAGTGAGAGGAAACTAGACCTGAATCCCATAAAAAATATGTGGAGGGAGCTGAAGGTTAGAGTTACCAAACGTCAGCCTCGAAACCTTAATGACTTGGAGAGGATCTGCAAAGAAGAGTGGGACAAAATCCCTCATGAGATGTGTGCAAATCTGGTGGCCAACTACAAGAAACGTCTGACCTCTGTGATTGCCAACAAGGGTTTTGCCACCAAGTACTAAGTCATGTTTTGCAAAGGGGTCAAATACTTCACTCATTAAAATGCAAATCAATTTACTGTATATACTCGAGTATAAGTGGTTCCGAGTATAAGTCGAGGCCCCTAATTTACCACAAAAAAAATGGGAAAAACTTATTGACCCGAGTATAAGACGAGGGTGAGAAATGCAGCAGCTACTGTAAGTGGAAAAAGAGGGTCAACAATGCCCATCTGCAGCTGTATACCTCCCTGTGTCCTGTGCATGTGTCACGTGTCCTGTGCATATGTGCATATGTGTCATGTGTCCTGTGTTTATGTGCATGTGTCATGTGTATATGTACCTGTGTCATGTACCTGTGTATATGTGCATGTGTATATGTACCTGTGTCCTGTGTATGTGTATATGTACCTGTGTGCATGTGTCTGTGTGTGTGTGTGCATCCTACCTGTGCCCTGTGCATCCTCCGTGCGCCGCTCTGCGCCGATCAGCGTGTAGTATTCGGTGGCCATTCACTGTTCAAAAGCCGCGCCTCCTCCTCGTCCAAAAAACTCCATTTCTCAGCAGTCAGCGGTCATACCACGGATGAGGATGAGAGAATGTCTGTGATAGGCTGTACACTGACTGCCTATCACAGACAAGGAGGCGTGGCTTTTGAACAGTGAGAGCCGGTGCCGAGTGCTATGTAGCACACGCTGGCCGCCGTCTGCCTGCATGACATGTTGATCATGTAGGCAGACGGCGGTGACTCGTGTATAAGTCGAAGGGCGCACTTTCAGCCCCAAAAAAGGGGCTGAAAAATTCGACTTATACACGAGTATATACGGTATAACTTTTTTTAAATGTGTTTTTTTTTTTATATTTTTGTTGTTATTCTGTCTCTCACTGTTAAAATAAACCTACCATTAAAATTATAGACTGAAAAGCTCCGAGACCTTGAGACACAACATAAACGAGCCCCAACTGTGGAGACCCTTATAGAGGTCTCAACGGCTCGATCCCAACTTAAGGACCTGTATGTGGCCTCAGCTCGTACCTACGCGGACAGACTTGCCTTACATCAGTACCGATTTAGAGATAAATGCGGTAGACCGTTAGCTCGCACTCTCCACCCAAACATGTCTTCCACATTCATACCCCATATTCGGGCCCCTTCTGGAGAAATGCTTAGTGAGCCCTCTAAGATATCACAAACATTCCGAGATTTCTACCAAACACTTTACAATCTACCGCCCGGGGTCTCTCCTGGCCCAACTCTTGCCCCTGAACCTGATAGACAGTCTTATATTGAGGAAACTGAGCTCCCTACTCTGGATGGCGATACCGTAGAAGAGCTGGAGCAAGTAATTACAGCTGATGAGGTAATGGGAGTGATAGCGGCCACCCCGTCCGGTAAAAGCCCGGGTCCCGACGGATTCACCCCTAAATTTTACAAAACATTTGCTCCCCAACTGACCCCCTTCTTGGTTAGGGTGTTCAACACCCTATCGGAAGGCTCAGCGTTTCCTCCACAAACACTCGAAGCCCACATTACCATTATCCCAAAACCAGATAAGGACCCTACTTTGTGTGCTAATTATAGGCCCATATCGTTAATTGGAGTGAACTTGAAATTATATGCCAAAATTTTAGCCACTAGATTGCAGCCGCTCCTCCCCCGCCTCATACACCTGGACCAGGTGGGTTTTGTTAGTGGTCGCGAGGCAAGGGACAACACCCTAAAAACCCTGCTTCTTACCGACTATGCCCGCACCCATGATGTCCCTTTATGCCTTTTGACGGTCGACGCCGAAAAGGCATTTGACCGGATCGACTGGCAATTCCTCCAGCTGTCCCTGAAGCAGATAGGTCTGGGCCCCAAAATGATATCCCGAATTATGTCTCTTTACTCCTCTCCCTCTGCTAGAATTCGGGTGAATGGTTCATTGTCACCTACATTTTCCATCCACAATGGGACACGGCAAGGCTGCCCTTTATCTCCCCTCCTCTATGTACTGGTCATGGAACACCTGGCAATTGCCTTGCGCAATAACCCTAACATTTCAGGCGTATCAATAGGCCCCATTCATTCCAAACTGGCTCTCTTTGCGGATGACCTGCTAATGTTTGTAACCCAACCCCATATATCTTTACCACATATAATGCAGGAATTCACGAGGTTTGGGAGGCTGAGCAATTTCAAAGTGAACCATACTAAGTCAGAAATCCTGAACATCTCACTGTCCCAGGAGGCCCCTCGCCAAATCTCCACTAAGTATCCTTTTAAAACAGGTTCCACTTCCATCTGTTATCTCGGAATCCAAATACCCACAGAAGGATCCCAATTATTCTCTCTGAACTACGCTCCCCTTCTGCTTAGAACCAAGACGGATCTCTCAAACTACACGAAGAAGCGCCTTTCGTGGCTAGGCCGGGTGAATGCCCTAAAAATGGACGTTCTCCCTCGGTTTCTCTATTTGTTTCAGACAATTCCCATATCCATACCCTCCTGGTTCTTTAAGAAGCTCCGCCAACTATTCTCCTCCTTTATATGGGGAGGGGCTCGTCCTCGGATACGCTATGAGACTCTCTCGCTCCCCAAGATTCGTGGAGGAGCTGGAGCTCCAGATGCCTCTATATACTATAAGTCAGCAGTACTCACGCGTATAATTAACTGGTTCCATCATTCCTCCACCAAATTATGGGTACAAATAGAGAGCCATATCAATTCGATAGATCTCCGCGCCTTACCGTGGACGCCTACCGAATTCCTGAAAGGAGGGATACTCTTGAGCGACCTTACACAACAAACCATACAAATTTGGACCCGAATGAATTCCTCCAAGACCCTATCTCCTCTGAAGGGACCCATGACTCCACTATTTGGGACCCCGGCTTTTCCTCCGGCCCTACAGGGAGCAAGTTTTGGACCTTGGTGTAAGGAGGATCACAGACGACTTGCCCAAGTCTTGCGATCAGACTCTTCCCTGACTCATGACATCCCCTCCAGCCCATCTTCCCATACCTTGACGCATTGGCTGCAGAGGCAACAGGTGATATCCTTCATTCGCACCTTCCCATCCTTGCCTGATATATTTGCTGACTTAACAGACTTGGAGAACATGCTGCTCCAGACCGACCCCCCCACACATGTGGTCTCTCAACTATATTCTCTCATACATATGGCTTATAATCCTGACCTCCCCCCATACACGCAGGCCTGGAAGGAAGATCTGGGTCACCCCATTTCACCTATAGACTGGCAAAAGTGTTTCATTCTGACTCACAAAATATCTTTAGCCTCCAAAGCCCAAGAAAAAGGATTTAAGTTGTTGACCCGTTGGTACAGATGCCCCTCGACTTTGCACTGGATAAACCCGGCACTCCCGGATACCTGCTAGCGTTGCTTGACATCCAAGGGAACCTTACTCCACATTTGGTGGGAATGCCCCCCTGTGCGGAGGTTCTGGCAGAAGATCCTCGACTTGTACTGCAGACTCATGACGACCTCAATCACACCCTCTCCTGAGGTAGTTCTGCTATCTTTGCTCCCTGGACCGATTAAATCGGTCAAAAAAGACGTTTTGCGTCACTTTTTGGCGGCTGCCAGAACAGTTCTGCCCAGACATTGGAAGTCGACGAGCATGCCTTCCCTGGGGGATTGGGCAATTGAAGTGGACCAAATTAACAGCTTGGAACAAATGTTGTCACAGGAAGCGGGCAAGGAAGAGCAATTCTCCAAGACCTGGACTTCATGGTCTATGTTTCGCTACTCCTCTGAATTTATTTCATGGGCCGCAGAGGAATCCACCGACGCATCTGTATAGCCACGGTGGAAAATTTCTCTCTTAATTTCTACTTCCCTTACTGTCTTGACCCTTCTACTCCAACTCTCTCCCTTTTTTCCCTTCTCCTTTCCCTTTAAATGTATGCGTTACACGCTCACCTAAAGCATAATCTCTAGTCTCATGAGACCGGAACGGTGTCACACACAGAGCTTCCCCCTCAGAGAAAACGTGCTCAGCGCAGAAGTAAAAGCCCTAGCCTACTTGTAATGCGTGGGCACCACTCGTTGAGTAGATAGTGGTGCTCGCCTAATCTTACTAAGCCAGATTAGACGCCGTAGGTATAAAGGCTTACATACCATATCACTCAACCAAAGCTCACGAATAATCTAAACCATGAGATGGTATGACAACAGTGTTGCACGAATGTTTACGAAGATACAAATATATATCTTTGTTATATGTTATTGAACGACTTATATGTATACTGTACATCTTTGAAATGATACTTTGCCTATCAATAAAATAAGATTGAATTAAAATTATAGACTGAACATTTCTTTGTCAGTGGGCAAATGTACAAAATCAGCAGGGGATCAAATACTTTTTTCCTTCACTGTATCAATTACAGCCGGTGGAACGCACGCCCTTCACGGAGGTGGATGCGGAACGGATCCTGCTCCTTCACATGTGAAAAGCCAGTAGCCCCAGTGCCGGGTTTGGCACTTTTTATTGTAAGGAGCCATTTGGCTATTCTTTTTATCCCATTATTTTTATAAACGGTATTATGATATGGATCTTCTTTGATTATTTTTGCATATCCTGCCGAAAACTATGAGGAAGAGGTTTCCCGTGCATCTCCCAGCTTCTCTATATGCGAGCAGGCATTATCCTGCCAAAGCGATATTTTACTTTCTTTTTAACTAAAAAAGTAAAATACATCTGGTAAACAGCCCATCCATCTGCTCACGTTGGGTGTATGTTATTGGTGTGGTGAAGGATTGGTCACTATTATACCTACATAAGTATTGGAATTAAGATCACCATTTCAATCAACTCTGGATCTGGACAATTGTTAATTATCTTTGTTTTGGGACTTTATTTCTTTTTCAGCACGTATTTATTTGCACACTTCTTTTCATCAAAGGATTTATCACTGAGTGTATTTTATTTCTTTTGCTTCGCTGTGGCTCAGCATGTCACAATTATTCAAATTTTTTTTTTTATCTTTAAATGTTGACGATTTAACTAGCGCCTCCTTATATTATGTATGTATATATTCAAGCGTGAAAATAAAGGATCAGAATGCCATGTAATATTGCGAATAGATACAATGGGCTGAATAAATATAGGTCCCCGAAGGGGGAAATACATAACAGCAGTCAAAAGGACACAGTTTGTGAACCAATCAGACCAGGGTTTTCACGCAGCGGTAGTTTTAATCACTGGCTCTCACACCTGTTTACCCCCTATCAACCAGCCCTCAGACATGCTAGCAGCCAGATGTGCCCAGAATAGGCCCAAACTTTGGCCTAGTAGCCTGGGCAGTACACAGGTACACAGTAACACACGTCCACCCAGACAGCCGTCCAGGTGGCACAGAACACCAATCACCTAACTCCACTTAAATATATAGGTTCTCCCAGCAGGCCAAGGGATTTAGGAAAACCCCTGCCCATTGGCTGAGACACCCCATATACCCATAATCTGACCTTGCAGTGCCCTTGTCTTATCTAATGCCACCAAGTGCCCCGCCACCTAGCGGCAAAAGGGAGAAGTGCAGCAATTACAGACTTAGAGTGAAATCAATTGATCCTCAACAATTAGCCAAGGTAGCTATACCTGGCATGTAAATTAAGAAGCAACTCAGCTTAAACACCAGGGTGCTACATATATTGTTTTTTGGGGGACAAACGGGGCTTTCTCATGACCCTAAAGTCCTCTGAAATTTTTTTCATTTATTTGCATTTTAAGGGGATTTTTTTTTCCAAGTTTGATCAGTAATATTTTGAAATACCATTATTGTGGGGAAAACATATATATTACATTCTGCTGCTTATTCTATTTACTGCAACATTAAAATTACATTTTTGGTACAAAGCATGTTAAAGTTATTTACAAAAGAAATAAAGGTTGGTTTTTTTTTTGCATATATTTAATTTTTCTCATATAGCACCAGTAATGTAAAGTTCTTACTGATTTAAAATAAAACCGATATACCCTAAACCACATATTTTTTAACAGTAAACCCTTAAAGATAACAATGTATATATGTGCTTTATAATATTTATTTTTCCAACAAATAATTTAAAATAGAAACATGGAACAGGAGATGAAACTGTTAAATAGTGCTTATACTGCTTGATCTTCTGAAATTAATGGGTTAAGTAGTAAAATTAGGGCATTTATCAACATTCTTCATTGTCAGCTGCAGCTTTCTCTCATTGCTGTCTGTCAGAGAAGAGGAGATAAGATAGCTAGTAAATTACTTTTGTTTTGGTTAACAAAATGTTACACTGACTGATAGCTGTGATTGGCTGTCAGAGTGATCATTCAATGAGGAAGGCTTCTGACTGGCTCCCAATCATAGTATTGGCAGCGAATGTTTTTACGGACACCAGGTCTCATAGAGCTGTGCACAGGAGATAAGTAACTGCAGGCAGCCTCCTGGACGTACAGGAGACACCTTGTGTACAGAGGAGGGTGTTTTATGGATGTGTGTAACAACTGGTTAATATAAGTACTGCTGCTAGAAGCGAATATGGTCTTCTAAGTAAAATAGGTCTGTACCAATAAAGTGGAAACAGTGCAGCGCTAGAAATCAAATGTATTGACATATCAACATACCGTGGTATACAAAATTAATTGTGATTAGCATATACAAAAAACTCTTAACACCATCATTTAATTGATAGTATCTCTAAATAAAGTGCACTGTGCAAATAGTAAAGCAACATTAGTTGTATAGTCCCTGGTGATATAAAACATTAATTCATTAATATATGTTGATGGGAAGGAATCCAGGAGTGTAGGACTAAAGGAGTCACTGCTGTGTGTGCATCCACCACCCAGGGGAGAAGATTAAGTACACTTACCAGAAGGTAGCATTAACCAGGCATATGATATCAAAGCTCTGGATAAGTGGTGCAATTCCTCCTCCTCAGCTGAGCCACTTCAGGTAACCTTGACCCGGCATGTGGAAATATGGATCAGGATGGTAATGTCCAAGATGGTATAAACCTCCTTACACCACAAAACCGTTTGGTAGGTTTATGGTTAACAGCATCCATAAAAAAACAACAAAAAGCCTGCACATAGTGAAAAACCATATGGTTATGGGTTTATTTAGAATAAAAGTCTTTGCATAGATTCCAAGATGTATTGCATCAAGTAAAAAATCTCCTCTGTGATCACAAAAGCATAACATTCAAAAAAGTGCAATGGTATGAAAAGGACTCATCAAACTGACGCATTTTGTCTTCAAAGACTTCATCTGGGGTATGAGTCCACATCCATGCATTGCACAATAATATACACTCAATAATCAATGGTGATTAAACAAACCTGTATATAGCATATTGACATGTGGCCATATTCAACATGGTGTCCGGGGTGTGTTCCAAGCCTCAATGAAACCACCAATGAGGATAGGTGCTAAATCACAGCGAGGCCTGGATAGAGCCAAGCCTCAATATGACCACCAACATTGGTAGGTGCTGAACCACAGCGAGGCCTGGATAGAGCCAAGCCTCAATGTGACCACCAACAATTTGTATTAATGTAATCACCTCCAAAATCAGGATCTATCTTATCTTATCTAGAGAGAGGATGACTAAGGGAGAGGGAGATGGTTGCAGGGGTACGTCACTGACCTTAGAGATTATGTGAAATATCTTTGGCCAGAATTTGTAAAGATGAGGGCATGACCAGAGTATATGAAAGATGGTACCAGGATGGTTACATCCCCTCCAACAGAGAGAAGTAAGGGTAGTAGTTAACTTTGACATACGATAGGGAATCAGGTACCATCTCAGTGAAATTTTGTGCATTAGCTCCCAAAGGTTGACACATTTAGTAGCAGTAAATGTGGCTTTTAGGGCTTTCTGTCATTGGGAGGTGGAGTATGAGCACGTTATATCTCTTCCCCAGGCAACAATAGGAGAAGTTATCATGAAAACAAAGGTATACCCCCTTTTTCATTGAGTGTTGTAGTATAATATTGTCCAATATGCCTGGAAAGGTCAAACGAGGATGTAGATTTAGGTAAGATGAGGTATGCAGGTAGGTGTATAGCATCTTATCTTTTAGATTAAGTTCTGCCTTTAAGTGTAAAAGGATTTCAGCTTCGGACCAGTGTACAAATCTTCCAACGAATGTACACCACAGTCATGCCAATCTTTAAGTGATAGATTGGGTATCAGAAGGGAAAGAGTGGAAAGAGGAATCGTCAATGATAAGCCTAGAGAGTCCTGTATTGGGGCTGAGCACAATGTTAACCATGCATTTAACGCTGCATGCATGGTCGGGGAGAGGTTTAAAGAGGTAAATTTAAAATACATAGAGCCCATCAGAAAGGAACATAGGGACTTGCCAAGAGTTTGGTTTTGCTCTAACTTGCCCCATATTGATGTTGGCTTGGAACCCTATACTTCTTATTATCAGATTATCTGAGCATGAGCATCAATCACATAGCTACATACAGAGTTACATAGTTAAACTGGTTGAAAAAAGATGCAAATCCATCCAGTTCAATGCACAGAGAAAAAAAAAAGAAAACCAACACACTCAAATACAAAACCTCCATATACACTGTGCAATACCCACAGATGATCCAGAGGAAGGCAAAAAAAAAACAAAAAACAATAAAGCATGATCCAATTTTCTCTAGCAGGGGAAAAAATTCCTTTCCGATCCCCCAAAAGGCAATCAGATATTCCCTGGATCAACTTTAACTAAAAATATTTGTATCCAGTTATAATTTGTGCTTTTAGGAAAGAGCCCAGGCCTTTCCTAAAACAATCGACTGAGCTGGCCAGAACCAACTCTTGAGGAAGTCTACTCCACATTTTCACAGCTCTTATGCCGCGTACACATGGTCGGATTTTCCAATGGGAAATGTTAGATAGGAGCTTTTTTCGGAAATTCCGACCGTGTGTAGGCTCCATCGGACATTTTCCGGAATTTCCGACAGACAAAATTTGAGATCTGGATCTCAAATTTTCCGACAACAAAATCCGTTGTCATAAATTCTGATCGTTGGTACACAATTCCGACTCACAAAGTTCCACGCATGCTCAAGCAGAAGAGCCGCACTCGCTATTAAACTTCATTTTTCTCGGCTCGGTGTACGTGTTGTACGTCACCGCGTTCTTGACGTTAAGAATTTCCAACAAGATTTGTGTGACCGTGTGTATGCAAGACAAGTTTGAGCCAACATCCGTCAGAAAAAAAACATGCATTTTGTTGTCGGAATGTGCAATTGCGTGTACGCGGCATAACTGTGAAAAAGCCTTTCCGTATGTAAAGGTTAAATCTCTTTTCCTCCTGACATAAAGAGTGCCCCCTTGTCCTCTGTGATGACCTTAAAGTGAATTCTCTACACCAAGCTCATTATATGGACCACTTATGTATTTATACATTTATACATATAATCTCTTCTCAAAAAAGAATAAATTCAGTTCCTCTAATCTTTCCTCATAGCTGAGCTCCTCCAAGCCTCTTATCAGTTTGGTTGCCCTTCTCTTCATCCAGTTCCCCGCTATACCTTTTTTGTGAACGGGTGCCGAAAACTGAACTACATATCCCAAATGAGGTCTTACTAATGATTTATACAGGGATAAAATGATATCTCTCTTTGGAGTCTATACCGATTTGTCATACGATTTGACAGGTAACATCGCATGACAAGTTGCAGCCTATTGCCGGCAATAGCACTGTTCCTGCACTACTTTCGCCGATTTTGGTTGGGACTTCAATAAACATCTGTGCATGAAACCACACAGATGTCTTTCAAGTGGCACCCGAAGTCGCATAGATATGCTGCTTTGAAATAGTGTGGGTCGCTATGGCGGTAGTTCCGCCACTGCTTCTCAGTCTCCGGGCCTGGTCCCAACACTGAACCTTGGGGTACATCACTAATGACCTTAGACCATTCAGAGTAAGAATCATTAACTACTTCCTGCCCAGCCTATAGCAGAATGGCAGCCGGGCGGTGGTTCTGTTATCCTGACTGGGCGTCATATGACGTCCAGCAGGATAACTGCCGGCGAGCGGCCATGGGGGGGGGGGCGCATCACAGCGATCGGTGGTGCAGTGTGTCAGTCTGCCACACCTCTACATCGATCTCGGTAAAGAGCCTCTGATGGAGCCGATCAATGGCTCTTCCTGTTTACATCGTGATCAGCCGCGATTGAACATGGCTGATCATGATGTAAACAGGAAGAGCCATTGATCGGCTTTTCCTCACTTGTGTCTGACAGATGCGAGTAGAGGAGAGCCGATCGGCGGCTCTCCTGACAGGGGGGGGTCTGTGCTGATTTTTTTTCATCAACGCAGCCCCCCTGCGGATGTCCGCCTAGGACCACCGGGGATGCCGCCAGACCACCAGGGATGCCCACAAAGGTACCCCAAAAGGTATGCCACCCTGGACCACCAGGGAGGTTGCAATTGGTGCCCAGGCAGATGGCAATCAATGCCCATCAGCAATGCCTGCCAGTGCCATCAGTGATGCTTATCAGAGCCATCTATCAGTGCCACGTATCAGTGCCCATCAGTGCACTGCTGTAGGTATCAGTGCCCAGCAGTGCCGCCTATCAGTGCCCAGCAGTGCCGCCTATCAGTGCCACACATAAATACCCATCAGTGCAGGCTTTCAGTGTCCATCAGTGTCACCTATCAGTGCCCACCAGTGCTATCCACGAGTGCCCATCAGTACCGCCTATCAATGCCCATCAGTGCTGTATATCAGTGCCACCCATCAGTGCTGCCTATCCGCGTTTCGTTTACAGGCATTTTTAATGGAGATACATTTTTGACTATTTGAAAAAAAAAAAAAAGCTTCTAAACATAAACGTGGATAAACACATGGCGTGCAAACACAGCAAATGGAAATTTTTAAATGTTGGTTACTATCTGTCAAGTTAACTACTTCAATACAGGGCACTTACACCCCCTTTCTGCCCAGACCAATTTTCAGCTTTCAGCACTCTCACAAATTGAATGACAATTACTCAGTCTTGCAACACTGTACCCATATAAAATTTGCGTCCTTTTTTCACACAAATAGAGCTTTCTTTTGGTATTTAATCACTAGTGGTTTTTTTTATTTTTTGTGCTATAAATAAAATAAGACTGTAAATTTTGTGAAAAAAGTGCCTTTTTCTTTGTTTCTGTCATAAAATTTTGCAAATTAGTAATTTTTCTTCATACATTTTGGCCAAAATTTATACTGCTACATATCTTTGGTAAAAATAACCCAAATTAGTGTATATTATTTGGTCTTTGTGAAATAGTGTATATAGAGTCTACAAACGATGTACTGAAGGCCTATCTCATTCCTGTGTCCACAGAGGAGAGCACTGGTCCAGGCAGCAGGCAAGGATGTGCTTAGCGACAGCAATAGTAATTATCCAGGCAGCAGGCAGGAATATTGTCTATAGTCAGCACAAGGATATTGTCAGCACAGCACAGTCCATAGAAATTGTCCAAGCAGAGACAGCCAGCACAGCCATAATATTGGTCCTGGTACACTGTTACCTGCAGACACTCATTATAGTACTGCTCTCCAGCCCTTCATAAACATACTTCCTCTTGCTACAGCTAATTATTTGCATAGTCCAGGTAGCAGGCAGAGGCGTGGTCTGTTCATACGGCCAGCAGAGGCATGATGTCAGTAAGTCAGCAGCAGGTTGAGGGCCGCAATCAGGTAAGACCTGTGCACAGGGGCACAGGGGTAGAGGCTTCGCCCACCCAAATCTCTATGAAGCTTCCGGACTCCAGACCCTAATCCGTAAATTACGAAACTAAAACGTTTCCACCCGGAAAAACAATTTTGGAGCCCCTCACATATGTGAGACCCCTGTGTACTACAGTAGCAGGGCAACAGATCAGTCCAAGTGGTAGGCAAAAGCATAGTCCATAAAACAGGCCAGGGTCAGTTCACGTGCAAGCAGTCCAAGCGGTGGGCAGATGCGTAGTTGATAAAACAGGCCAGGGTCAGTTCACATGGAAGCAGTCCAAACGGTACGCAGAGGCATAGTCACAAAACAGGCCAGGGTCAGTTCACATGGAAGCAGTCCAAACGGTAGGCAGAGGCATAATAGTCATAAAACAGGCCAGGGTCAGTTCATGTGGAAGCAGTCCAAAGGGTAGGTAGAGGCATAGTCAAAAAACAGGCCAGGGTCAGGTCAGGTTGGGAGAGACAATGGTAGCTGGTATCTCTTTGAAATCATCTTTTGCTGCACAGGCAAAATTTTTTTTTACCGTCTTCGGCCTACGTCAGATGGTGGAATGTTGTACGGGAAGTGGCGCTCATGAAGTTGGCTAACAGAATCAGAGCGAAGGTCTTCGGGGGGGGGGGGGGGGGCTTTGTTAATAGATGAGGGATGTGACAACTTCTTCTATTAATTTTAGGATGGGGATTTCCGTGGATTTGGTGTAGACTATGTAGGAATTATAAATGGCCAAATGAATGAGATAAATTGCTACCTTCTTGTACCAGAATCGGGACCTCCTTATTGACAAATAGGGCTGAAATGGGGCACGTTATTGTGTGACGAAACGCGCGTCGGCAGGAGCTGACGTGCTGACGTTTCGTGTGTTCCGTCTGCAGGACGGGTGATCGCTCAAGCTGGCCGGCTGACTTTTTATGCTGTCTTATTTCTACTACAATGTAAGTGTGTTTTCTACAATTTTAATAAACGATTAACTATCAGGATTACGCTATGTCGATTCCCTCTCTTTTTTTGGGGAACCCCTGAGTGGTAACTATCCCGGTGACTTGGAGGTGCATATGAAGTGTTCTATGCAGTGACCGATCCCTCTGTGTGGCTTGGTGGATCATTGCCTTCCAAATATTCCCTCTGGATAAAGGCCCCGACCGGGTTAAGGTCGCAAGCTATTTTGGGCTTGCCTTGTGGTAAGCGCACATTTTTATTGGTGTCATCACAGCGGTGCGGTGGAGGAACCATTTACCTACTTATTATATCCAATATCACTATGAAGATTGTGATCTGGGCTTTGGGCTTTTTCACTTACATCTAGATGGACTTTAATTTTTGCTAATTTAGTGCTGCTTTTGATTTGTCAAATTTCACGCTAATACAGTTTATATGCTAGTCTAATCACATATATATGTAATATTTTTTATGTCACTAGCACTGCTACTTCTTTACATCATTTAATATTATTGGTGTATGCTATTTAGTTTATTGAGCACTGCTACTTATTACTTATTTAAACATGTGTGTATCTCACTTATAGCAGCAGCTTCTTAGGTTTATTATTTATTTTTATATATTTTTTGATTTTTTGTCAACACAATCAATTGGTTATTGTATCACAGCGCGGTATTTATTGTTTGTTTATTGTGTTCATCTACACATATATTCTGATGGAGGACATAGAGTTCTGCAAATCATTGGGAAAATAAATTTACCAGTGGGCAAATTTTATATAACTTATCGTAATTTGGATGATTGCGGGGAGGGCACTGGGTGTTGTCGCTAAAATGAAGGAATCTCATAATCATCTCATATCGGGGACCTGGGCATTACGGCAGAATAAATGGGCATGTGGTGGATGGGGTTGGTGGACCAATAGGCATGTCCTTCATTTTTTTTTTGTAAGCCCCATGTTTATGGTGAGGCCCATAAACAATCTGAACTCTTCCAAATTCAGATCTCTCCACTCAAAGGAATGGGCATATGATGATTGGGGGTTGTTGGCAATATACTGCTAAGCATATAAATTGGTCTGGTCCACAATGAATTGCAGCAATATGTTGGGCAAAAACAGATAAAAACAATCGATCTCTGTGAAATTTTGAGTGTTGGCCTGCACACCTGGCTGTGCTGTGAAGGGGGGAATATTTGGTGATCCCAAGTCGGAAGGCAGCCATGTTGGGTTGGCAAGATCATCTGGCATGTATGTAGAGGCCCTGGCTCTTGGGGGATGTGAAACTCCAGTAGTTGGGGGATTTGAATTACCTGTGCTGGTACTCAGGCGTGATGTGCCAGCACTGGTACTGGGCCTGGGCATTTGTTCCCGGGGCCTATCGCCGGGGGCAGCACTGGTACTGGGCAGTTATTCCCAGGGCCTATCGCTAGCAGCAGCGCTGGTACTGGGCCTGGGAATTTGTTCTTGGGGCCTATTGCTGGCGGCAGCGCTGGTACTGGGTCTGGGAATATAATCCTGGTTGCTGGCGGCTGCCTGGTTTCCAGAGCGCCGTGCCCTTTTAGGAGGGACCCATTCTTCCTCCGAATCATTTGCGATTCACTACTCTCAATCGGTTCAAATGCCGAATTTGATTCGGAATTGGAATCTGATGAGAACTCCCCGCTGCTCTCATCAGTCATGGAGAGGATCTGGAACGCCTCCTCACTGGTATATAATCTTTTGGACATGACGCTGATGGCTGTGTGACAGGTGGCAGGTGACGGTCACTGATGGGCTGTGCGATGGGTGGCAGGTGACGTTCACTGATAGGTGATGACGGTGTAACGGGCGATGGTCACTAATGGGTGACAGGCGATGGTCACTGATGGGTGACATGCCATGGATGGTGACAAGTGATGGTCACAGACGGGTGGCAGGCCACGATGGGTGATGGGTACAATGCTGGCGGTCACTGATGGGTGAGAGGGCACAGTCACGGATGAGTGACAGGTGCACCAGTGACGGTCACTGATGGATGAAGGGTGATGGGTGACAGGCCATGGTCACTGATAGGTGATGGGTGCAACGCTGACGGTCACTGATGGGTGACGGGTGATGAGTGACAGGGCACGGTCACTGATGAGTGACGGGTGCACCGCTGACGGTCACTGATGTGTGATAGGCCACAGTCACTGATGGGTGACGGGTGCACTGCTGACGGTCACTGATGGCAGTCTCTTATGCGACAGGTGCACTTTATAGGGTGACTGTTAGGTGACAGATGACAATGGGGGGGAGATGGGACAAGTGTGGTGTTGGTGCAGACACTATAGAACACAGATCTGTAACTCACTGCTCCTGGCTCTTCTCTCCTCACACTGGAAATGGTGTGTGGGGAGGGAAGAGCCGGTAACAGGTAGTTACTGCTCTGTTTACATTTAGTGATCGGCTGTGAAAGGATCACAGCTGATCACGTGGTAAACAGCCGCCGGCCTATGGCTGTTTACCAGAGTCAGTGACGAGCAGTGTTCCTGGGAACACGCTGCCACCGTCGTGCATGTGTAGCACGCTCGCGCGCATGCGCCGTGTAAAGTGGGAAGGTACCATCTGTGATCGGCCGTGACTCCATCATGGCCAATCACGTAGTAAACAGCCATGCCAAATGGCTGTTCACCCCTTCGGTGATGAGCGGTGTCTCGGTGACATGCCGCCACGGACAGTACAGAGCTGCGCACACACGATTGTGCGCATGCCCTGTTTAAATGGACGGACGTCATATGACGCCCGCCCAGAACAAGAGCCGCGCCGCCCAGCCATCATATGACAATGGGAGGGCAGCAAGCGGTTAAATCATTCAGGAGAGGTTTTTAAATGTCCCATGTACATTAAGCCTTAAGATTGGAGGGATCGGTATGTGTATCGCAAAAATTGGTCTGTCAAATCCAAATGAAAACATATACCTCCTCATAAAAAGAACTCACTGCCGTCAGCCACATCTGTTTCAAGTGTGAACCCAGCCTAAAATATTTTTTCCCAGCAAGAACTCAACAGGTCTATAGTTATTTGGTCAAGACTTTGACTCCTTTTTAAATATAGGCACTACATTGGCCTTACGGCTTACATCTAAGTTTCCCAAAGCCTAAGACTCCTTTCACACAGGTTTTCTGATCAGGTCTGTCTGGCAATTTTTAAGGCAGGCTGTCAGTTTTTCAGGCAGGCCTATGCAAGTCTTTAGGCGGGGGGACACAAGTACGTTTACCTCCAGCCACCCACAGAGCCATCACGGGTTTACCAACATCCTCTGTCAAAATGTGGACGAAAACTGAATGGACATGGATGTTGTAAAAGTGACATTTGTTCCATTCAACTCCAACTTAGCAGGAGATATGTTCATGGATCCCCTTCTGAACAAAGCAGATACGGCCTTTTGAAAGGACTATAACTTACTAGAGCTGATATGGTAACAAGTACACAATGAGTGGATCCTAGTCTGACACTGCTTATTCAGAGAAAAGTGATCACTCGTGTTTTCTTAAAAAATGGTCCATGTCTTACAAATTCTGCCAAGAGTATTTAAAGTTATGAGCACATTTTTACATCAGTAATTTTTTTTTTTAGTACAAGAAGTGTAAGAACCTAAATTTGACATACCTAAGAATGAGAAAGGTCTCCCTTTAGCCGCACATCTGAACAATCCCTCAGATCAATGTGTTAGTGACAACCTCAGCCTGGACTCCAACCAGACCACGGCTCCAACGCGTTTCACTCCTCCCCTCCGAGCTTAATCATGGGGATCAACCATACCTAAATCTGACTTGGTATCAGCCTTTTGCAATCCCTTGTATAGCAGAGTTCATACTGGGAGAAAGAGCACAAGGAGCAAATCAGTAAAGCTGCAGTGATTTTGTGCAAATAAGGAATGTGCGTATAGGAGGACAAGAGCTCATCTATTCTTTCACTGTCTGGTGACAAGACCTGTAACTGCTACTGAACTGCTAAAAAAAAGGTCTCCTGCCCTGCTAGACAGGGCTGTGCTGTGTGACAGAGCTGTGTATATCTCAAAACTGGAAGAATGAAAATACAAATCCTTTTCCAGATAAAGCCACTCCTATATTATCAGGATTCAGATTGGAAGCTGGGACCTCTGCAGTGTCTGGCTGTGGCTCTTCTTGCTGTGCCACCTGAAATGCTGGAAAATTCTTTCTCTGATCATCTGGACATTCCTGCTTCATACCTTTTCTCTCCTGCATCTTGAACTCTCTGCTCCTCTAATGAACTTTCTATTTAAGCCATATCCTTGTACTTTGTTTGCCAGATTATTGTGCTCTCTCCAATCAAAATCTTGCTCCTTGCATACCTGCTGCTGTCCTTCGTTACCACTCCTTATTGACCATTGGCTTGTTCATCAACTACGCTTTTGCCTGATCCTATCCAGCTACTATTTGTTACTGACTTTTTGCTTGTTCATTGACTACAGTTCTACCTGTTTCCAACCAGTTACTATTTGTTATGGACCTTTTGACCTGTTCATTGACTACGCTTCTGCTTGTTCCCTATCTGCTTCATCTGCTACCTGATCCCCGCTTGCTCTCATCCTTATGGGATAATCCAGAGGGCCTCGATCTGGCATTAGCAGGCAGCGAAACCCATCTCCACCATCAAGAGCTCTGGTAAGCATAAGCTAGTGCTTAGATTTCATGCTTTGGGTGAGCCCGCGTCATCTCCTACATCCTGCTAATGTACCAGTCCAGCTGACTACTGCGTAAACCTCTACTGCTACAGCCATTGGCCCCTGAACCTGATCCCAGACCATGACATATATGTATTATGTATTATATATATTGTGTAATAGCTGTTTGTTTGGAGTTCAGCTTTAAAAGAACTTGTGAGTTAAAAACAAATACATTTATCCTTTAGGTTTTTCAGTGTGAGAATTAACATGGAAAGAACACACTCAACAGTACATTTCCAGTCCTTTTTCTTTTCTGCTTTCTGCCTGCTACATTGTGACAGGTCCACTTAACAGGAAACCTAGGAAAAGTTACAGTCAAACTTTCAGAAACCAGTTACATGAAGTAGATATTTCTCATTTAGTATGAGCATAGTAATGATAAAGAAAAAAAAATCTAGCTAAAGAGATAGTAGTTAACAATGAATTGTCGGGCCTGTAATTCACAATCTAATTTGTTAAATTGATCAAAGTCTGACAAGAAAATGTTCCAGATGTAATGGTGAGATTTCACACTGGCCAAAAATGATTAGGCAAAAATATCACACGAAATGGCACCGGCTCCAAAAAAATATATAGAAAAAGTGGAAAAGCACAAAAGATCCTCAATTACTTAGGATGATATTCAATTTGAAAGAAGATGTCTGATTTTGTAGGTTGTTGGGTTCACTCCTCCCGTGAATAAGTAACCATTGAAGGTCATTTTCTTGCAAAATGAAGAAATTTATGTGAACAAACTAACAATGGCAGGCTGCATTTGGCCTCTTGAATCTTCATTGTGAAACCCATTTGCAGATATTTCCTGGATTCTCTAAAGACCAACCTTTTTTGTTGGTGGCTTTACGCTGAGTTTCCAAACTCTTTCTTGTGTTACTCATTTTGTAGGATATACAATTGAGTTTCATATTTTATGGAAGGCACATAGGTAAGAAAAGAGAGTCCAAATCAAGAGTATATAAAACAATATATACAGTGCCTTGCAAAAGTATTCACCCCCTTGGCTTTTTACCTATTTTGTTACATTACAGCCTATAGTTCAATGTTTTTTTAATCTGAATTATATGTGATAGATCAGAACACAATAGTCTAAGTTGGTGAAGTAAAATTAGAAAAATATATATATACATAAAACTATTTTTCAGAAATAAAAAAATGATAATTGGCATGTGCATATGTATTAACCCCCTTTGTTATGAAGCCCATAAAAAGCTCTGGTGCAACAAATTACCTTCAGAAGTCACATAATTAGTGAAATAATGTCCACCTGTGTGAAATCTAAGTGACACATGATCTGTCACTACATATACACACCTTTTTGAAAGGCCCCAGAGGCTGCAACACCTAAGCAAGAGGCACCACTAACCAAACACTGCCATGAAGACCAAGGAACTCTCCAAACAAGTAAGGGACAATGTTGTTGAGAAGTATAAGTCAGGGTTAGGTTATAAAAAAATATCCAAATCTTTGATGATCCTTAGGAGCATCATCAAATCTATCATAACCAAATGGAAAGAACATGGCACAACAGCAAACCTGCCAAGAGACGGCCGCACACCAAAACTCACGGACTGGGCAAGGAGGGCATTAATCAGAGAGGCAGCACAGAGACCTAAGGTAACCCAGGAGGAGCTGCAGAGTTCCACAGCAGAGACTGGAGTATCTGTACATAGGACGACAATAAGCCATACAGCATATGGCAAAGTGGACAGAAGAAATCCATTACTTTCAGCAAAAAACAAAATGGCACGTTTTGAGTTTGCGAAAAGGCATGTGGGAGACTCCCAAAACGTGTGGAGGAAGGTGCTCTGGTCTGATGAGACTAAAATTGAACTTTTTGGCCATCAAAGAAAACGCTAGGTCTGGCGCAAACCCAACACATCACCCAAAGAACACCATCCCCACAGTGAAACATGGTGGGGGCAGCATCATGCTGTGGGGATGTTTTTCAGCAGTCGGGACTGGGAAACTGGTCAGAGTTGAGGGAAAGATGGATGGTGCTAAATACAGGGATATTCTTGAGCAAAACCTGTACCGCTCTGTGTGTGATTAGAGGCTAGGACGGAGGTTAACCTTCCATCAGGATAATGACCCCAAACACACTGCTAAAGGAACACTTGAGTGGTTTAAGGGGAAACATGTAAATGTGTTGGAATGGCCTAGTCAAAGCCCAGACCTCAATCCAATAGCAAAATCTGTGGTCAGACTTAAAGATTGCTGTTCACAAGTGCAAACCATCCAACTTGAAGGAGCTGGAGAAGTTTGGAAGCAGGAATGGGCAAAAATCCCAGTGGTAAGATGTGGCAAGCTCATAGAGACTTATCCAAAGTGACTTGGAGCTGTGATAGCCACAAAAGGTGGCTCTACAAAGTATTGACTTTAGGGGGGTGAATAGTTATGCAAATTTACTTTTTCTGTTATTTTGTTCTATTTGTTGTTTGCTTCACAATAAAAAAAAATCTTCAAAGTTGTGGGCATGTTCTGTAAATTAAATGATGCAAATCCTCAAACAATCCATGTTAATTCCAAGTTGTGAGGTAACAAAACACGAAAAATGCCAAGGGGGGTGAATACTTTTCCAAGGCACTGTACATGCAGTATATGTATGTGTTTGACCACATTTAATAATAACACATTATCATTGGTGATGATCAAATCAGAATAATCACATATTAATCACTTTATCATTTTGCTTTTGGCCAGACCTATATATTGCCACTCCAAGAATTGTGAAAGCTGTGTCCAAAAATGGCAAGCGGAGGGCGAAGAACTATTTACCGATTTTGCCAGTGGGCACCTTGCAGATTATTCTTTTTACTAGTATTAAAGCCCATCTTCACTGCATCTGAGCACCACAAACCAAAAAAAACAATATTTAATACATTTTTATTATTCAGAGCAAACTCCATCATCCATCCATGTCTGCATTATTTATTTTGGTGCGAAAACTCTTTGAAAAACACCCTCTAGCATTTCTAGTCGTGACCATCTTGAGTAGGGGAAAATGATTCATGTATCATTTACTTCCTGCCCTTAGCTCAAGTATGCATGCAGGAGAGTTTGCTTAGCTCAGAAAACCACTTCTCCTCTCCTCCCCTCTTGAAGAACCCTGGAATGTATGACATCATTTGCCTAGGCAAGAAACCAGGAAGTAACTGAACAAATATGAAAAAAAAAAACTTTACAAGTAAATATGATATACTTTACTATCTATTTACTACTGCTAGCAGCATGAGGATTAAAAATAATCAATGTCGATTGGGAGAGTGAGGTTCTACTTTAACGTACCATGTCTTGTTCTGCAGTGTGTCACTTTGCAGAGGTAGCCACCTTTCGAAAGGCAGAGCTTTGTTTCCTCATATTAGAGATACCCACTTTCTAATAACTAGTGACCTGAGGAACCTAAGGTAACGTAAGAAAGCACAGATCCACAGAAATTATGAATCAGAACTATGGATATCCCTGCATTGCAGGTAATTTGGTCTCACTTCATCTCCAGGAACTGTTAGCAGCGCAGTTTTGACCTTACCAAATCTCACTCTTGCCATAAGTGTAAATACTGTATGGTTCATATTATAGCACATTATGGCAGACGTAACTTCTAGTCTGCTCTCCTCCAGTGCTTGCAGGTCAATATTCGCTGTTGCCACTGGCACTACTGTTTTCTCCACTTCTTTTTCCATATTCTGTATCCTTCCTCTTCAGCCATTGGATGACCTCTAATATTGTGTCTTATTAAAGTATAAAAAAAATGAAACCATTAGAAGGCAAATAAAACCTCAGACCCCACATCTCGTCATTTGCCAAACTGGTGGTATCACAAACTGTCACTGCGCCTCACTACTGAACTGAAGGGCGCAGTACCCAAAATGCAGCTCTCCCAGACAAAACTCAGCTCTCCCAGGAAATGTTCAATGAGGCACAGCAATGTCAGTAAACGGTCAGGTAAGTAACTATTTTTCTAGTCACTGGGCACAAGTGCCACTGATTTTTCTCATCTAATGCAAAATGTCCTCTGATTGGGCGAGGTGGAGATTGTGACGTCACTGCCCCACCTCTCCACCTTGTCCAATCAGAGAGTTCTTTTCATTCATTAAAAAAATGCAAAGTGTTCCCTGAATGGCGCCCATGGCAAGTGAGTGAGCTCCTGTGTTCAAGGCATGTGACCCAGAAGCTAGTAGAGATCAATGTAGTAGCGGTGCTCACTACAGTTATTTCCAGCTTCTAGAGGGATCCTACAGATATGGCACATACATACTGACATTGGTCCAAGATGGACCATTGTAACTAAGTAAAAATTGCCATACCTGGAATTCAGCTTTAATGATTTGCATACCTCCCAACTTTTTGCGATGGGAACACCTATTAAAAAAGATATGTAAACATAGGACACACCCCTGCCATGGCCCCTTAAAGGAGAATTATACAAAAAACAATAATTAGTTAAACCCACAATTGCTTTTTTTTTACCACTACTATTTCTTTATACTGGCTTTTGGAATTTACAAATGCGGCAATTTAGAAATTGGATGAAAGGTTTAGCACTGGGAAACACTTTTTAAAAGATAAAAAGTGCATTTTATATACAACTATACTATAACTATTTTATATACAACTAGCTATGTAGATCCGATCAAAATGAGGGACAAAAGAGGAGGATAGAGGGACTCTGTTCCAAATCAGGGACAGTTCCTTGAAATCAGGGACAGTTGGGAGCTATGTATTTGTTGTTTGCAGGATCACCAGGTGAAAATGAAGGAAAAAAAGGCCTGAAAAAATAAAACGATTGCAGCTACCACATCTAAGGACCAGTAAGCTCTTACCCTTTAAAATAATCCCAAATGTAATTATCATTAGTTCCGTTGCTTGAATTTTACTTATATTAGATGATGGGACCAAACTACATTTTCTTTTATGTCTCTGGTTTTTATACCATTTTCGGTCCTCCCTTTTTAATGCTTACTAGCACAATGGTTCTAATCAAATATGTCCTGCTTATGTGATTGGCTTACAAATTTTCTCAGAATCTGAATTACGATAAAAGTCAGATTTTGGGCATTCCCTGCATCAAAAATCTTATTTTTGGTGAGATACGTCCAAAAGGAAATCACATCTAAAGGGATGCAGTCCCTGCTAATTTCCTCATTAGAACCCTGCAAGTGCAGTAGCCGATTGATCATTATAAAACTACGCCCATTAGATTCACTTTCCACATGGACACAGACAAACAGCTATTTCTTCAGAATAACAAAAGGTAGGAATCTGCAACAAAGTATGTTAAAATCCCTGCAATGTATAAATATCACACAGAAGGGAATGGTTTTTTTTTTCAATAAAAGTGGAGTTACTCTTTAACCCTCATGGTGCCTACTGTACGCAAATATGCGGCCTCGCCATGCTTGGTCCTTGGCACCAAGGGGCAGCATATTTGCGTGAATTGCCCCCAATACACCGGTGCCGAGAGCGCGCTTGCCGCGTGCTCCCGACACAGTTACCATCGCCGAACTGAAAGCTCCCGATCGCTCCTTGCTATCAGGAGTTTTCGGACTACGTGACTGTCATGACAGCCAATCATGGCGGTCACGTGATCTTAAGCTGCTCCTGGCATCATAAACCTCTTAAAGGGCCGGGAGGCACTGGGGCCAGGAGGTTAAGTATGAATTGAATTTATGTATTTAGCTTTAACTATCATTTAAAGCGGTTGTAAACCACTGGTTGGGTGTTTTTTTTTTTTTTTGGACCTGCAAGGTAAAGGCATAATGTGCTAGTATGCTTCACATACTAGCACATTATGGGAAACTTACCTGAAAACGAAGCCCTCCAGCAATGCAATCCGAGTCCATGGACTCCGGCTGTGTGACAGGCCAGGGCCGCGGTGTCACTCCCGCGCATGCGCGGGGGAGCCGTCATTCACTGCACATGTATCTGAAGGACTGGTACGGGTGGCCGTTCCTTCAGAGCGCATGCGCCGTTGACATCATCGGCTGCATGTAATGTAAATATCTCCTAAACAATACACGTTTAGAAGGTATTTACAGTGCCTATAGGTAAGCCTTATTATAGGCTTACCTATAGGTACAAATTATGCCTTTGAGGTTACTTGATCTTTAAAATCCACTTCCCCGTATGTGACATATGAATCAAACATGTTGTTGAATATAGATTGATTATTCCTATCAGAAGAAACTGATTGGAAAATAAATCTATCATTTATTGAAGCATGTATGGACACCATTAGTGAGATCAGAAGATGCGGGAAATCACCTTCACCAGATGTACTTGTTGAGTCATGGTCTAACTAAGAGCATGTCCTTCATGCACAGTAACAACAGTAATAAAAGCTGCTGTAGTAGGTATGTGCAGGCTTAATAACAGACACCATGAGATGCCCTAAGATGCCTACAGGGGTCCCCGGGTTACAAACAAATTAGGGACTGTAGGTTTGTTCTTAAGTTGAATCTGTTTCTAAGTCGGACAGGTACATTTTTTAAGTGTAGCTCCAGACAAAAAACTATTTTTAAGCTTTTTGGATAGCATATGGAAGGGTTAACACCCCTGTAACATTTGTTTTGCTGTGTGTGCTCCTGTTCAGAAGATTTCACCTCACTTTCTGTTCCAATGACAACTGGATTTTGAAAATTTTGGGTTGTTGTGGAAACAAGCCTTGGTGATAAAGCATCAGTGGAGGTACCTTTTCCCCATAATAGCTCTTACAGGAGTGAATTTCCCTTCCTAGGGTAGATTTGCTCTTACTTCCTGTTGTCTCCCTCCGTTTGTAAGTAGGAGTTGTTTGTAAGTCGGATGTTTGTAACTAGGGGACCCCCTGTACTCCTATTGTTATCCAGTGGTATGATGATAGTAATGGGAGGTGAATTTGGCACTATAGTATACTAGGCATTCAGTATCTAGGAGTCATGCTGTGCAAGCAGAAGAATATGCTAGGGCTGGAGACATTTGTCCCCTGATCCAATACTAATAAAATTTGTTGAGCAGGTGGCCCTAAGTGGAGATACTTCACCATTTTTGAACATCAACCAGAGTGGGACCCACAGTCAGTGACACATGCTGGCTGGGCAATTCTTCTGGCTCTGTCTCTGCAATGTCATGTGACTGAATACTGGGAGTTACAATGAAAGCTCTGGAAGATGTTAAAGGTGTGTAATTTAGGAATACCCAACTTCCATTAGGTCCATTTATTCATAGGACACTATGAGTGGTACAATTTCTTTAGAACAAAGAAATATGTCCCCCCCCCCCCTACAGGAACTACTCCGTAGACCCAGGTAAAACCTTTTTTAAATTCTGAATAAAGCCTTTTATTAGTTGGTTTTTTGCTGATTTGGACTTCATTGGAGAGCTTTCCTATCACTTCATGTCCTTCTGACCCTTATCACCCGCAGAGGAAATGAGGGGAAATTATCTTCAATGGGCACACGGCACAGACCAAGCTTTTGGTCACTTCCTGTAACAACCAATGATGTCACTGGGCCTCACTTTGGGATTCTGGGAAAGCTGAGGACCCCCAAATCTTAAAATATGATGCTCCTCACTGCCAAGAAGCATGTTTTTGCAAGATTTGGAATCTTTAGCTTTCCCAGAAACCCATGCTGAGGTCTAGTGATGTCACCCTCGCCTAGGTGCAACAAGAGAGAGCTAAATGTAAACTAAGAATATTTTTTATATAGTTAACAAAGCATGTTTACATGGGAAAAGTGGACAACAAAAAAAAAGAAAAAGAAGAAACCAATTTCATGCAAGGCCTACTTTAACTATATGATGAACCCGCCCCTTCCCAAGAGCTGGTATTGTCATCATGTCATGTCATCAATCATCCATCATCCATGATTTCTCCAACCTCCAATCTACGCAGTTCATTTTCAACATCCTGTTGCCTTTATAGGATGATTGTACTGAAAGAGAAAGAAATTGCTGTTCAAAAAAGGTTGATTGTCGTAAAAGAATTTGGAAAAATGTACTGCCCAATTGCCGCCTAGTTTCAGGAAAAGAAATAAGCAATCAGTGTTATCAGCGGGCATTTGAAAAAAAAAGCAACAATATTAACATTGTTTTTACACTGGTATCTTAATTTTATTATTCCCGTTATAATATGCAGACCAAATGGAAAGCCAGTCCACAGTCTGTCAGTTTGACAACAGACTTTCCAATGAAATGAATGAAGTCCATGTCATGAATGCATTGGGACTGCTCTCCAGAATTTTTAAAAGTTTGGGAGAGAGAGGCTTTGAGTCACCCAGTAGACATAAAATGGCAACTACTCAAGTCAAATCACAATCTAGCACAAGAAAAGGTGCACATCGGCAGTGCAGTTGACAGAACAATGTAAAAACTCCCCAGCAAGTTAAAAACAGAGGTCTTTGTTGCATATGTTGTGGTAACATTTTAAACTACCTAAGATCCTAACAATAGACATATACAGAACTGTGCAAATGTTTCAGGCAGGTGTGAAGAAATGTAGTAAAGTAAGAATGCTTCCAAGAATATATACTTTAATTGTTTTTTTTTTAATCAATTTACAAATTGCAATGTAGCCAAACAAAAGATAAATCGAAATCAAACTAATACTTGGTGTGACCACCCTTTGGCTTCAGACCAGCATCAGTTCTTACACTTGTACACTTGTACAGTGTCAGGGATTTAGTAGGATTAGAATATGTTATATAATTAACCAATTATACCAAGCAAGTGCTAATGATCATCAATCAATCATTAACTGTGAAACATCACTGTAGGAGGCTGAAAAATAGGTGGGGAACAGCCAAACTCTTCTACTAAGGTGAGGTTGTTAAGGACCCCTTCAGATCCGCTCTACAGCCGAATGACAGCTACAGCGCGGATCTGCTTTGCTGGGAGGCCATCAATAGACGTCCTCCCTTTGCATGCTCTCAACGCCTCCCTGAAGGGCGCGCGCATGCTGTTATCACCTGAGTCAATGAGACTTGGGTGATCACAGATCGGAGTAAGGGGTCGATCCCAACCCCTTACCACGTGATCAACTGTCAGCCAATGACAGCTAATCACATGATGTAAACAGAAGATCGTTAATAATTATTTTTTCTTCTGACGCTAACAGCGTGAGGAGAAAAAAAGGCCAATGACCGGCATCTGTTGATGGGACATCGGTCCCGAAGAGGAGAAGGCGAAGCCGCCTCATATGTGCCCACCAGTACCGCCTGCGAGTGCCACGAATTAGTGCCCACAGTGCCCACCAATCAGTGCCCACCAGTACATAAGTGCCAGCAATCAGTGCCACCTATCAATGCCCACGAGTGCCACCTATCAATGCCCACCAGTGGTGCCAATCAGTGCCTCATCAGTGCCACCTAGCAGTGCTGCCTATCAGTGTCACCTACCAGTGCCGATCAGTGCCTATCACTGCCACCCATCAGTGCCCATCACTGCCACCCATCAGTGCCAGCTATCAGTGCCACCTATCAGTGCCACCTATTAGTGCCCTTCAGTTATACCTATCAATGCCCTTCTGTGCCACCCATCAGTGCCACCCATCAGTGCCACCAATGCCACCTATCAGTACCCACCAGTGCCGCCTATTAGTGCCCATCAGTGCCGCCTATTAGTGCCCATCAGTGCGGCCGTATCAGTGCCCATCAGTGTCGCCTTATCAGTGCCCATCAATGCAGCCTATCGGTGCCCATCAGTGCAGTCTATCAGTGCCCATCAGTGTAGCCTATCAGTGCCCATCAATGAAGGAGAAAAATTACCTGTTTGCAAAATGTATTAACAAAATATACATTTTTTTTTTTATTCAGTATTTTTTAATTTTTAGTTTAACAAAAAATAAAAAACCCAGAGGTGATCAAATACCGCCAAAAGAAAGCTCTATTTGTGGGAAAAAAATGATAAATATGTCATTTGGGTACAGTGTTGTATGACCGCGCAATTGTCATTCAAAGAGTGACAGCACTAAAAGCTGAAAATTCTTCTGGGCAGGAGGGGGTTTAGTTGCCCAGTAAGCAAGTGGTTAATGTCACAGGTCATACACCATGGCAAGACTGAGCACAGAAACAAGACACAAGGTAGTTATACTGCATCAGCAAGGTCTTTCCCAGGCGAACATTTCAAAGGAGACTGAGGTTTCAAGTGTGTTGTTCAAGCTCTTTTAAAGATCCGCAAAGAAAACGGGCAACGCTGAGGACCGTAGACATAATCTTTACCAAGTAACTATAGACCTGTTAGTTTAACTTCTATAGTCGGGAAGATACTGGAGAGTTTAATAAAAGACGACACTGGTTCTTGCTGGAAAAAAATATTTTAAGCAACAGACAGCATGGATTCATGAAAGACAGAAGTTGTCAAACAAACCTGATTTCTTTTTATGAGGAGGTAAGTACAGAGGGGTGGCTGTGGACGTGGTATACCTGGATTTTGCAAAAGTGTTTGACACAGTTCCCCACACAAAGCTCATGTGTAAGGTAAAGTCTACAGGCTTGGAAAGATCAATTTGTAAATGGATAGAAAACTGGCTAAAAGACAGAATTCAGAGAGTAGTGGTAAATGATTCTTATGCCCAGTACACACGATCGGAAATGCCGCCAGCAGAACTCCGATGAGAGGTTTTGGTCAGAAAATGCAACCGTGTGTATGCTCCATCGGACTTTTGCTGGCGGAATTCCAGCCAGCAAAAGATTGAGAGTAGGTTCTCTATTTTTCGGTCGGAAAAAGTTCCCATCCGAAAATGCGATCGTCTGTATGCAATTCCGATGCGCAAAAAATCATGCATGCTCAGAATCAAGTATGAGACGGAAGCGCTCGGACTTGTAAAACTAGCGTTCGTAATGGAGATAGCACATTCGTCACGCTGCAAATTATTGGATCCTTTAATGCAGCCCATTCTTTTGTTCTTTATAATGCTAGGATAATGAAGTTGTTTTGCTGCTGATATTCACACAGAGTTATGACAAACTGATTTCTTTATTATTTCTCGTGATCTCATGAATATTTTTTTTTTTGTTTTTAAAGCCAAATCTCCATAATAATGTTTAGAATTATTTTTTAGGGTCATATTTTTTTATTTTTAATCAAGATCTCCTGTTTTTTGGATTATTTTTAAACTAGTTTCTAGTGATCTCCATAATTTTTTTTTCTTTGGTGTGTCAAGTTTCCACAACAACATTATTATCTTGAGTTTTTATAAAGCTCAAGGAGGTTGGTTTGCCTTGGTGTCCCTTGTTAATTTGACATTGTATTTTTGAAATGTACCTGCCTACTCACAAACAAAACTGTCCTTTTTGAAGAAAAACACATAGGCAAGTATTTTCATATAAAAATCTCCATTTATTCTGTCTCATATTAACAAAATAAAGAGGAAGGCAACACTGGAGAAACTGCTTGAATTTGCGAAGCCTTTGGCCCCCAGGATTGCAGAGGGCGTCCCTTGCGGCTAATTGCAGCGTAACCCTGGGAATGAGACAGGGGGTACGGTGCCCAAAGGTGCATGGGTTGCCTGAGAGTTATTGCTGGGTAGCTGGTGGCAGGGAGCTGCAAGGGTGCGCTGGTGAGGTTGATAGGCCAACCGTGCGAGAAGAGATCCCAGGTATGGAGCCGTGGAGCAACCAGGAACGGAGTCAGAGCCAGGCCAAAGGTCATACACAACAGGAATCAGTCCGAGATAAGGTACAGCAGGATAATCAGGAAAGGAGTCGGTAGCCAAGCCAGGGGTCAAACACGAGAGGATGATCAAGGTACAGATGCGGAGTGGGAGAGTAGTCAGGTCCAAGCCGGGGTCAATGCAGGCGGGAGACAGGAGTAGTCAGGCAAGCCAGGTGGTAACAGGAAGCAGGTATAATAACAGGCACAGGAGACACAGGAAGCTGACGATAATCCAGCGACCAGCATATACCAGCAGCAGGCTTAAATAGACCAAAGGGAGCCAATAATTACTGCGATGTTGCGCGCATGTGCATTAGTGCGCGCGTTAGCGCGCGCATCTGCACACTCCCGCTCTGGTGCACCTGTGTGCGTCCGTCTTTGTGCGCCTACCTGTGCACATGTGCACAGGGATTCGCCCGACGCCACCATGATGGATACTGGCAGAATTACCCGTCCTACGACTGTTACCCTGACAGGTGGACTTGTGGCAGGAGGAGGAGGAGGATGGGCGAGCGCACATAAGTGCATGTTCTCACTAATTTGGCCCCTCAACCCCTTCCGAAGGGTGTGAAAAATTAGATTCTCACATATGAAGTGTTGGCCCTCCTCCATTTGCTGCAATTTGGCAGCTACATAGCAGCCATAGGCCTCTTCAGCATCGGGGGGTGTTTTCAGGGCCGCATTAGCCTCCTTAATGAGGCCCAGTACTGCCTCCTCCATGTTACTCCCCTTCCTGGCCCTTTTTGTTGTAAGGCGGAGGGGTGGCATCTGGGATTGGGTGAGCCTACAGGGCCCCGCCACCTCCTGGCTGACACTTACCCCCGCCTCCTCCTGTGTGCCACATTCCAGAGCCTCGTCCTGGCTGAGGTCTTCCTGTGTATGAAAAAGGAACATAGTTTTAGTTTTTGGTTCATCAATCACACACAATTTTCAGCTCATGACTGTTGCAAATTGAATGTTAACAAATAGAAAAGACTATCATTCTGAGCCCAGCATTTTTCATTCTTGTCACAATCATTTTTGGCCGCTACTGTCTATTGATATGTAAAACACTTTTTGTTAAATCATTCATTTATTATCAATAATAACATCTAGTTAACAACAATAATTTTTGGACAAGAAATATGTTAAAAAATACTATACCTAGCTCCAGCTGGGCTCCTCCACTTCTTCCAGGATGGAAGGGCCAGGTTGGTCCTCGGAAGCCTCAGCTGGGGTTGAGGGAAGGGTGGATGGAAGTGTAGAAAGTGATTCCATGGCTTCCATCTGGTCTTCCAGAAACTGCATCCTGTTGTAGTACAACAGCCTGGGTACATGCACATCCTCTACTGCTGCTCCTGATTTCATGGAAGCCTGGACCTTATTAAGCTCTTTCCTTGTTTCTCAAGTTACCAATTTTCTTCTCCACAAACTTGATATCTATGTCAGGGACCTGCGTCTTTACAAATTGCAGCAGTTTCTCCAGCGATGCCTTCCTAGTTGGTTTATTGCGATATAAGGGGTTTTTAACCTCCCATAAATTTCTCATATCCCTGTATCTGTCTATGAACTGGCCCATAAATTCCGGGTCTTTGAATTGTTTCATATTTGCTGCAAGATAAAACACAAGACAAAAACACTAATATCAGGCTAAACTCTCCTAATCTTATCCCAATATAGGCCTCTGATCTAGAATCAGTATAGGCCACTGATGTCCCAAGTTATAACGTTCAACGCTTCCAGTCCTCCTTCCTTCTTACACAGAACATAGGTAAGACACACGCATGTTAGCTTTATATACACTGCGCATGCGTGAAACTTCGCCGGCGTCGCCCACCCCTGACGTTCTTTCTAGAATATTTCCCACCCCTTCTCTTTCAGCGCAGTGGGAGATGAACATGGCGGAGACACAGCAGGTGCGTAATAGCAGTAATGAGGAGGAGGAAAGCCCGGAGCCCTAAACATCCCGCTCCTGGAGAAGAAGATTTAAGGCCTCAAATATGGCCTTTGTAGAGATGGTGGAGATGATGGACATCTTGAAGAGGGCAGACTATGATGGGAAGTATGGACCGTACTTAAACCCAAACGTGAGAAAGGCCAGGATCATGACTAAAGTTGTGAAGAGTCTGCACAGGAATTTTGGGGTACAACGATCCAAGGAGCAATTGAGGAAACGCTGGTCAGACCTGAAATTGAGGGAGCAAGATCAGTACAGAAGAATCAAGAAAGTGCTTCTAAAAAGTAAGTAGTTGTTGTGTGTTCCTATTATTATTATTACTTGCATGTTGCTCCATGTGCTTTTCTTTACTGTTGTACAGTTTAAAATGGCTACTTTCAGGCTCGTGGGCAAAGTAATCGTTCGCAGTAAACATTGTTCGTTCGCCAACTAAATATGCTGTTTTGGCAGATACAGGGTTCACTACATTTGGTCATGCTAATTAGTATTTAAAAAAGTTTAGGATTCACCGCCTGGCTGTGTCACCATCACAGGTAAATTGCAACAACCGTCACCAATTATTCACCGGCTGGCAGTATCACCAACACAGGTAGCTACGGACACCCCCTCAATTATGAAGGGATTCTGTACCTTTTTTCAGGATGTGTATTCCTCAAAGGTGAACTATTCCGAAGCCGCCTTAACTGTGTTCTTAGATGGAATCCCACTACCGACAATACAGGGGGAGGACAAAAAACTGCTAAATGCACCTCTAGCTCTGGAGGAATTGCAACTTGCCCTAGCAACATTCCCTAATTCTAAGGCCCCGGGAAATGATGGTCTCCCAATTGAGATGTACAAGAAATTTGGAGACATACCCCTACCGGAGTTGCTACATACCATCACGGAAGCACATGCTAATGACTCCTTACCAAACTCCATGTACAAGGCAGTGGTAGTGGTCCTGTTGAAGACCAGGAAGGATCCGAACCATACAGGCCCATATCACTTTTAAATATTGATCTAAAATTGATTACTAAAGTCCTCACTACACGGTTGTCCAAGGTGGTGACAAAAATAGTACACCCGGATCAATCAGGATTTATACCTAATAGGTCCACAGTGCACAATCTTCGCAGATTATATATAAACATGCAGATTCCAACAGATGATCAGGGTCAAAGAGCTATCCTTTCATTAGACGCAGCTAAGGCATTCAATAGTGTAGAATGGGATTACCTTTGGAGGGTGCTAGAGAAATTAAACTTAGAGAAGACATTTATTTCTTGGATTAAACTACTATATAGGGCACTGAAAGCTTGCATTAGAATTAATAACACGCTGTCTCCCTTCTTTGATCTACACCGGGGAACAAGACAGGGCTGCGCGCTATCTCAGTTACTCTTTGCTCTGGCCATAGAGCCCCTGGCTGCTGCTGTCAGAGGGAACCCGGCTATATGTGGCTTTAAAAGGAAAGATTTGGAAGATAAAATAGCTCTGTACGCGGACGATGTGCTAATTTTTTTGGGCGACACATCTGCCTCTTTAACAAATCTCATGGAGTTAATCTGTAAATTTGGATCCTACTCGGTGTTCAAGATAAACTGGGACAAATCCACATTGTTACCACTTGATCCCCTTGTATCGCCTCTTCCCTCAGTAGCAGACCAGATCAGGGTGGTAGATACATTCCGGTATTTAGGCATAGTTATTCATCCCAACCTAGAACTATATATTAAACTTAATGTAAATCCCCTGATTCAAAAACTCCAGGAAAAAGCAGCTAGTTGGATTAAACCCCCCCTCTCAGTGGTGGGTTGATGTAATCTGATAAAGATGATCTGGGGTCCACAACTCTTGTATGCGCCCCACAATGCCCCCATCTGGATTCCTATCCATGTTTTCAAAAAATGCAACATCATATTCCGCTCCTTGATATGGAGGAAACAGGTGCCACGTATTAAATTGGAAACATTACAGGAGGTGAAGGACTCGGGCGGGCTGGCAGTCCCGAACCCATACTATTACTTCATAGCGGCACAATTGCAGCACCTAACTGGATGGCAGCACCCCGGGTCCTCTGACCCCACAAGCAGTATCATACGCACTCTGCTCTCAAGCAGGGGCCTTGTGGAGTGCATGGAAGCGGGAGAATTCCGAAAAATACCTGAATACCAAACTATGGTGCTTATAGATAAAATATGGAACAAGGCCAAACAACCATTCAATATGAAGGATACTCTGAATGGTCTCATATCTGAAACAATAGCAACTTTCCCAAACTGTGTAAATTGCCATCTACATATCTCAAAAGACTACACTCAATGTTACTAAGGTTCATATGGAAAGGGAAAACACCACGTTTAAAATACACTCAATTAATTAACACGAAAAGTAAAGGGGGTTGGGGAGCACCAGATATTCGTAAATACTATGAAGCCATTACTCTTGCAAGAGTGGTTGAATGGGTTAAAAATAAAGATAAACACTGGGTAGAAATCGAGAACAAAATTAATAATATAAAACTGCACGAAATTATATGGAGTCCACCAAAATTTAGAAAATATAATATTGAAGTACACGAAATCACTAGACATGCACTTAAAACATGGGACACATTGCACAAAAGGGAACATTGGGAATATAATTCACTCTTAATGTCATTAAAAGATATGGACTACTTCCCACCTGGGAAGGAGGAGTGGTTCGGTAAATGGCTTTTGGAGGAGAATATACAACTGAAAGATGTAATGGACCGGGGTAGAATATGCCCGATGCGGGAGCTTATGAATAGAAGAGATAAGTTAATTATTAACCCATGGCGTTGCAGTCAACTAAAACATTTCATCGAATCTTTACCCCAACCAATCAGAACAATAAAAAATCTACTCCCGCTAGAGAAATTATGCATAGTCACAGATGAAAAAGGTGGTTTTTCCCGGATATATAAAATATTGCTTGAATTGAGAAGGCTAAATACTCCGGCCTTTATAGGAAAATGGGAAAAGGAGTTAGGAAATACCCTATCAGAGACAGAAGTAGCGACGATGTGGAAGAGATTTTCGGCCACATCGGTTAATAGTAAAGTTTTAGAACTAAATTATAAATGTATGACAAGAATGTTTATGACACCGGATAAGATGCATAAAATTGAGGGGGAAAAATCTCGGCTCTGTTGGAGGGGATGCGGTGAAATAGGGACAATGGCCCACGTATGGTGGTCATGTCCGGAAATAAGACTCTTCTGGGGAGAGATTAAAAAATACATTAAGGAGATCACACAGTTTGACCTCCCAAAATATTCCTTTTCCATCTACATGATAAACCCACCAAAACTTACCTTAGAACACTTGTACCCCATTTTATAGATGCAGCTAAAAGCCTAATTTCTAAAAACTGGAAGAGGAAAGAAAGACCACCCATGAGGGAATGGTTCAATAAAATAAATGAGATACAGGAACTAGAGTACTTGAGGTTTAGTGAAAGGACAAAAATGGAGGCCTACAAGATAAAGTGGGGAGCCTGGGAAAAATTTAAAAATTCCCCAAGAGCAATTGAGATGTGGACAACTTGAGTAGATGAGGGGTAGATCCTGACAAGGTTTCTGACATAGCTCAAGAAAGGAAGGAAAAAGAGGAAAAGGAGGGGAAAGGAAGAGAGAAAAAAAAAGATGGAGGGAGGGGTGGCCAGGAGGGAGTAATTGGGAAAGCCAGAGAGTGGGGGGAAGAGGTTTGGTCTAGGGATAGGGGGGGGGGGGGGAGGGGAGGGGGGGAAGAAAGTTGGGAAGAAATCAAGGGTAAATAGCTGAACCATATGGTGGGGTGATATTTTCTCTCTTATGTATTATAATGATTCAATCAATGAAACAGACTTCGAGCCACAATGATGTGATGATAAAAGGGAAGTATTTTTGAATATTATTTATTTGAAAAATTCCATTCCCATGGTAAATCTTCTCGCTGATGTGGCAAAAAAAAGAAAAAAAAAAAATACTGTGTAAATTGCAGGGCTTCTCTACGTGGTCTGGAAGCGGGGTGGTATACATCCCGCAGCTATACCAAGGCAGACTTCTACAGGATTTTCAATCCCTGAGGGAGGAATATGGCTTACTAAACGTCTTGTTTTTTCAATATCTACAACTTAGGTATGCCATCTCAGCACAAGCTACACTGTCAACATGGGCATTGATTAGACCCTCAGTGCTCACACAACTAGTAACATCGACGTCTAGGAAAGGACAGATATCATCTATATATGAATCCCTAATAACGCAGGTATCCAAGACTATGTCATTAAAATGCAGGACAAGCTGGGGGGAAGATATAGGCTACATTACAGATGAGGAATGGTCTACTATAATGGAAAATGTACCCAAGGTGTCCCTTTCCTCTTCCCAAAAACTCACACAACTATTCATTATACACCAAACTTACCGTACCCCATATAAATTACATAAATGGCACAGAAGAGATGACCCTTTTTGCCCTCGTTGCAGGATAGATAAGGGTACTCTTATCCACATGCTCTGGAAGTGCCCAAAATTGCAAAGGTACTGGTCTGAAGTAATCACCTCTATTAACAAAATATGGAATCTCACATTTGCAGTTGACCCCAAGCTGTGTCTGCTGGGATGGTTAGACGAGGAACTATATACACCACACACTTACATAGCCATTCTCAGACTATTGTTTATTGCCAGAAAACTTATAGCTAGTCGCAGCCGACACACACAGAATGGGTTAGTACCATAAATGACACCCTATTGAGGGAAAAGTTGACATACCAACACAGAGGTAGCCCAACAAAATTTGAAAATATATGGGATCCATGGTTGGAGGTACCTGGTTTAGCCCCCTTCCAACGGGTCCAGAACAGAGTACTTGGTGGCAGGACATAGACACCCACCCCCTCTTATGAGGAAGGAGGCTATTTACACTAGGTGGGTAAAGGGTGAGATGGTGACATAGAGACTCAGAAAGTGGATCAATCTGAAATAATATTCTTGATGAGTGACGTGACGAGTTATATGGTTTACTTATATAAGATTGTTGATGGAAGAACACTGGAAACTCCCTCCCACTGTTTAGGGGGGGGAGGTACCTCTACACCGACCGATTGTCCTTATTAGGACTGGGAGCGGAGTGGGGGTACAGAACACTAAAAGGACACGCTTACTAAAAGAGGAAATATACAAAATGGTAGATACTGGTATGTACATGTAGAGATTTGTCTTCTTGAATTGACTGTAATTTCGCATATAAAATAACGAAGCAGGAGAAGCAAATCTGATCGGCTGTACAATTAGATAATAATATATGTCCTTTGCAATGCTGTTTGATGTATGTTTTTGTTTTGGTTTAATGGAAGAAATTTTTTTCTCTCTTCCTATGTTTTATAAATAAAAAAAAATCTGATTTAAAAAAAAAGAAGTTTAGGACATTGTTGTTTAGATGTGTTTGTAACTAGAATGAAATGCAAACTTGATTCAGTGTAATGTAAGGAGAGGACACTCAGCAGCTGTTTACACATCTGGACTCAGGAGCACTAGTGTGGGACACAAGAACAAACTTTTTAGGGTGTCCTACACAGGTGCTCCAGTGGATACTTGGGGTGTCTCCATGTGTGAAACTTGTCCAAACAAGGTAAGTATTCTAGCTTTGTTAAGGGAATAAATCATGTATTCAGCTTGGAACTCTGCCTAAACAGACAATTGTACCCCACTTCCAAGCAGTTTCACATTCATATTTCTGGCCACAAATATCGCGTGCTAAGTATACCTTTTGTTTCATTCTCATAGGGGAGAAAAGACTCGGGATGTCTGAGACACCAGGGTCCACCCACCTACTAAAGAAGGGGAACTCAGCACACAACCTCAGGATGTGGAGGAAGGAGAGGTAGTTGAAATAGTGACCACAACAGGTGAGTGTCTAACACCACAGATTCAGGTAATAGATGCATGCCTGCATATTTATAATACATGGTGTGTATTTTTCTTTTAGGTGATGTGCATGTTTTGGAAAAACAATCTACTCATTTCACCACTGACAGTGCACAAAGGCTAATCCAGGAGATAATGTTTTGTAGTCGGGATTTAGACTTCATAAAGGAAAAAAACCAAGGAGTTTGAACAAAGAATGAAGAACATGATTGATGTACTAGGAAGAATCTAAATCCAAAAAATTACAACTTTTTTTTAAAATAGCATTTAACTAAAGTTTTAATATAGTTTAAAAGTCAACTTTGGAAGATGCACACAGTGTGTCAACATGTGCTATCTGCCATCAGGGTATATCAATGTATGCGTTTTGTGGGTGCAACCCCTTCCTCGCAACTCTAGTAAGTTAGAGGAAGGGGTTGCAACCCCAAAACACATCCATTGATCCCCCATGATGGGAGATAGCACATGTTGACATTAGGCATGGGATCAGGAGGGAAATCCCCATTTTGACTCCCAATTTGTGTGCATCTTCTAAATTTGGCTTTTACAGGGGTGACATCACCCCATCTAATGAAGGCAATATCAACACATTTTTAACACTATAATGTCTGATATTACCTTCAGTTTTTCAATGTTGAACTTTGTAAGTTCTTTAGTTGTGTATGTTATGTTTTGAAACATGCCTGTTTATGTAAAAAAAAAATTTTTCAAGGTAAAAATTTATAAAACCAAGATGTTATTTTTTTACCAAAAAAGGTTTTACAACGCACATGTGCATGTGCACAGAGTAAAAGGTTTTATACTGAACAATAATGGAAAAACCACTTGGCACTACAAGTGCACTATGAGAAGCTAGGAGACAGATAAAAAAAACACAAGCAGTAAATCAAATTCAAGAATTTATCATATCAATTTGCTGGCATAGCAATGGCCCCCTACCCATAAAATAATCAACATATTTTTGACGCACTTCACGGGCGCTTTGGGGGGGCAAGCCAGGATGGCCAGCTTCCAAGGCCGTCAGTGTTGTTTCATGAAGTCCGGCCTCAGGTCCAACTGAGGCAACATAATTGGAAGCATTTCACTTTAAAAAGTTGTGCAGTATGCAGCATGATAACACGATGTGGTTAAGTTTGTACTCCGCCATATTTATTGCCGTTAGAAATAGGTGGAACCGGCTGGCCATTATCCCAAAGGTATTCTCCACGACTCTTCTGGCTCTGACCAGCCGGAAATTAAAAACCCTCTTCTCCGGGGTGAGGGTCCTCTGGGGAAAAAGCCTCATCATGTGATCACCCAGACCAAATGCTTCATCAGCGATAAAAAGAAATCCTTCGTCCTTCGACGTTCTCTTCCACAGGTGGCAATCCCAAGCCACCACTCTAGAGACGTCGATAGAACTCGGTCTGGGCAAACACTCCACCCTCCGACATCCGCCCATTCTTCCCCACGTCCACATAGAGAAACCCGTATGTCGCCGAGATCACCGTCATCAACACGATACTATTGAAACCCTTATAATTAAAATAGTATGCCCCCGAATAGGGTGGTGGGACAATGTGGACATGTTTTCCATCGATTGGCCCTCCACAGTTGGGAAAGTCCCAACGCTCGGCAAACAGTCTGCCATTCCTGTGGCGTTGAAGGAAACTGTGGAGTCAAACCAGAAAAAAACAAATTAGTACTTTTGCACATAACATTGCAAGCAGATTAGACACAAACATTCTTGGCCAACATCAGTATAACATTTATTTTAAGGAGTATTTAAAGACAAAAAGATAAGGTACACTTATCAGATTCCTCACCCCCTCTGATGGCCCATTGAAAAAATGGGGGGGGTTCTAAATGAGTTTAGGAGCCAAAAAAAAGCCTCTTGCACTCTGCCTGAATTTAAGGACAACAATAACTTTTGGACACATTTTAGGGGGTGTTTAGGGTAAAGCACTACTATGGAGCTGACAAAATACATTGTTAAGTGATTAAGCTAGGTCTGTATGGGCCCAGGATAGCATGCTGGGGAGGTTAGCGAAGGCAAATATGCATGAAGGACAAAAAAGGAGCATTAAAAGCTTACAGCATGCATGAGGGCAAAGGGGACATTAACAGCATATTACAATCATGGTAATTAGGGAATGATGAAAGAAATACAAAACATCAGCATACATTAAATACATAGAATGTGATGTTAAAGGAGAAAACTTACCCTAATATAGTCCTTCTGCAGGACCTAAATGATGGCAGAACAGGTCTCTGGAATAATGATCCCCAGAACCTGGAGGGAGATGCCTGTAGAGAACTTGAGGTCCTGCAGACTTCTCCCTGTCGCTAAGTACCGCAACGTGGCGACTAGCCTCTGCTCGGGAGTGATGGCTTGCCGCATGCAGGTGTCCTGCTTCATAAAAAAAGGGGACAGCAAAGCCAACAGACGGTGAAAAACGAGGTCCGTCATCCGGAGAAAATTCCTGAAATCATAAGGGTTATTCTCCTGGATCTCACGCAGCAAAGGCATATGAGAGAATTGGTCACGCTGGAGCAACCAATTCTTGGACCATGAACTCCTCCCCACCGCATAGCACGAACTCTATGACGAGTACGTACCCGCAACATGGCTTCAAAACGGTCGACTGGTCAGAACGAACTAACAGAAGGCACTGAAGAACAGCAAGGCCTGTGAAGAGCGAGCTGAAAATCAGAAATGAGCGGACAAGAATGCACTGAAAAACAGAAACGAACTGACTACACACACTGAAAACCAGATACAAAGCCACAAGTACAAACTGAACAGCAGTAACGGACGGAAAAGCATGAAAGCTGAAAAGCGCAAATCGTCTCTCACCAAACTTCTACTAACACGAGATTAGCAGAAGGAGCCCAAAGGGTGGCGCACTGGCTATTGAACATCCTTTTTCTAGTCCCGTCGTACATGTTGTACGTCACCGCGTTCTTGATGATCAGAATATGGTGTGACTGTGTGTATGTAAAACAAGCTTGAATGGAATCCCGTCGCAAAAGCCATCATACCTTTTTCCGACCAAAATTCTGATCATGTGTACGCGGCATTACTCTGAATGGTCTAAGGTTATCAGAGGTGTACCCCAAGGTTCAGTGTTGGAATCCTTACTTTTTACTCACTTTTTACAAAAGTGAGTACACCCCTCACATTTTTGTAAATATTTTATTATATCTTTTAATGTGACAACACTGAAGAAATGACACTTTGCTACAATGTAAAGTAGTGAGTGTACAGCTTGTATAACAGTGTAAATTTGCTGTCCCCTCAAAATAACTCACAGCCATTAATGTCTAAACCGCTGATAACAAAAGGGGATATTAAGAGAGGTATGGACTCCAGAGAGAGATATAATTTTGCCCCTGTACAAATCATTAGTAAGACCTCATCTGGAATATGCAGTTCAGTTTTGGGCACCAGTTCTCAAAAAGGATATCAGGGGAACCGGAGAAAGTGCAGAGAAGGGCAACCAAACAGATAAGAGGCATGGAGGAGCTCAGCTATGAGGAAATATTAGAGGAACTGAATCTATTCCCTCTTGAGAAGAGTAGATTAAGGGGGGATATGATCAACATGTACATATACATAAGTGGTCCATATAGTGAACTTGGTGTTGAGTTATTTACTTTAAGGTCATCACAGAGGACAATAGGGCACTCTTTACGTCTAGAGGAAAAAAGATTTCATCTCCAAATACGGAAAGGCTTCTTCACAGTAAGAGCTGTGAAAATGTGGAATAGACTCCCTCCAGAGGTGGTTCTGGCCAGCTCAGTAGATTGCTTTAAAAAAGGCCTGGATTCTTTCCTAAATGTACATAATATAAATGGGTACTCACCTTTATAGGTAAACTTGATCCAGGGAAAATCCAATTGCCTGTCGGGGGATTAGGAAGGAATTTTTTCCCCTGCTGTAGCAAATTGGAACATGCTTTTCTGGGGTTTTTTGCCTTCCTCTGGATCAACTGTGGGTGAAGTAATGTGTATATGGGATTGTATTTTTTTTTTTCGGTTGAACTAGATGGATTTGTGTTTCTTTTCAACCTACTTATGTACCGGTAACTTTATACCTATGCAGTGGTCGGCCAAGGAAACCTAATGCAGCTGATGAAAGACACATCATGCTTACTTCCCTTCAATATTGGAATATGTCCAACAGTGCCATCAGCACAAAACTGGTGGAAAGCAGTAGCAGGATGTGGTCTTTGTGGCAGAATTGTGACCAAAAAGCCATACCCCTGTCGTGGAAAAAAGGTTAAGCGACTTAACTATGCACGAGAACATAGGACCTGGGGTGCAGAAAAATGGCAGCAGGTGCTCTGGACTGATGAGTCAAAATCTGAAATATTTGACTGTAGCAGGAGACAGTTTGTTTGCCGAAGGGCTGGAGAGCGGTATAATAATAAAAGTCTGCAGGCAACAGTGAAACATAGTGGAGGCTCCTTACAAGTTTTGGGTTGGATTTCTGCACATGGAGTTGGAGATTTGGTCAGAATAAATGGTGTCCTCAATACTGAGAAATACTGGCAGATACAGTACCTATCAATCATGCTATACTATCAGAGAGGCATGTGATTGGCCCCAAATTTATTCTGCAGCAGGTCAACAACCCCAAATATGCAGCCAATATCATTAGGAACTATCTTCAGCGCAAAGAAGAATAAGGAGTCCTGGAAGTAATTTTTTGGCCCCAGGGGAGGGCTGGCAGCCTTAAGTGTGGGGGGCAATTCCAGCCAAGTGGCCCACTGACCCACAGGTCAGGGGCCAGCAGGACCCACAGGTCCATGGCCAGCAGGACCCACAGGCCTGTGGCTTGCTCCCAGCAGGACCTACATGCCATTGTCATCTCCCAGCAGGACTTACAGGTCAGCCACAGCCAGCAGGACACATAGGCCATGGCCAGCAGGACCCACAGGCCTGCTGTGTATTCTTATATTCTTGAATAGGTTAGGAATTAGTGTGACATTTCAGGTGCTACATAAATGTAATCCAGATACACATTATATCTTATTAAAAATCATTCTTTTTAGAAGATATAATGTGTATGCGGATTACATCTATGTAGCACCTGAAAGGTCACAATAATTCCTAACCTATTCAAGAATTTTACTTTCACTTTCAATAAACCTGCACTGAAAAGTACAGAGCAGGTTCACATCACAGTATGCAGGGCAGTGGAGACTTATGCCGCGTACACACGACCGGACTTTCCGAATAAACTCTGATGGTATTTTCGACAGAGTTCCGACGGAGTTCCGCTGAAACGGACTTACCTGCACACGATCACACCAAAGTCCGATCGTTTAGAACGCGATGACGTACGACGGGACTAAAAAAAGGAAGTTCAATAGCCAGGAGCCAATAGCTCCCCTGAGTAGTTTTTGGCCTGTTGGAACAGCATAGGAACTGATTCCGTCGGAAAGATTTGAAACATGTTCTATTTCTAGGTCCGTCAGAGTTTTTGAAAAGAAAAAGTCCGATGAAGCCCACACATGATCGGAATGTCCGACGGAATGATTCCTTTCCTACCTTTTCTGCTGGAAAGTCCGGTCGTGTGTACGTATAACAGTAGCAGAGGATCCAGCCTCCCATCTGTGCTGTACACATCTTCACTCTGCCCTGGAGGAGGTCTCTGCTGTGTGCTGGGCGGAATCCAATGATCAATGCTGCAGTGTGAGGTTTTTCCTGCCCCACCCACATATGCTGTCGCTGGGACTATACCAGCTCCAATCTGTGGGGGGACTCAGGAACTCAAGAAGGAAGCCTGGAAAGGGGTGTATCTGCTGCCACAGAGCAACGAGCAGGGGCGCATAATCTTTTTTTATGGGCAGGCAACAGGGGCTTACAAGTCTTACAACTAGATTCTGTGGGCAGATTTCCCTGCTCACAACCTGGCGCCCCCTCCAACCCCTTGTACTGGCCCTGCTTGCAGCCATCCAGTGCCCAGCCCAAGCCAGTGAGTCACGCCCCGCCTCTGCCTGCCTCTGAAGACTCCATCTCTGGATGTTGTAGTTTCCGGCTGCTGCGCGCTGCTGCTTAGTTCTCTCCACCCATCACCACCAGGAACTTGAGCGCGGTCTGGACTACAACTCCCAGAATGCAGCACGGAGCAACACAGCCAATCGGTGGTCACCCAGGTTCGACCTCCTGCATAAAAAAAATTTCATCAGACGGCGGCCATTTTGAATATAAGTAAGGCGTAGAAGTGTCCATCCTGCCCCCCCGGCCCAGCCCGTTCCTGTTTGGCCGCCACAGAGCCCTGATCTCAACATCACCGGGTCTATCTGGGTTTACATGAAGAGACAGAAGGATATGAGGCAGCCTACATCCACAGAGGATCAGTTAGTTTTCCAAGACTCCTGCCGAGTTCCCTCAAAAACTGTGTGCAAGTGTACCTAGAGGAATTGATGCTGTTTTGAAGGTAAAGGGTGGTCACACCAAATATTAATTTGATTTGGATTTCACTTCTGTTCATTTACTTTCCATTTTTGTAATTGATCAAAATAAATTGTTACCATTATTATTTCTGAAAGCATTCTTCGTTTACAACATTCTTTCACATCTGCTTAAAACTTAAAATCTGCTTAAAACTTTTGCACAGTAGTGTATTTAGCAATGCATATATTGAACACACTATGGCCCTTCCTTTTTAAAGGTACAGCAACACATGAGAAGCCCAGATTTGCTCAGTGTTAGACATGTGCGATTAGTTTTGTACGAATTTCCGTAAGTTCGTACATTCGGGAGGATCCGAAATACGAATTGCTATGCTTCCGAATTTTGTACAAAATACGACATTTTGTTTACGAATTTCGGATCCAAATTCCTAATGAACATTCGTAATTGTTACGAAAAGTTAACGAACATAAAAGTTAAAAACCCAGTAAGTCAGCACAGCACAGGGATGGTGGGAGCCCCTCATAATGATAAATTCATCATAACAAACGTTCGTAATTGTTACGAAAAGTTAACGAACCGTACGAAATTTCGGACACGAATTACGAAATATGAATTAATTCTAATACGAAACGGAACGAAACAAAGCAAATTTATTGACGGCGCACATGTCTACTCAGTCTTAGCTGAGGACCCCCCAGTGTGTGTCTGTGCCAAATTCAACAAAGCAAAAATGGCATCCACATTCAAATCAATATATGATCTTGCAAAAGGAAAAGCAAATATGGGCTTGGCAATTCATAGAACAATACAAAAAATCCCCAACATGGTTTCCAGTTAGTCTGCACAAAAACCTTATGTATACAAACTGTTTCAATATTGTAGGTTAAAACGTAGGGTTTTTGTTGCATACATTTCCAAATATTGTACAAAAAAAGCCACACTGCCCTGTCAAGGCACCTCAGCAAAGTGTGGTATCTAACTCAAAACTATCCAAGATCCAAACTTGGAACATGTGATACCTATCTTGAAACTATCTGAGGTCCCAACTTGGGACATATACTGTATGTAGCAATAATAATGTAGCAATAATATGACATACTCTCCAGCACTCCAGAAATACAGATATCCAAAATGGTATCACAATACAGTACAAGCATGGGAATGCTCCACTGGTGTTGCCCTCCTCAGATAGGGCCATTCAAAGCCAAAGACAAAGCCATTCACAACTCTGCCCCGAGCTACATCACCAATCTTGTCTCCAAATATCACCCAAATTGTCCTGCTCCACCCTTCTCAAGACCTCCTACTCTCAAGCTCTCTCTTCTCCTCCTCCCATGCTCGTCTGCAGGATTTCTCCAGAGCCTCTCCCATCCTCTGGAACTCACTACCTCCTCCTGTCCGGCTATCCCCTACTCTTGCTACTTTCAGGCGATCCCTAAAAACTCATCTCTTCGGGAAAGCCCATTACATCTCCGACTAACCTTCTACCACTTCCATCAGCTCATTCCCCACAGTTACAACCTTTTGTACCACCTGCCCCACCCTATTAGATTGTAAGCTCTTCTGAGCTCTTCTTAATCCTCTTGTATTTTATTGTTTTATAACTGTATTGTCTCCTTTTTATATTGTAAAGTGCTGCATAAACTGTTGGTGCTATATAAATTCTGTATAATATATGTAACGCAGGGGTTGTGACCAAGTTAACATGCTGAACAATGTGTTGTTTCTTAAGTAAGAGTTTGGCTCCCTCTAGTGTCCTTTTAATGCTAATGTTGTTAGAACTTTTCTTCCAACTCTTAGGCTGGCCATACACTATTCAATTTTCCTGTTCAACTTTCCTTTAGATTTACCAAAACCATATAATAGGAGGTCAAACCTAAACACTTTCAATTTGGATGCAATCAGGTAGGCCCTTGTACTACATAGTTGAAGGTAAATCTAAAGAAAATTGAACAGGAAAATTGTATGGTGTATGGCCAGCTTAAAGAAACAGCGCAGCAAAGCATTAGGGGAGATGTAGTCTAATGAGGGAGTGACTTATGTTTAATTCAGTCTGGGAACTACTGACCCACAATGCCTAGTTCACTGACCCACAATGCCAAGTCACAGAACAGCCTGCTGGGTAAGCAGATAAAAGGGACAGGCGTGGCATGTTTCCGGTCTCTTGGGATGCCATTCAACACCTGCCTGGAGAGCTGGTGTGTGTGATGGACAGACTGCGGCCTGTGAGGCGTGGAGCAGAATCGTTTGGCCTCTGAGGAGCTCCAGAGCACAGTCAGCTGGACCAGCGTGCGGATGGATCGGAGGATCCAAGATTTCTAAATGTTTCCTGCATTACAGTTACATCAGCCATCAGAAGGAGCAGTGCGGTGTGATGGCCCCAGCTTGGATTGGGACTGAGATGCCAGGAAAGGAGCCTTGCAAGCATCTGGGCCTGTTGGGGTGAGCGGGCACTTGCCCAGATCAATATAGTGCACTGTTGCCGCGCTATTTAGTTACAGACTGCTGGTGAGACTTGTAGTCCCACAGAAGTGTTCTCATTTATCCATAGCCTGCATACTGTGAAGCTCCAGGGTGGTTTTCCCAGTGCTATAAAGTAAATGCTGCATCACATCCACTGTTAAGGAGAAAATATATCAGTGCCTTCTGTTTTGCAAGTACACTATTATCAGCGCATCACTTATCCTATATCCTGCTTCCTACTTGTTTCTCCATCGGATTTACAAATACTGCAGTCTAATAACCTGAGCTATGTGTGTAGAGGTCAAGTACAGCGCTGCGCTAAAAGATATAAACAGCAGCCAACACACCCGTAGACTCAGGATAAAATAGACAATATAAATACAAAAAGTGTGGCGCTAAAAACTATGTGTAAAGGTGATAAATGAATGGTACATATACAGTGACTTCAAAAACAAGTGTACCGGTATAAATCAAAAAAACTCCGTGAGTGGATGTGACAGTGACAATTAATAACATTTAAATACATAAAATGAATTAAGTAGTATAAAAAGTCATGAAATATTGTTAGATATAAGAAATTAAGTCCAAATGTGTGAACAAACAAAGGCAAAAAGTCTGTGATGGCAGTGCAAAAATTGATGATAGACAGGTGTCTCCTGGACATGCAGGGAGATTATTCAGACCCAACACCCTGGTAGGTGGGTATTTAATAACCTGAGCTAGCTGAAGATCAAGAGGACAAGGGACTTCTATCATTTTCCACAAAGCACCATGTTGTTTTATTTTGCATTGGGAACATTGCATTAAAAACCTAGCGGGAGCCCTTGAGTACAAGATATACGTATTGTATTGTTTTATTGAATTTTCATAACAGTGATTGCAGATTTGGTGTGTATGCTCAGTGGGAAGCCGCTTAATATAAGTGTTTGAGGATATTGAGCGTCTGTCTTACTGTGTGCCTATGGTGGTCATTGCATTTTCAGTTCCATGTACACCTTGACTGTTATTTATTGTCATTCCTTATACCTAAGTTACCACAGTGTTTATTGTGCTAAGTGTTTTCTCAGTTAAATTCTTAAGTGGTTAATTGACAACTTGTGTGTAGGGATGAGCCGAACACCCCCCTGTTCGGTTCGCACCAGAACAGGCAAAAAATTTGTTTGAACACGCGAACACCGTTAAAGTCTATGGGACACGAACATGAATAATCAAAAGTGCTACTTTTAAAGGCTTATATGTAAGTTATTGTCATAAAAAGTGTTTGGGAACCTGGGTCCTGCCCCAGGGGACATGGATCACTGCAAAAAAAAGTTTTAAAAACGGAAGTTTTTTCGGGAGCAGTGATTTTAATAATGCCTAAAGTGAAACAATAAAAGTGTAATATCCCTTTAAATTTCGTACCTTGGGGGTGTCTATAGTATGCCTGTAAAGGAGCGCATGTTTCCCGTTTTTAAGCCCCCCGCCCGCAGACCCCCACAACCACCAGCCAAGGTTGTGGGGATGAGGCCCTTGTCCCCATCAACAAGGGGACAAGGTGTTTTGGGGGGCTACCCCAAAGCACCCTCCCAATGTTGAGGGCATGTGGCCTGGTACGTTTCAGGAGGGGGGGGCGCTCTCTCGCCCCCCCTCTTTTCCTGCTGCCTGCCAGGTTGCGTGCTCGGATAAGGGTCTGGTATGGATTTTTGAGGGGGACCCCACGCCATTTTAAAAAAAAAAATTTGACCAGGGTTCCCCTTAATATCCATACCAGACCTGAAGGGCCTGGTATAGAATTTAGCGGGACCCCCACGTCATTTTTTTTTTTAAATTTGGTTCGGGGGTTCCCCTGTGGGGAATTCCCATGCCGTTTTTATCAATGAACTTCTATGTGTATTGTCGGACCGGCAATTCATTAATAGCCGCGAGTAGTTTAAATGACTTTTTTTCCTTTAAAATGCCATTTTGCTGTCAGACTGTTCTAAACACGGGAAACATGCGCCCCTTTACAGGCATACTATAGACACCCCCCAGGTAGGAAATTTAAAGGGATATTACACTTTTATTGTTTCACTTTAAACATTATTAAAATCACTGCTCCCGAAAAAACGGCCTTTTTTAAAACTTTTTTTTGCATTGATCCATGTCCCCTGGGGCAGGACCCAGGTCCCCAAACACTTTTTATGACAATACCATGTATATAAGCCTTTAAAATTAGCACTTTTGATTTCTCCCATAGACTTTTAAAGGGTGTTACGCGGCATTCGAATTTGCCGCGAACACCTCAAATTGTTCGCTGTTTGGTGAACTGGCGAACAGCGGATGTTCGAGACGAACATGAGTTCGACTCGAACTCGAAGCTCATCCCTACTTGTGTGAGACTCCATATTTTACTACAGCTGGTGAAGTGACGGGTTCCAAGGTTATGGTAAATATACTGTGTAGTGTACCATTACTGTTCTTCTCTTTACCACTGGGTCTTACACTAATAATACCATACAGGTGTGCCATAGGGGTCGAGACTGTTCTTGGGGTTGATAGGCAGGGTACAGGATACAACATATATCAGCAGCTCCTATGGGGGTAGTGCTACATATAAATCCTGTATAATAATAATAGCTGAATTTTGACAGATAACTGTGAAAAAAACACACACAGGAGGCATAAAAAAACACTCACAAGTGTACTGAAAAAACGGCCATTGCATCACATAGTACTCCATTCCAACATGGGACAATCTCACACAGCCCAGTCAATTCCTTAATGTAAAGGCTTGCGTGTTTCAGGGGTCGTTCCCCTTCCTCATGGTTATATGTGGTCACAGAGAGATGAAATAGTTCACCTAGTATTCATTGCAATTTTTGCACAGTAAAAGTAAATAACGTAAATATAGCACTTTAATTATAGAACACATAGGCGGTGGCGCTGTAATAATATTCCTACTAGTTTTATTGTGAATATTTATTGTTTTTTTTTTTTTTTTTTCTTGTATTCACCTTGGTGTGGAAATATCATTTAATGCCACGTACACTCGATCAGAAATTCCACCAGCAAAAGTCTGATGTGAGCTTTTGGTCGGAAATTCCGCCAGTGTGTGTGCTCCATCAGACTTTTGCTGGCTGAATTTCCACCAGCAAAAGATTGAGAGCAGGTTCTCTATTTTTCCGTCGGAAAAAGTACCTATCGGAAATTCAATTTGTCTGTATGCAATTCCGATGTGAAAAAAAACATGCATGCTCAGAATCAAATACGAGACGGAAGTGCTCAGTCTGGATTAACAGAAGGAGCCCAAAGGATGACGCTCTTCGTATGGAACTTCCCTTTTCTAGTGCCGTCGTACGTGTTGTACGTCACTGCGTTCTTGGCAGTCGAAAGTTCAGAGAACTTTTGTGTGAACGTGTGTATGCAAGCCAAGCTTGAGCGAAATTCCGTCAGAAAAATCATCCAAGGTTTTTCCGACAAAAATTCTGACCGTTTGTATACGGCATAAGTCTTTCAAGGCAGTGCATAATGCCCAGTTCTACTCCAAGACTCTGCAACTCAGCATCCTGTCTGCATGGGACAAACAGACCCTGAACTCTCCCGCGCTTCTGTCTCCCATCTTTCCCCAACTTGGTGGATTTCCAATCAGGCGTTGGGGCCAGTTTTTCCAATAACTTGGCAAGGACTCACAATGGATGCCAGTTTGTTGGGTGATGGTCCTTGGAATGTTGATGTTTCAGGAAACTTGGTTGGAGCGAGAGCCAAAACTTCCTATAAACACGTTGGAACTCAGAGCCATTTGACTGTCCTTTTACCACTGGACGTCTAAACTTCAGGGGCCCCAATGAAAATTTAGTTAGACAACTCCACAACCATGGCCTACATCAACCATCAAGGAAGTCAAGCAGCCAAGAAGGAAGTGGAATTTATTCTGACCTGGGCTGAGCATTATGTTCTGGCCTTGAGTGCAGGACACATTCAGGGTGTGTAAAATCGGCAGGTGACTTGCTGAGCTGTCAATGTCAAGATCAAAGACAGTAGTTCCTTTTCACCCAGAGGTGTTTTGGGACTTTTGTCTCAGGTGGTGGATGCTGAATGTGAACCTGTTGGCATTCTGGTTCAACAACAAACTAGACAGGTTCATCATCAGGACCTGGGATCCTCAGGCTTTCCCAGTAGGCTCACTGGTAACTCTTTGGGATCAATTTCTCCTGATATATGGCTTTGCTCTGCTAAAGACCCTCCCACAACTGCTCCGCAGGATAGAATCAGAGGGCATTCCAGTGATTTTTGTGGCACCGAGCTAGCTCAAGAGGGCTTGGTACTGGGACATTCTTCTGGCAAACTCTTCCTGGCCTCTTCTAGGTCACAAATCTGGGAGGCTTACTATGTGCAGTTCCAGCAAAGAAAGTTTTGTCCTAGATGAAACTCCATGAGACATATCTTAGCCTTTCTCCAGTCAGGTCTGCATAAGCATCTGGCCCTGATTACCCTCAAGGAACACATTTCAGCCTTAGCTATGCTCTTCCAGGGTCCACTGGCCTCTCACTACTTGGTGAAGGCCTTTGTTGAAGGTGTTGCTCAATTAGCTCCTCCTAAATGCTTTAAGCCCCCACAAAGGCTGACTTAAGTCCTCTCTGAATGTTTCTCAGAAACATTTATAATGCTAGTATACAAGAAAATGCTTTATGAATTACAGATGGTCATTCTAAATCCTGAACAAAGGCTGTTTTAGGTTCTGCCTGAACATTTCTCAGGTGACTGCAGAAGAAAGCGTGTTTATTAAAAAATGCTGGTAGAACAACAGTGAAGAAAAATAAGGTTTTTATAGTTTTGTGAATGATCCCTCAGGAGGAAATCAAGACAAACAGCTGTCCTCCATTGGTAAGGTCCATGTCACACTAGCAATCTTGTCGCTTGTGAGAACTTGTCAGTGACAGCATTATTAAATGTGCTCACCTGCTTGTCAGGTGGATGAACAATGGACTTCTTTCTCACTGACTAAAGTAGCGCCAGCGAGAGAGCAATGCCTCACTCATTAGCCAGCTAAGGGAGCGACACATTTGAGCCAATGACTGTTTTATTGCCTTGCTGTGTACAGCATAATGATCCTGCCACTGGTGACTTTCCGCCAGGGATGAGATCACTAGTGCAATGTATGTCTAAGGCTCTACTACTATTACAACGTTTGCAAGGGTTTGTTTTTTTAAATAACAAACATGTAACCCCCTAGGAGAAGCGCTCTCCCGGGAGATTAACTTGCGGGCGCGCTCCCGAGTCCATCATTTGGTGTCCATAGCCGCCACATGTATGGCTCAGCCCCGCCCCCCGGCGCCCACGTCATTAGATTTGATTGACAGCAGCGGGAACTGCTATCAAACTATCCAATCAAGAGCCGAGATCCCTGGGCAGAGGGACAGCATATCCTCGCCGGGTGAAGTTCCAGGGCTCAGGTAAGTAAAACGGGGGGCTGGGGGGCGGTCACTGCCAGGTGTTTTTTCACCTTAATGCATAGGATGCATTTAGGTGAAAAAACACAAGGGTTTACAACCCCTTTAAGTGTTTATGTAGCTGACATCCTAAGGTTTTTAAACATACACCAGCTATGTACTTCCTGAGCTATATTTTTAACTTGCATTCATACTGACTTTGTTCCTTTAACACTTTATGGATATATAGTTTTTCAAAAAGGAATTATAATTGGTACTTACTGCATATTTTCATTGTGTAACAATATGCAGCATGTACCTGGTAAATATTTTATTTTAAATAAAAGAAACTGAACCAGCTTTACAAAGACCTGCTCAGGTTGCACAGTAAGATTGCCTATTATCCAGTCTTAAGCCCCCAAAATCCATTGCTAGCTCTTGTCAGATGAGAATGTTTGAAAACCAACAGCCAACCAGCATCCTATCAGTACCCTCAGCCAATGGCTGCAAGCACTGACAGATGTGTTCTGGCAGGGGGGGGTCCCCCTGTCAGAACACAGTAGCTCAGCGGGGAGATCACTGTAATAACATCACACCATTAGTACAGATAGCTTCTCCTAAGCTCCCCAGTTTTTTTCATTCAGCCCGTTGGATTGAACTAAAAAAAAAAAAAAGCATTGTGTGTACCAGGGTTTAGATCTTATCTTATCCTATATTCTAAAAGGCCAATATACCATAAATACCTACAGCCAATATCCAAGGTGTTCCAATTTTTGTTTGTACAAATGAGCTGAAAAGAGCCAAGGCTGTCCACTGATGTTGCCATGTACAGTATCTGCACATCAAGTGGTTACCTGCTGTTAGGGACCAGTTTTCGACCCTGGATGCAAAGAGATTTTGTCCAAGGGCAAAAATGTATTCCTACCTGCAGGTAACCACTGGATGTGCAGATACATGTGGATACATGTTTACAGCAGCAGACAACCTTGGCTGTTTTCAGCCCATCCCTCAGGTGTACAGGATAAGCAGATATTGGAACATTTGAGATCCCAGGCGCAGGTATTTGCAGTAATCTTGCTGCACCATGCTCATGTAGGATGCATGAATGAGACCCAAGACTGGATTTTAACTAACCTTACTGTACAACCTGAGCAGGTGCAAGGGGCAACATATTGTGGTAGGCAGTAAACAAGTGTCCTAAGAAATTTTATGAAATGTTTTAAGAGATTAAAAAAAAAAAATAGTGCACTGCCTACCACAGGTGCACCTGATAATAAGGTTGGCTCGTATTCAGTCTTAAACTGTAGTAAACCCAGCTTTTTAACTTGTACCTACAGGTATGCCTGTAATAAGGCTTACCTGTAGGTACAGTGAATATCTCCTAAACATGTGATGTTCAGGAGATATTAACATGGGAAGCAGCAGGTGACGTCACCCACACATGTGCTGCTACATCGCTCAGCAGGTCCTGGCCCAACATTTAAGTAGGGATTCACCCAGATCCCTGGACCGACAGTTGGCTCAGCCTCTTAGTGAGCCAGCTGATCCCTTCCACAGCCCAGTGCTCCAGTGAGCATGGGGGGGGGGGTCTCCCTCCTAAGAACCCCCCCTTCCCTCCTCAAGCAAAGATTGCCAGTGCAAAATATTTCCCTCCCATAAATATTCCCCCCAAAAATTAAACATCCTGTCTCTAAACTGACCCCCAAGCAAAAATATCTCCCTCAGTCAACACCCCCCCCCCACAAAGATTTCTAATCATGAACTTTTCTCTTCGTTCAATCAAACTCCCTCCCAGAAGCAAAATCCCTGCCATTAACCATCCCTCTAAACTTCTCTACAAAAATTCCCCCCTACTCCAAAATCAAACCCGCCTATCTTTCCTTAACCCCCCCCCTCCAAAAGAAACTCCCCCAGGCAGGAATTCTCACCCCCTCCTTCCCCCAAACAGAAAGTTTATGCCTCTCCACTTGCTAGACCTCAGATTCAGTGCTGCACAGAAGCAGGAAAAAGTCTGCAGCCCCAATCTCCCTTCTGCTGTGTCGTATGTACCTCGAGGAGGAGTCTAGGAGTTCCCTCGACCATACACTGTCAGTTGCAGGTATCCAAGACCTGTTTGTAGGTATTGCAAGCATTGGGACCTCGCAGGAATTTCTTGCATTTTGGGGGGACTGATGGGGATTAGGCACAATAGAAGAGGGACTGGCTGCTGCACTCCGAAACTCTTGATTGCCTATACTGTGCTGTTGCTGAAGCTGAGCAGCACAGCAGCAGGGACACTGTCTGGGCATTTTGCCAGAATGCTCTGGGGGGGGGGTTTGAACACCCCTGACCCCCCCCTTATCTACGCCCCTAGATGTTTCTACAAAAGAATAAACACTGCCATCTACTGGTTGAAGAATATATCTCTACTAATACTTTAATAATGATTATTCTGATGTAAAGTAGTTGTTGCACAAAATACAATTCTGTATTCCAACAGTTTTCTTTTTACAAGGTTCCTTTTTTCACTTTATTTATTTATTTTTTCACTTTTTATTTTCCTAATAATTATGCTTGTAACGTACTTTCTTTCCTAGGCTGACAACACTTACTTGTCATGCTGTATCAGGACAACATTGACTCAGAATGAACTACGAAACACCACCTCTCTCCTACTGTCCATTACATAGTGGGATGTTGTGCATCAGTTCTCCAAGAACCTTTTAGTCTGCAGCTTTTTTCATCAATATGCACAATTTATTACAATTTAAAATGTACATGGTTTATTTTTTTCAGTTCAGTGTTCTAACAGTTATAAAGGCTAATGGAAAATTAATTCCAATTCAAGAGCAGCACACAAGGTGGAATGAATTCAAAAGTAGCAAATTAAACGCACATGCACTAATGCATTCAATATACACGACACAAAGAAGTTTTTTTATTATTATTTTTTTACTTCTTCTGATTAAAATTTGATTAATGGGATCCAACTAGAACATTCTGTAATTGTTCTGTCACATGTGAGTTACCAAGAAGTTTGCCAGTCAACAGGTCAGTATTATTTGACAGTGTGTTAAGATTACTCAACCTATAAAAAAAAAATATGTTTTAGAGGAAAAGAAACAGACTAAGCCAAGAAATCATTTTCAGACTTCTGGGCTGACTATTTGGCCAATGTAAAATACTAAATCACACTAGAGACAACGCATTTATGTCTCTTTTCCAAAGAATATTCTGTAACTGGGATCACACTCCCATAAAAACATGTGCTGAGTGCTGCAGAGTCAGTTCCCCCGAACGTCCACTAGATGGTGCTCACACCCCTTGATCTAAATAGCAATAGCCAAATCAGTAACCACCCACAAGCCATGCAGCCCTCAGCTCCTGTGTACAGGTGGTTGTAAAATTCAGCAGAGTGATGGAAAGGAAAATTACAAATATTTAAAGATTGCATATCATGCCTGGCTGAAAGAGGACAGCTTTGCTTGCGTTCAATGGCTGCTGTCTTCAGAAGGTAAGTGACAATTTTGGATCTTGTCTGCAGAATCTCTGTTATGCCAATTTGTAAAAAAAAAAAAAAAAGTATTTAGCTCCTGGCTAGAAAGCAACTTGGATATAAATAGAGTGAATTGTTATTCTTGCTGGGAGGAATTATTAAAACTCGATTAGGCTCATTCGGAGCAGTGCGTGGATCTAAGATAATGAAAGTGCTGTAGCCTGCAGCAATCAAACTGCAGCATTCTTCAGTTTAAAGTAGCAGTGAAGGTTGCTATGGGTTACCGGCGTATTGCACTTTGGGAGTAAACCCAATGGGCTTGTCCAGTACGGCAAAGAGCTTGCAAAGTGCTGTGACCCATAGCCACTAATTAGAAATGATCCTTGCCAGCTCTGACTACTGTATACTGAAATGTGAACTGGTTGCTATGGGATGTTGCAACAACTTTTGCATCACCGCAGCACTTTGCCGTCAATGAATAAGCTATTCATTTAAAGTGACAAGCTGCAAAAGCAGATTGGAAGAAAAGTGTATTCCCCTTTTTTGGGACTTTATGCTGTAAAAGCAGAGGTATCACATGAACTTATCATAGCTCCTGGCTAACCTTTTAGAACAATTTATTGTTCCCCGTTTAATATTTTAACTGAAGTGTGCGCCTTTATATCGCTTTTTTTTTTTTTTCTTATTGCTCAATCTTTTTTTTTTTTTTGTTGACAATGCGAAACCCACAGACTTTTGGATCTAGCTCTAAAGCAAACTGAAGAGGAAAGAAATTCTAAGAGCTGTTATTTCCAGACTTTTAAAGACGCAGGCTCCAAGACTTGCCATTCGGATCTGGAATGAGTATGCAGGGTGGAAGTTTAGACTTTTCTGGCTGGGATCTTGGTACAGGTTAGTGATGTTAGTTTGTTTAGCCAGGATCGGGGTGACAGCACCATTACCTGCTCCTTTAAAAAGGAAGCCAGCAATGGCAACCTTCATAATTCTATCCTCACTGTTCCCCTTTAAACATTGTGTTGGTGTACAAAGTGCAACGCTGAACAGCCACCAATCAGCATCAAATTACTTTTTGAAAGTCTGGACAGTAGGACGATTGCTCGTTCTCTTTTTTTAGCACTTTTTTTTTATTGCCAGTTATTCTTGTTTAACGTAGAATGTTGTGTGCCATTTGTTGATCTAGAAGTGTCAGTGTTCCCGTATGTGGATGTGAAGTTGGGTTGCAGCTGAGACATATAGTCACCACATTAGTTTGGGGCATCTTTTTTCTTTCTCGACTGACAGCATACTTGATGATGGGATGTAGAGGGGAGGAAAGGAAAAGAGCAGACAGTTCATGTCCCGCAGTTATGACAGAAGCCCATCCATGTTTCTTAGACATTTGTCCCAGCTGCCATATTCTGGACAGTGTTAAAACCTTTGCTCTGCCTGTAAACCTGTTCTTATCTCTTCAATATGGACTTGATATGCTGACTGATCAAAGAGCTAAGTCTAGTCGCTTTTTACAAGTTTTTTTTTTATATCCTGCAGAAAATGATCACATTAAAGTAACACTAAACTCTAGTTTTAAAAAAAATATTTTATTCAAGTATGTATTCTTAACTCAAAAAGTACCTTCTATTGCTCTCCAGATCTCCATTTTTTTTTTTTTGCTGCTGCTGCTATCCAACTTCCTGTTAGGTGGTGGCTACGTTCATTCTGCATGGTCCCACTGTATGTTGGAGCGTAGCCACCCTCTCTTGCTCACTCTCAAGATGGTCTATGGACTTTGGGATGTGTATAGAGTTGCCACCTCATCCCTTTAAATCCAAACACCTTTGAATTACACAGGTTCTGAGGCTAATTAAATGCAGACAAGGCACCGAGTGAGTTTAATTACCACCTTAATCAGCCACAGAACCTGTGTAATTAATGTGTTTAATAGGTTTAAAGAGGTGAGGTGGCAACCATAGAAGTGTAGCGTGCATATAGCACTGCACTTGACCACAACTAACTTGCATTGCTCATTCCAAAAATAGTGGAAATGAGAAGAAAAAGAGAGATTTGGGAGCTCAGGGAGGAGAATACACACAGTAATGCCCTGTACACACGGCCGGACTTTGTTCGGACGTTCCGACAACAAAATCCTAGGATTTTTTCAGACGGATGTTGGCTCAAACTTGTCTTGCATACACACGGTCACACAAAGTTGTCGGAAAATCCGATCATTCTGAACGCGGTGACGTAAAACACGTACGTCGGGACTATAAACGGGGCAGTGGCCAATAGCTTTCATCTCTTTATTTATTCTGAGCATGCGTGGCACTTTGTCCGTCGGATTTGTGTACACACGCTCGGAATTTGTGTGTCGGAAAATCCGATGGAAAATGTGTGATGGAGCCTACACATGGTCGGAATTTCCGACAACAAGGTCCTATCACACATTTTCCGTCGGAAAATCCGACCGTGTGTACGGGGCATAAGAAACAATTTCATGAAAAAAAGATTACAGGGCCATTATGTAGTGGATGCGTATGAATGATTTTTGGAGAATTTGGTTATTGTTTATTGTCACTGTCCTGTTGTAAAAATCAGTACTGTACAGCATGCTAAAAGTACACCTATGGGTCTGTTTATCACCTTTCACCTAAGTGTCACACATTTTGTACTTATGAGTCAACTAGAAATATGTGTGACTCTTGGGTGAAAGTTGTGCAAACATTTATACTCGCCTAAATGGCTGCAGCATCGATCCGATGCTGCAGTTGTCCCTCGCCAGCTCATCACTGAGAACTGAGAGATCAAAGACATATGATCACTCAGTTCTTGGATAGGTTCTGGAGTGCAGTGACTGTCAGCCACCAGTGCTCACTGGAGCGCCAGGCCATGGGGGAAGGTAGTGGCTGGCTCAGGCTCCCAGTGGTGTGCTGACAGCTAACAGACAGGCATCTGAGTGGATTCCGACATTATTATCGAGATCCCTGCAGAGCCTGGACTGGCTCTGTGACTTTAGCCTGCTGTCTGCTTAATCTGGGTCACATTTGTGCAGAACTAAGAGCACTCCTGTGACCCACAGAAGTATGGCTGAAAGAGCTTTGACCAAATTTTTTTTAAATAAATTGACCTACTAGACAAGCAATTTTTCTCTGTATCGCTAGGCTGTCAATGTTTTTTTGGCTGATGCTTTTTTCCCCCTTCGATAGGGCCAGTAGCTCATGCAGTCTGTTCTTTGTGAGCATGCAGTATCAATTTATAGTTTTATGAAATTATGTTTTGAAAGATTATTGTTAAATGGTCAGATTATGTCCACGCTGTTGAATATCTATGCCTAGGTCTTAGGCGGTTATTTGAATGAAAACAAGATAAAGGTATACCAAGTACCGTTGCTGACTTATTAAGAGCATTGGGGCTGTCATGCTGATTACAGCTCCAAGACCTAGTTAATTGCTGACCTGGGACAAGTATGGGAGATCAAACATTAAGACCCCTTTCACACTGGGGCAGTGCCGGCGTTAGCTTTAAAGCGCCGCTAGTTGTAGCAGCGCTTTACCGCTGTTATAGCAGCGCTTTTTGGCCGCTAGCAGGGTGCTTTTAATAGACAGCTGCCCTCTGCAGTTGCTCAAAATCTTATTAAATGAGGCAAGGCTTCACTTTACAAAGAATACCCAATCATGTGCAAGGAAAATAAAAAAGACAGCATTTTTGCTTGAACGTGATTGGATGATGGAAGTCGGCAGAGCTTCTGCTCATTTACTAAGCTCTAGAGCAGGAGTCGCCAAACTTTTTAAACAAAGGGCCACTTTATTGTGCTTCAGACCTTAGGGGAGCTGGACTGTGGAATATAATTTTTCCGGCATCAGTGGGAGTAAACAGTGCCCTATCTTTGGTATTCGGATGAGAAATATGCCCCATTGTTGGTGTCCATGGGTAGGAAATATGCCCCATTGTGTCAGTTGGCAGAATAGTGTATTATATCAGGGGATAAATAGTACTTCAAGGGCCGGATAAAGGCAAGTAAAGGGCCGCATCTGGCCCTCGGGCAGCAGTTTGGAGACCGCATTTGGTAAATCAACCCCAATATGTGAGGTGCAGAAACCATCTTCCTTTGTTTTGACAGCTGCTGATTAATGAAAAGTAATAAGCTGCAACGTGCTTGTACACACGGGCGGACTTTTCAGCATCAAACGTCTGATGGTCTTTCCGACAGATTTTCAACGGAGTTAGAACGGACTTTCGAACGACCGGACTTGCCCACACACAAACGGACTAAAGTCCGTTAGAAAGTTCGTTGGTATGAACGTGATGACGTACGAAGGGACTAGAATAAGGAAGTTCATAGCCAGTAGCCAATAGCTGCCCTTGCGTCCTTTTTTGTCCAACGGACTAGCATACAGACGAACGGATTTTTCGACCAATGTTAGTGGGCGTTACATTGATTACCAATGTAAAAGTGCACACGACACTGACCATCAATGTATGAGGACATCACACTGACCACCACTGTATTAAGGCACTACACTGATCAACAATGTAATAGGACACTACACTGATCACCAATGTAATAGGACACTACACCGATCACCAATGTAATATGACACTGCACTGATCACCAATGTAATAGGACACTGCACCGATCACCAATGTAATAGGACACTACACTGATCACCAATGTAATAGGACACTACACTGATCACCAATGTAATAGGACACTGCACTGATCACCAATGTAATAGGGCACTACACTGATCACCAATGTAATAGGGCACAACACTGATCACCAATGTAATAGGACACTACACTGATCACCAATGTAATAGGACACTACACTGATCACCAATGTAATAGGACACTACACTGATCACCAATGTAATAGGACACTACACTGATCACCAATGTAATAGGACACTGCACTGATCACCAATGTAATAGGACACTATACTGATCACCAATGTAAGAGGGCACTACACTAATCACCAATGTAATAGGGCACTACACTGATCACCAATGTAATAGGGCACTACACTGATCACCAGTGTAAGAGGTTGCTAAACTGATCACCAGTGTAGGAGGACACTACACTGATCACCAATGTAATAGGACACTACACTGATCACCAATGTAATAGGACACTACACTGATCACCAATGTAATAGGACACTACACTGATCACCAATGTAATAGGGCACAACACTGATCACCAATGTAATAGGACACTACACTGATCACCAATGTAATAGGGCACAACACTGATCACCAATGTAATAGGACACTGCACTGATCACCAATGTAATAGGACACTACACTGATCACCAATGTAATAGGGCACTACACTGATCACCAATGTAATAGGGCACTACACTGATCACCAATGTAATAGGACACTGCACTGATCACCAATGTAATAGGACACTGCACTGATCACTAATGTAATAGGACACTACACTGATCACCAATGTAATAGGACACTACACTGATCACCAATGTAATAGGGCACTACACTGATCACCAATGTAATAGGACACTGCACTGATCACCAATGTAATAGGGCACTACACCGATCACCAATGTAATAGGGCACTACACTGATCACCAATGTAATAGGACACTGCACTGATCACCAATGTAATAGGACACTACACTGATCACCAATGTAATAGGGCACTACACTGATCACCAATGTAATAGGGCACTACACTGATCACCAGTGTAAGAGGTTGCTAAACTGATCACCAGTGTAGGAGGACACTACACTGATCACCAATGTAATAGGACACTACACTGATCACCAATGTAATAGGACACTACACTGATCACCAATGTAATAGGACACTACACTGATCACCAATGTAATAGGGCACAACACTGATCACCAATGTAATAGGACACTACACTGATCACCAATGTAATAGGGCACAACACTGATCACCAATGTAATAGGACACTGCACTGATCACCAATGTAATAGGACACTACACTGATCACCAATGTAATAGGGCACTACACTGATCACCAATGTAATAGGGCACTACACTGATCACCAATGTAATAGGACACTGCACTGATCACCAATGTAATAGGACACTGCACTGATCACTAATGTAATAGGACACTACACTGATCACCAATGTAATAGGACACTACACTGATCACCAATGTAATAGGGCACTACACTGATCACCAATGTAATAGGACACTGCACTGATCACCAATGTAATAGGGCACTACACCGATCACCAATGTAATAGGGCACTACACTGATCACCAATGTAATAGGACACTGCACTGATCACCAATGTAATAGGACACTACACTGATCACCAATGTAATAGGGCACTACACTGATCACCAATGTAATAGGGCACTACACTGATCACCAGTGTAAGAGGTCACTAAACTGATCACCAGTGTAGGAGGACATCAATGTAATAGGGCACTACACTGATCACCAATGTAAGAGGGCACTAGACTGCTCACTGGTGTAATAGGGCACTACACTGACTATCAATGTAAGAGGGAACTATATTGACCACCAATGTATTAGGACACAACAATATATGAGAGCACTATACTGATCAACAGTGTTTAAGGACACTATACTGACCAGTGCCGACCAATGTATGAAGGGCTACACTGAATACCAGAAGGTGCTACACTGACCAACAATGTAAGAGGGCACTACACTGATGATCACCAGCGTGAGAGGGCATTGCACTGACTACAAATGTAAAAAGATCTCGTCCACTGACAACAAATGTAAGAGGGCAATACATTGACCACCAATATATGAGGGCACTAACTAACTATTATTGTAATATAGCACTATACTGATCACCAGTGTATGATGGCAATACACTGATCACTATTGTTAGAGGGCAATATACTGACCACAAATATAAGAGGGCACTACACCAACCACCAATATATAAGGGCACTATATTCGCCACACATTTATGAGGGAACTACATGGACCATAAATGTATGAGGGCGCTATACAGACCATCAATGTATAAGGACACTACACTGATCACCAATGTTTGAGGGCACTGCAATGAACAGTGACCACCAGTGTACACCAGAGGCTACACTGAATACCAGTATAAGAAGGCACTAAACTGACCGACAATGTAATGCCCTGTACACACGATCGGACATTCCGACAACAAAATCCTAGGATTTTTTCCGACGGATGTTGGCTCAAACGTGTCTTGCATACACACAGTCACACAAAGTTGTCGGAAAATCCGATCATTCTGAACGCGGTGACGTAAAACACGTACGTCGGGACTATAAACGGGGCAGTAGCCAATAGCTTTCATCTTTACATCTTTATTTATTCTAAGCATGCGTGGCACTTTGTGCGTAGGATTTGTGTACACACGATCGGAAATTCCGACAACGTATTTGGTTGTCGGAAAATTTTATAGCCTGCTCTCAAACTTTGTGTGTCAGAAAATCCGATGGAAAAAGTCCGATAGAGCCTACACACGGTCGGAATTTCCGACAACACGCTCCGATCGCACATTTTCTGTCGGAAAATCCGACCGTGTGTACGGGGCATAAGAGGGTATTGATAGTGTGAGAGGGCACTGCACTGCACTGACCATTAATGTAAGAGGGCAATACATTCCGGCAATACATTGACCACAAATGTATCAGGGCACTGGGTGTTAAGTAATAGGGCACTACACTGATCACTAATGTTAGAGGGAACTACTCCACTGACCACTAATGTAAGGGGGCACATCTCCACTGACCACTAATGTAAGGGGGCACATCTCCACTGACCACAGTGTAAAGGCCCATACACACGATACGAAAATCGGATGGAAAAATTTGCTGTCTTACAATTTTAGGATCTTTAGTACTGTGCTTTCGACAGCCGATTTCGCCTTTTCATTAGACAAAAGCTGGATATGCAGACTATAACATTTTTGTCGGATGTGAACTCAACGTCTGATTTTTGTTTCATTAGTACGGTTTTTGTACAAAAAAAATTGTAATTGTAAGAGCAAGACTACGCATGCTCAGAAACAAAAGAATACATACACAACTATTCAACACATTATGTCACTTCTGACGTTGTATTGTGTTGTATTCTGTTGTACGAAAATTTTCGTATTGTGAGTAACCTCTTCACTTTCGACATGAGACTAGCATGCCACAAAAAACTAACTTTCGGTCGCCCGAAAATCTAAGCGTGTGTACAAGGTTTAAGAATGTGATCTTCTACTGACCACAAGGGCGAGGGGGGCATTTATTTTACTGACCACCAATGTAAATGGAGGTTACAATTTTCACTGTCATTATTATTATTATTTTTACAAAAAATGTTGTATTCATTTTGTATTATATCTAAAACCTACTGATCGCACAAATTAGCTTTTTATATTTTAGCAGGGATTCCCTGAGGCCTGAAAATTTTTTCAAGGCTTCTTCTGGCCTGGTGTAGGATGGTTGAGAAAGGCTGGACTAGGGGTAAAGCAGTATTTCATCCAGCATTTAAAAAAAAAAACAACCTTAGCATTATATAATGTGTTATATCAACTAAAGTATGATTTATCATTCCATGTACAGCCGGGACTCTCAAGTTTAGCTTTCAAGTACCCCACCAGGTGATGTTTATTAATTGACACATTGTGTACAGCTGTGGTTATTACTAAAACAATGAACCTGATTAATTCACTTGTGTAAGATGAAGGAACTCCTGATTGGGTAGTCGAGGGTTATGCCGCATACACACGATCGGACATTCCGACATCAAAATCCATGGTTTTTTTTTCCAACGAATGTTGGCTCAAACTTGTCTTGCATACACACGGTCACACAAATCTTGTCGGAAATTCCGAACGTCAAGAACGCGGTGACATACAACACGTACGACGAGCCGAGAAAAATGAAGTTCAATAGCCAGTGCGGCTCTTCTGCTTGATTCCGAGCATGCGTGGAATTTTGTGCGTCGGAATTGTGCGTCGGAATTGTGTACAGACGATCGGAATTTCCAATAATGGATTTTGATGTCGGAAAATTTGAGATCCAGATCTCAAATTTTGTTTGTCGGAAATTCCGACGGAAAATGTCTGATGGAGCCTACACACGGTTGGAAAAGCTCCCATCGAACATTTGTTGTCAGAAATTCCGACCGTGTGTACGCGGCATTAGAGTTCCGAAACTCCATAGTATAGCATATATAATATTAGTATTTATTTTTGGAGTTTCCCTAATTATAAGGCATACTTCTTGTTCTCTTTAGAGGATCACATCACACATATTTGTCTCACTCACACTATAGTGATTTTTTTTTCATGTGTGTTTTCCTTCATAAGTTTCTATGCCCTGCAAAGTGTTTTAAATTGCACAGCAATGCAAGGCAAGTTGGTATCAAATTTTTCTGAGCTTTGTTGCAATTTTAATGTGGTGAGCTCTGCATTAACCACGTGCTTACTGGGCACTTACACTTCCTTCCTGTCCAGGCCAATTTTCAGCTTTCAGTGCTACCGCAATTTGAAAGACAATTGCGCGGTCATGCAACACTGTACCCACATGAAATCTTTACCATTTTTTTTAGCTTTCTTTTGGTGGTATTTAATCACCATTGGGTTTTTTATTTTTTACTAAAGTAAAAAAAAAAACTTTCTTAGTTTCTTAATTTTGCAAAAAAGTTTTTTTCTCCTTCACTGATGTGCGCTGATGAGGCTGTACCGATGGGCACTAATTGGAGGCACTGATGGGCAGCACTGATGGGCAACCAGCAATTCTGTTTACACTGTGATCAGCTGTGATAGGACATAGCTGATCATGTGGTAAAGGGCCTGCTGTGATTGGCCCTGTTCCACGATCTGTGAATGGTTGTGTCCAAAGGTGGCACATGAGGGGCGATGTTCCAGGAGGATGTCCATGGACACCCTCCTGAAACAACAGAACTGCGCTGTAGCCATCTTTCGACTATGGCGGGGTTAGGAAGTGATTAAAGCAGAAATTTGGCGTTACAAAGAAAAACAAAAATAAATACTCTCCTCTATGCTGCAGCATTGGGCTGATGCTGCAGCTGGCCCTAAGCCTGAGTGATCACATGACTGTTGATCGCCCAGTTCTCAGTTTTCTCATAGCAGGGAGCAGTGACTGCCAGTCACTGCTCTGCCGCTTCAGAACTCACTGGAGCGCTAGGCTGGAGAGGGGCAGGAGCAGCTGGCTTCAGCTCTCAGTCGAGCACTGAGAGCCAGAGCCAGCTGTCAATCAGGCAGCTGGGTGGATCCAGACATTATGGTCGGGATCCTTCCAGAGCCTGGAACAACTTGGTGATATCAGCTGACAGTGGGCTAAAACCTGCAGACTCTGGGACACAGGAGTGAAAAAGTAAGCGGACTCCTGTGAAGAGCAGAATGACCAAAATAGCATTGGCCATACTTCTCTTTTATTATTTTTGAATGGGTGAAATTTTGACCGGAAATGGGCTTTAAAAGGTATGTATAGTGTTTTTAATTTTATTTTAGATAGACATGTAAAAGAAATCACTTTGATGTAAATAATCATATGATTATTTGTACTATTAAAAAAATAGTAGAGTTGTGTTTGCTCCATGTTGTATGGTATTGGTGCCAAGGTTAATAACTTCCTTGTGACGTTTATATCCAAAGTCCAATACCCCACAATAATAATGGGGAGCTTGGTAAACCAGCATAAGGCAGGGTTCATACTGCTGTCGGATGCGGCTTGCAGCAGGGGTCCGGTACGTCCATGTTCTCCCTTTCAGGGACGAATTAGGTCCGAAAATTTGCCCGAATTCGGCCCCGAAACATAGCCAAAGACGCACAGGGCTCCTGTGCAAGCCGCTCCCCAGCCGCCCCGGAGCTCCATAGAGAGCCGGTCACAATCTCCTGTCATGCGAATTCGATGCGGGGAAACCCACTAGTGTTAACCCAGCCTAAAGCCTCATAAACACGCTTAGATTTTTGGACGACCGAACGTCCTTTTTTTGTGGCATGCTAGTCTCATGTCGAAAGTGAAGAGGTTACTCACAGTACGAAAATTTTCGTACGACAGAATACAACGTCAGAAGTGACATAATGTGTTGAATAGTTTTGTATGTGTTCTTTCATTTCTGAGCATGCGTAGTCTTGCTCTTGCGATTTTTTTCGTACGAAAAATTTACAAATTAAGCGAAAATCAGACGTTGTGTTCACATCCGACAAAAACATTATAGTCTGCACATCCAGCTTTTGTCTGACGAAAAAGCGAAATTGTCTTTCGAAAGCACCATACTAACGATCCGAAAATCGACAGACAGCTCGTCGTACGAATTTTGCTATCCGATTTTTATATCATTTATAATGGCCTTTAGACCCCTTACGCACTATTAGATTTTCTGCAGATGTCTTCAGATTTACCAAAACCATATAATATGAGGTCAAACCTTAACAGTTTCAATTTGTAAGCAATCAGGCAGGCCCTTGCACTACATGGTTTTGGTAAATCTGAAGACAAAAATCTGCAGAAAATCTAAAAGTGTGTATGGGGCCTAACATTCGTGACGCGGCAAATTATGAAATCTGGAAATGCAGCACACAATTCTCTTCTTCTTTAATGGGATAATAATGAATCTGCTTTGCTGGTGATACTGATGGAGTTATTGCAAATGAATTTTCAAAGGCTTTTTTTTTCTAGTGATATCAAGAATAATATTATTATGCTTGTTATTTTTTTTGGGCAAGTTACCACAACACCATTATCCTGTAGTTTTTAAGATCAAAGATACAACTGTGTTGGTGTCCCTTGTCAATTTTACATTGTATTTTTTTAAATGTAACTGCCTACTCCCAAACTGTCATTTGAAGTAAAACGCATAGCCAAGCGTTATTCTACACAATTTTTTTTTATTGTGCATTAAAAAAAGAAAACAAATAACATTAGACATGCTATCTGCCAATAGAACTTAACCAAAAAGTGCATTCTATGCATCCAAAAATATAGAAAATATACCAAATCAAATCATTATTATTCAACCAAAAAAATAAAAAAAAAGCCTCATGCATGTGTCCTGCTTCTTAATATAGGGGGTCAGCAATGCCAAAAGTTGGTGAAAGCAGGGTCCGTCATTCGGAGATAATTCTGAATATCATCTGGATTATTCTCCTGGAGCTCCCGCAGCAAAGGCATATGACATAATTGGTCACGATTAATAAAGCAACCAATTTTTGGTCCAAGGACTCCTCCTCCTGTTCCTGGACTGGACTTGGGTCAAAGCAATAACTCCAAGGTCAATAATAAATAACACTTTATCTCCTCCGATTCCACAACATGTCTGGTTGACGAACGGCCATTCAGAAATGAACTGAAAAGCACGAAATGAAAAGCGCAAACTGAAAAGCGCAAACTGAAAAGCGCAAATCAACACTCACCAAACTTCAACTAAATTAAAATTAGCAGAAGGAGCCCAAAGGGTGGCGCTTAGGAGCTGAAAAACCACGTAGTATGTCACTATGTTCGTGTTTGTTGGCCGACAATTCCTTGCCTTTGTATGGAAGACAAAATCCAGGCACGACAAAAGTCAGAGGTTTTGTCTGTGGAAAATCCGATCGTGTGTACGAGGCTTAAGATAAAATAGCTGTCCAAAATACCAAGCCATTGACTCTGATTTAACCACTTGAGCCCCGGAAGATTTGGCTGCTCAATGACCAGGCCATTTTTTGCGAGTCGGCACTGCGTCGCTTTAACTGACAATTGCTCAGTCGTGCGACACTGTACCCAAACAAAACTGACGTCCTTTTTTTCCACAAATAGAGATTTATTTTGCTGGTATTTGATCATCTCTGCGTTTTGTTTTTTTTGCGCTATAAACAAAAAAAGAGCGACAATTTTGAAAAAACCCCCACCATATTTTGTACTTTTTCCTATAATAAATATCCTCAATTTTTTTAAAAAAGCTTATTTTTTTTCTCAGTTTAGGCCGATATGTATTCTTCTAGATATTTTTGGTAATAAAAATTGCAATAAGTGTATATTGATTGGTTTGCGCAAAAGTTATAGCATCTACAAAATCGGGGATAGGTTTATGGCATTTTTTTAATTATTTTTTTTCTTACTAGTAATGGTGGCGAGCTGTGATATTTATCGGGACTGCGACATTATGGCGGACACATCGGACACTTTTGACACATTTTTGAAACCACTGACAAAATTATACAGCGATAAGTGCTATAAAAAGGAACTGATTACTGTGTAAATGTCACTGACAGGGAAAGGGTTAACACTAGGGGGCGATCAAGGGGTTAACTGTGTTCCCTGACAGTGTGTTCTAACTGTGGGGGGAGGGGACTGACTATAGGAGATGACAGATCGTGGTTCCTAGCTATTAGGAACTCACGATTTGCCTCTCCTCTCCTCACAGAACAGGGATTTGTGTGTTTATACACACACCTCCCTGTTCTGCCTCTCGTGCCCATGATCACGCACGACCACAGGCCATGAGCAGCGCTCCCCCCTCAATGCAGTGGGCACGCGCGCCTGCTATCCCGCTTAAAAGAGCCGACGTACAGCTACGACGGTTCGCGGGATCGTGCCAACCTGCCGCAGTATAATGACGGCGGCAGCTGGCCGGAACGTGATTAAAACACCTGTGCAAGATAAGGGAAAACCTGCAAACATGGCCTGTTGGGGCTACTAGAGGACTGAGTTTGAGAACCACTGTTTTATGACACTTTTAAGCCTCGTACACACAATCAGATTTTCCGCAGACAAAACCTCAGCCTTTTTTTGAAGGCGTGTGCCTGGATTTTGTCTTGCATACAAAGGGCAAGGAATTGTCGGCCAACAAACACGAGCGTAGTGACGTACTACGTGGTTTTTCAGCTCTTTAGCACGACCCTTTGGCTCCTTCTGCTAATTTTGTGTTAGTAGAAATGTTTTGTACACACAATCGTTTTTCTCGTCAGAAAAAGATATGACGGCTTTTCCGACGGGATTCCGCTCAAGTTTGTCTTGCATACACACGGTCATGCAAAAGTTCACTGAAATTACGACCGTCAAGAACGCGATGACGTACAACACTACGACGAGCCGAGAAAATGAAGTTCAATGCTTCCGAGCATGCGTTGAATTGTTTCTGAGCATGCGTAGGGATTTTGCGTGTCGGAATTGCCACAGACGATTGCATTTTCGAATAGGAACTTTTCCCAACCGAAAAATTGAGAGCATGCTTTTGGAATCCCGCTAGCAAAAGACCGATGGAGCATACACACGGTCGCATTTTCCGACGAAAAAATCTTATTGGTCTTTTGCAGGCCGAAATTCCGACCGTGTGTACGCGGCATTAGTAGAAGTTTTAAGTATTATTTATTTAAAAATAAATAATAATATTATTCTTGATATCACTAGAAAAAAAAGCCTTTGAATATTAGTTTGCAATAACTCCATCAGTATCACCAGCAAAGCAGCTTCATTATTATCCCATTAAAGAAGAAGAGAATGTGCGCTGCATTTCGAGATTTCATAATTTGCCGCGTCACGAATGTTAATTCTCCATTACGAACGCTAGTTTACAAGACCGACCCCTTCTGGCTCGTCCTTGCTTCCGTGCATGCGTGTTTGTACTTTGGACTTTTGTCCGATGGACTTGTGTACACACGCTCGGAAAATCCGACAACATACATTTGTCCACAGAAAATTTTAAAACCCGCCATCCAACATTTGTCTGCGGAAAATCCGACAACAATTGTCCGATGGAGTGTACAAATGGTTGGGTTTTCCGCTAACAGCCTGTCATCACACATTTCCTGTCGGAAAATCCGATCGTGTGTACGAGGCTTTAGAGTCTGGTGATTTGCTGCTCAGTCCCAAGCATTGCATTCTGGGAAGAAGAAGAGGGGTTCACATGCTCCCAACCCCTGCCCTCCCCCCTTCCATGTCCTGCTGGCTGAGCGAACAGATCAGCAGGGGCGCGTGCATAGCTCCCAACTGTCCCAACTGTCCCTTCTGTGCTTCTTTACTCCTCATTTTGGTCTAATCTATATAATTGTAAATAAAATGAGCTATTCATCTTTTAAAAAGTGTTTCACAGCGCTAAACTTTTCATTCAAACTGTAAATTGCTGCATTTGTAAATTTTAAAAAACAGTATAAAGGAATAGTAGTGGTTAAAAAAACACTTATGTTTTTAACTAATAACTTTTTTTTGTATAATTCTCCTTTAAGGGGGCGTGTCCTATGCTTACATACTTTTGCTAATAGGTGTCCCTTGTTCCCATCTCAAAAAGTTGGGAGGTATGGAGTGTGGGTGGGATGAGTTTCAGGGGGTAGTATGCAGGCAGTAGGGGTTAAAATAGAACTATAGGCAAAACTTTTTTTTTTTCCATTTTAGATCAAGGGAGTGTCATAACCCCCGTCAGATTCTTTTTTTTTTCGCCATCTGTGTCCTATTGTAGAGATTTCCCTTCACTTCCTGTCCCATAGCCAAACAGGAAGTGAGAGGAAATTGCTCCAAATTAAGAGAATTACTTGGGGACACCCAGGTCACCAGAACTAGTGTCCCCATTCGAAGATTTGCTCTCTATTACTTTTCTTTGGACAACCCAAAATTTGGGATTTTCTTTTACTTTCAATGTCAATGGTAATAGTAAACAGGAAAATCTCCTTAACCGCTTTAGCCCTGGAAGATTTTACCCCTTTCCTGACCAGAGCACTTTTTACAATTTGGCACTGCGTCGCTTTAACTGACAATTGCACAGTTGTTCGTCGCTGTACCCAAACAAAATTTGCATCCTCTTTTTCCCACAAATAGAGCTTTCTTTGGTGGTATTTAATCACCTCTACGGTTTTTATTTGTTTGTGCTGGAAACAAAAAAGAGCGACAATTTAGAAAAAAATATATATATATTTTTTACTTTTAGCTATAATAAATATCCCAAAAAAAAAAAAAAATTCTTCATCAGTTTAGGCCGATTTATATTCTCCTACATATTTTTGGTGAAAAAAAAAAAAAAAATTTCAATAAGCGTATATTAATTGGTTTGCACAAAAGTATAGCATCTACAAACTATGGGAAAGATTTATGGCATTTTTATTGCATTTTTATTATTATTATTTTTTTACTAGTAATGGCGGTTTTCTGCGATTTTTAGCGTTACTGCGGCATTGAGACGGACAGATCGGACACTTTTTTGGGACCATTGACAATTATAC